>CAJNDS010002516.1:0-166226 GCA_905221605.1 Symbiodinium natans
TTGGAGAATGTGACGTTCGCCTGGCAACTTGCAGTCCTTGAGGTTCGTGATGTTCGCATGGCGGCTTGCAATCCTCGAGCTTCGGATACGTTGCGACCAGAGCTCGGAGAGTGTGACGTTTGCCTGGCACCTTGCAGCCCTTGAGCTTCGGGTGCACTTACAATCAAAGCTTGGATGATGTGACGTTTGCCTGACAGCCTGCAGTCCTTGAACTTCGTGACGTTTGCCTGGCAGCTTGCAATCCTTGAGCTTCGGGCACGCTTACAACCAGAGCTGGGAGTTTGTGACGTTTGCCTGGCAGCTTGCAGTCCTTGAGCTTCTGGTACACTTGCAACCAGAGCTTGGAGAATGTGACGTTTGCCTGGCAGCTTGCGGTCCTTGAGCATCTAGTACGCTTACAACCAGAGCTTGGAGAATATGACGTTTGCCTGGCAGCTTGCAGTCCTTGTGTGACGTTTACCTGGCAGTTTGCAGTCCGTGAATTTCGGGTATGCCTACAACCAGAATTTGGACAATGTGACGTTTGCCTGGCAACTTGCAGTCCTTGAGCTTCGTGACGTTTGCCTGGCGGCTCGTAGTCCTTGCGATTAGGGTACACCTACAACCAGAGCTTGGACAGTGCGATGCTTGCCTGGCAGCTTGCCGCTTCGGGCACGCTTACAACCAGAGCTTGGAGAACGTGACGTTTGCCCGGCAGCTTGCAGTCCTTGAGCTTCGTTTTCGCTTACAACCAGAGCCTCGACAATGTGCTTGCAATCCTTGAGCTTCAGGTACGCTTACAACCAGAGCTTGGAGAATGTGACGTTTGCCTGGCAGCTTGCAGTCCTTGAGCTTCGTCACGTTTGCCTGGTAGCTTGCAGTCCTTGAGCTTCGGGTACGCTTACAACCAGAACTTGGATTGGAGAGTGTGACGTTGGCCTGGCAGCTTGCAGTCATTGAGATTCGGGTGCGCTCACAACCGGAGCTTGGACAATGTGACGTTCGCCTGGCAGCTTGCAGTCCTTGAGCTTCGTGACGTTTGACGCAGATGGCGTTCAACAAGGCGGTGCAGGCCGACCGTGCCCCACACCCTTTCCCCTCCAACCTCTTCGCAAGAACACGCCAGCCAATTTCAGAAATGGTATCCGAATCGACAAGTACCACCACAGGACTACGCCACCGGCATGACCATGGACCACGCGGGCGTAGTCAGCACGTGCCTATGTTGAGCAGTGACGATCCCCACCCCCTTCCTCCCTAAACTCAGCGTCATGCAGTGAAGTGCGATTTTGATCATGCATATCACGCAGCTTGTCCCTACCCCAGTCCCTCACCTACCCAGAGCGCTTTTCACCAGTGGCTGACGTAGTGGCAGCCTGGTAGCTTGCAGTCCTTGAGCTTCGGGTACGCTTACAACCAGAGCTTGAACTGGAGAGTGTGACGTTGGCCTGGCAGCTCACAGTCCTTGGGATTCGGGTACGCTCACAACCAGAGCTTGGAGCATGTGACGTTTGCCTGACAGTTTGCAGTCCTTGAGCTTCGGGTACGCTTATACCCAGAACTCGAAGAATGTGACGTTTGCTAGACAACTTGCAGCCCTTGAGCTTCGTGACGTTTGCCTGGCCACTTACAATCCTTGAGCTCCGGGCACGCTTACAACCAGAGCATGGAAAGTGTGACGTTTGCCTGGCAACTTGCAGTCCTTGAACTTCGGGTGCGCTTGCAACCAGAGCTTCGAGAATGTGACGTTTGCCTGATTAGGGTACGCCTACAACCAGAGCTTAGACAGTGCGATGTTTTGCCTGGCAGCTTGCCGCTTCGGGCACGCTTACAACCACAGCTTGGAGAACGTGACGTTTGCCTGGCAGCTTGCAGTCCTTAGCTCCGTTTACGCTTACAACCAGAGCTTCGACAATGTGCTTGCAATCCTTGAGCTTCGGGTACGCTTACAACCAGAGCTCGGAGAATGTGACGTTTGCTTGGCAGCTTGCAGTCCTTGAGTTTCGTCACGTTTGCCTGGTAGCTTGCAGTCCTTGAGCTTCGGGTACGCTTACAACCGGCACGCTTGCAACCACACCTACCCCACACCCTTTCCCCCCACCACGTCACAGGAACATGCCCGTCAATTTCTGAGACCCTATCCCACCCCCTTTCCCCCACCACG
The DNA here is from genome assembly GCA_905221605.1 of Symbiodinium natans. NCBI lineage: Eukaryota > Dinophyceae > Suessiales > Symbiodiniaceae > Symbiodinium > Symbiodinium natans. The sequence goes on from CAJNDS010002516.1 coordinate 2,144, forward strand.
TCCGCTTTTCAAAACAGCTTGCAGTCCTTGAGCTTCGGGTGCACCTACAACCAGAACTTGGAGAATGTGACGTTCGCCTGGCAACTTGCAGTCCTTGAGCTTCGTGATGTTCGCATGGCGGCTTGCAATCCTCGAGCTTCGGATACGTTTGCGACCAGAGCTCGGAGAGTGTGACGTTTGCCTGGCACCTTGCAGTCCTTGAGCTTCGGGTACACTTACAACCAAAGCTTGGATGCTGTGACGTTTGCCTGACAGCCTGCAGTCCTTGAGCTTCGTGACGTTTGCCTGGCAGCTTGCAATCCTTGAGCTTCGGGCACGCTTACAACCAGAGCTTGGATGATGTGACGTTTGCATGACAGCTTGCAGTCCTTGAACTTCGTGACGTTTGCCTGGCAGCTTGCAATCCTTGAGCTTCGGGCACGCTTACAACCAGAGCTGGGAGTTTGTGACGTTTGCCTGGCAGCTTGCAGTCCTTGAGCTTCTGGTGCGCTTGCAACCAGAGCTTGGAGAATGTGACGTTTGCCTGGCAGCTTGCGGTCCTTGAGCATCTAGTACGCTTACAACCAGAGCTTGGAGAATATGACGTTTGCCTGGCAGCTTGCAGTCCTTGTGTGACGTTTACCTGGCAGTTTGCAGTCTGTGAATTTCGGGTATGCCTACAACCAGAATTTGGACAATGTGACGTTTGCCTGGCAACTTGCAGTCCTTGAGCTTCGTGACGTTTGCCTGGCGGCTCGTAGTCCTTGAGATTAGGGTACGCCTACAACCAGAGCTTGGACAGTGCGATGCTTGCCTGGCAGCTTGCCGCTTCGGGCACGCTTACGACCAGAGCTTGGAGAACGTGACGTTTGCCTGGCAGCTTGCAGACCTTGAGCTTCGTTTTCGCTTACAACCAGAGCTTCGACAATGTGCTTGCAATCCTTGAGCTTCAGGTACGCTTACAACCAGAGCTTGGAGAATGTGACGTTTGCCTGGCAGCTTGCAGTCCTTGAGCTTCGTCACGTTTGCCTGGTATCTTGCAGTCTTTGCGCTTCGGGTACGCTTACAACCAGAACTTGGATTGGAGAGTGTGACGTTGGCCTGGCAGCTTGCAGTCATTGAGATTCGGGCGCGCTCACAACCGGAGCTTGGACAATGTGACGTTCGCCTGGCAGCTTGCAGTCCTTGAGCTTCGTGACGTTTGACGCAGACGGCGTTCAACAAGGCGGTGCAGGCCGACCGTGCCCCACACCCTTTCCCCTCCAACCTCTTCGCAAGAACACGCCAGCCAATTTCAGAGATGGTATCCGAATCGACAAGTACCACCACAGGACTACGCCACCGGCATGACCATGGACCACGCGGGCGTAGTCAGCACGTGCCTATGTTGAGCAGTGACGATCCCCGCCCCCTTCCTCCCTAAACCCAGCGTCATGAAGTGAAGTGCGATTTTGATCATGCATATCACGCGTTCATGCGCAGCTTGTCCCTACCCCAGTCCCTCACCTACCCAGAGCGCTTTTCACCAGTGGCTGACGTAGTGGCAGCCTGGCAGCTTGCAGTCCTTGAGCTTCGGGTACGCTTTCATCCAGAGCTTGAACTGGAGAGTGTGACCTTGGCCTGGCAGCCTACAGTCCTTGGGATTCGGGTACGCTTACAACCAGAGCTTGGAGCATGTGACGTTTGCCTGACAGTTTGCAGTCCTTGAGCTTCGGGTACGCTTGTACCCAGAACTCGAAGAATGTGACGTTTGCTAGACAACTTGCAGCCCTTGAGCTTCGTGACGTTTGCCTGGCAGCTTGACAGCTTGTAGTCCTTGAGCTTCGGCTACGCTTGCAACCAGAGCTTAGAATTCAAGCCAACAGCACCACGCCAAGATGACCACGCAGATCGGCACCATACACGCAAGCAGTACCGGTTTCCTCTTTGGTCATTTTGTTTTCACTTTCACCAAAAACGAGTCCTGTTCTATCTCACCTACCTCTGACGCTTGGCTTGGAGCGAGCAAAAGAATTGAGACCAACTGCGAGTCGACTTCCTTCATCCATCATGTTAACATTTCATTATTTGAAACATGCATGTCTGAGCTCGTTTGCATGTCATCATGTTTCACATGTGGTCCACTTCCAACAGAGTTTCTTCTTCCTAACATACCTCATGATGACGTTGCGCTACTACGCCAACAAAAGGTTGATGGTCTGCTTCGGGTACGCTTACAACCAGAGCTTGGAGAATGTGAAGTTTGCCTGGCAGCTTGCAGTCCTTGAGGCAACCAGAGCTTGGAGAGTGTGACGTTTGCCTGGCAGCTTGCAGTCCTTGAGATTCGTGACGTTTGCCTGGCAGCTTGCAGTCCTTGAACTTCGGGTACGCTTACAACCAAAGCTTGGAGAGTATGGCGCTTGCCCGGCAGCTTGCAGTCCTTGAGTTCCGGGTGCGCTTACAATCAGAGCTTACGTTTGCCTGGCAGCTTGGCGGAGACCCAGTTGCCCAACACCTTGGACCTGAATGTGACGTTTGCCTGGCAGCTTGCAGTCCCTGAGTTGCGTGACGTTTGCCTGGCAGATTTCAGTCCGTGAGCTTCGGGCACGCTTACAACCAGAGCTTGGAGAATGTGGCGTTTGCCTGGCAGGAACATTTGAAGCATGAATGCGCACATGCCCGGCAGCTTGCAGTCCTTGAGTTCCGGGTGCGCTTACAATCAGAGCTTACGTTTGCCTGGCAGCTTGGCGGAGATCCAGTTGCCCAACACCTTGGACCTGAATGTGACGTTTGCCTGGCAGCTTGCAGCCCCTGAGTTGCGTGACGTTTGCCTGGCAGCTTGCAGTACTTGAGCTTCGGGCATGCTTACAACCAGAGCTTGGAGAATGTGACGTTTGCCTGCCAGGAACATTTGAAGCATGAATGAGCACATGACTCATGACATGGGGCATGCGAGGTTGACATTTGATGTCTCATGTTGCACTCCATTCAGTTGCGTTTTCTAACCCTAGACCCTAAGTCATCTTCTACCACATCGCCACGGTGTTCGACTTTGGTGTCTTGCTGGAGCATGACATTCCCCGGAAGAGCATCAATGTGATGCCCATATGGCTTGTGTGACGTTTGCCTGCAGTCCGTGAGCTTCGGGTACGCTTGCAACCAGAGTTTGGACAATGTGACGTTTGCCTGGCAGCTTGCAGTCCTTGAGCTTCGTGACGTTTGCCTGGCAGCTTGCAGTCCTTGAGGCAACCAGAGCTTGAAGAGTGTGACGTTTGCCTGGCAGCTTGCAGTCCTTGAGATTCGTGACGTTTGCCTGGCAGCTTGCAGTCCTTGAGCTTCGGGTACGCTTACAACCAAAGCTTGGAGAGTATGGCGCTTGCCCGGCAGCTTGCAGTCCTTGAGTTCCGGGTGCACTTACAATCAGAGCTTACGTTTGCCTGGCAGCTTGGCGGAGATCCAGTTGCCCAACACCTTGGACCTGAATGTGACGTTTGCCTGGCAGCTTGCAGTCCCTGAGTTGCGTGACGTTTGCCTGGCAGCTTGCAGTACTTGAGCTTCGGGCATGCTTACAACCAGAGCTTGGAGAATGTGACGTTTGCCTGGCAAGAACATTTGAAGCATGAATGCGCACATGACTCATGACATGGGGCATGTGAGGTTGACATTTGATGTCTCACGTTGCACTCCATTCAGTTGCGTTTTCTAACCCTAAACCCTAAGTCATCTTCTACCACATCGCCACGGTGTTCGACTTTGGTGTCTTGCTGGAGCATGACATTCCCCGGAAGAGCATCAATGTGATGCCCATACGGCTTGTGTGACGTTTGCCTGCAGTCTGTGAGCTTCGGGTACGCTTGCAACCAGAGTTTGGGCAATGTGACGTTTGCCTGGCAGCTTGCAGTCCTTGAGCTTCGTGACGTTTGCCTGGCAGCTTGCAGTCCTTGAGGCAACCAGAGCTTGAAGAGTGTGACGTTTGCCTGGCAGCTTGCAGTCCTTGAGATTCGTGACGTTTGCCTGGCAGCTTGCAGTCCTTGAGCTTCGGGTACGCTTACAACCAAAGCTTGGAAAGTATGGCGCTTGCCCGGCAGCTTGCAGTCCTTGAGTTCCGGGTACGCTTACAATCAGAGCTTACGTTTGCCTAGCAGCTTGGCGGAGATCCAGTTGCCCAACACCTTGGACCTGAATGTGACGTCTGCCTGGCAGCTTGCAGTCCCTGAGTTGCGTGACGTTTGCCTGGCAGCTTGCAGTCCTTGAGCTTCGGGCATGCTTACAACCAGAGCTTGGAGAATGTGACGTCATCTTCTACCACATCGCCACGGTGTTCACCTTTGGTGTCTTGCTGGAGCATGACATTCCCCGGAAGAGCATCAATGTGATGCCCATGTGGCCATATGGCTTGTGTGACGTTTGCGAGCTTTGGGTACGCTTGCAACCAGAGTTTGGACAATGTGACGTTTGCCTGGCAGCTTGCAGTCCTTGAGCTTCGTGACGTTTGCCTGGCAGCTTGCAGTCCTTGAGGCAACCAAAGCTTGGAGAGTGTGACCACGTCTTCCAGCAGCAGTACGACATCCACAACAGAACAGCAGGGAAACCTCGACAAGTACGTGGACCTGGATTTCCTGTGTGATTGAACGCGCAGACAACGCCCCGAAAGGGGTGTGTGTGGCACACCGCTGTACATGCGGGTTCGTGAACAAGCAGGAGCATGTTGTGACGATGATGAAGTTCGTGATTTTGAGTACATCAACATGTTTTCGTTCGGAAATCAGCAGGGGGCCGAGGAGAGTGTGGACTGGGGTGTGGGGGTCCTCGGCCAACGAAGACGCCCCCACACCCCACCCACACTCTGTGTAAACGTACCTGCGCTTCAACATTTCTTTTTTCGTTTTGCATGATGCATGGCTGAACACTTGGTGACAACGCAGATTTTGCATAAAGCATGGATGAATTCTTTGAGTTTGACGTTTGACACGGAGTTCTGCCAGAACTTGGAGGCAATCCGACTGCTCAACACCTTGCAGACGTTAACGTTCAGCGCAGAGTTCCATCAGAGCTTGGAAGGGGTCCAGCTGCCCAGCAACCTGCAGACGTGGACGTTTGGCGTGCGGTTTTGCGTCTTTCCAACCAGAGCTTGGAGGAGATGTAGCTGCCCAACGCCCTGCCGATGCTGAAGTTCGGTGCAAAGTGCTTGGCGGAGATCCAGCTGCCCAACACCTCGCAGACCTGGAGCATGTGAAGCATAAGCGTGTGGAGCAGGAAGTGGTGCATGAGCATGTTGGAGTGGTTGAGCACGCACAGTGTGTGAGCATGTGGACGGGATGAACAGACATGAGTGATCGAGCATGACTAGCGTTTGAACATGTGGAAGAGCTGAGCAGACATGAGTGATTGAGCATGTTCGGTGTTTGAGCATGTGGTGGAGATGAGCAGCTTTGAGTGAATGAGCATGAGCAGTGTGAGAGCGTGTGAATGGCGTGATTCACGTGCAAGTGTGGGAAGTTTTACTTACTCACATAAAGCTCCATTCGTGAAGTTCTTTGCCATCTCCATGGATGATCGCCTCGGTGGCTTGCTAGAGCATCTCTACCTTCGGAGCATCTCCATCTACGCTTTATTGGAGACTCGTCTCCTATAGCTTTATAGACACACAATGTTTCAAAAGTTGTCTGTCACTTTTGAAACTCGCTTTTCGGATCTTTGTAACCTGGGAAGCTACTTCCCTCGTATAGCAACTTGCGTGCATCATGCTTTTAACATTTGCTTGTCATGACGCCGCTTGCAGTATTTGGGGAACTTGTGAGTATCATGATTTTTAAGAGATTGAGAATTTTTCAACCTTGAGGTAAGGCTCTGCATTTTGACCTTGTCTGCATCGTCAAGCTGTGGGCTGAGAGCATTTGAGATAGACAGAGAGCCTGAAAAAATTCTTTCCTGGGTCCAGTTCTTGCGTAACCTTGTGGGTCCTCAACAGGCTCTTCTTTTCCGAACGGGGCCCCCTTTCAACAAGTGCCCTTAGGGCCCGTGCAAGCCACCCCGCGGGGGTGGCGGATGCTTTCCTCCCCCAGTGGGAGCAGCGATTCCGGGGCCTCTGAGCCTCTCGCGCCCTTTGCGCCCACAGCTTTTGTTGCACTTCGCTTGCGCCCACGTTCCTTCTACTTCGAGCGCCTTCTTGAATATTCCCAAGAAAGCCCCAATTTGTACACATACATCTTGGAGAGTAACCTCCGAGGCGTTCTACTCAGCCGCTCCGACGGGGCTCGTGTGCTCCTCTTTCTCCCTCCAGGTTCCTGGGCTGCCCTCGTGGCCGTCGCGCACTGGCCTCATACTTGTCTGCGGATTCTTTTGCCGCTGGCTTCTTGAGTTCTGCTCGGCCCTCAGCGCTTCAGGGTCCCTTTTTGGGTTGATTAGGGGGTTTTTCTTGGGACCATGAAGCGTAACCTTGAGGAGGCCTACGAACAGCATCTCGAGTACCTCCTTAAAGGGTCCAAAACCAGGTTCGTGCAGCCCTGGGACAGGTCCCAGATTCTCAACCCACCAAGCATCCTGCCAGGCCTCCCTCCCTACCAACGGTGGGGCGTCGGGCTCTCGAGTGCACCCTTGGGGTCTTCTGCTCCCCTCCCCACAACACCTCCTGTGCCGGCCCCTGCGCCCAGTATTCCGTTTGCAAAGTCCAAAGGGACCCCTTGGCATGCTAAGCAGACAGAAAGCAGATCCGCTGCCATTGCCAAATGGAGTGGCATAATGCTGGCACACGGCGAGCACTTCGGGGTCGTGGAGAAGATTGCGGTGGATGCATCCGGTGGTGAACCTCAGCAGTTGTCTTCGGTTCTACTTGACATTTTTGCTTTGAAGGCGAGCGCCACCCTGCATGGCCGAGCGGGGCCAATTCTCAGGTACTTGAAGTTCTGTAAAAGGGAAGGCCAGCCGCCTTTCCCATTCAGGGAGGACCTTTTGTACCGCTTCGTCAAGGAGTACTGCGCCAGGCAAGCCCCTACTTTCGCTCGCAGCTTCCTGAGTTCGGTGGCTTTTTGTCGGCATGTCCTTGAATGTAAGTTTGAAGATGTGTTTTCGACCCGCTTGACTGGTGCTTGCAACGCTCTGTACTTGAACAAGAGAAAGCAGGTTCAGAAGCCGCCGCTCAAGGTCTCACACGTCAAGGCCTTGGAAAGGATCGTCACCGGCTGGGGTGACTTCAGTGGGTCGGACAGATATGCTGCCGGATGTTTCCTGTACGCCACCTATGCTCGTGCGCGGTTCTCCGACATGCAAAACAGTGGCGCTATCACCAAGGATGTTACCAATCTGCCCGATGGTGGAGTCAGGGGCTTCCTTGAAGCTTCTGTGTGTCGAACGAAGACGGCTTACACCCTCGAGCGGAAGACGCGTTACCTTTCCATGTGCGCCCCGGTTCAGGGCCTTCTCGATGAGTCGTGGGCGATTGCGTGGTTGGACATCGCCGAGCTTTACGGCCCAGGCTGGTCTGAGGACTCGCCCCTCTTGCCCGCCCCCATGGACGGGGGGGGTTGGGCCTCATCGCCGATTGCCGTTGGGATGGGAGCCAAGTGGTTGAGGAGCTTGCTGTATAAGGCTGGGGAGGACGTTGCTACAGTCAAGCTTCTTGGCACGCATTCCATGAAGGCCACTGGCCTCAGCTGGGCTGCAAAATGGGGGGCCAGCAAGGAAATTCGCTTGATTCTGGGGTACCACAGTGCCTCTCGGGCGGACAGCGACGTCGTGTACGGCAGAGACAACGTCGCCCCGGCACTAAGGCAGTTCGATCAGATTCTGGAGGACATTTCCTTCGACAAGTTCAGACCCGACTCCACAAGGTCAGGGATGTTCACACCGGAGCGCCCGGCTGCACCCGAGGCCCCCCCGGATGACGTCTCGGAGTCAACAGAAGGCAGTGAAGACGAGGAGCATCCAGACTTGGAAGAAGAGGAGCAGGCCGTCGACGAGCTTGTTGGTCCGTGGCAACCCGAGCCTGGCTTGAGGGAACGGCTGGATGAGGCAGAGGTTTTTCGTCATCGAGTCAGTCGCTTCATCCATGTTGTTTCGTCGGAGGAGGGCACTATGTTCCGTTGCGGCCGAGCGATCACCTCGTCATATTCTAAGTGCGATGATATACCGCAAGTTTTGTATCCGTTTTGCAAGCAGTGTTATCCAAGATCTTCTGAGGGACCAGTGTGATGGATCGCAGACTTGGGGCGCCTTTTGGGTGATGCCAGGGCTTGCGAACCACCCCTGGCAGGAGGAGAGGGCCTGGGGCGTCATTGACGATGCCAGGCTCGTGCTCAGGGGCGCAAAGGCGATGCCGAGCCAAACGTGTTCTTTTTGCCGAGAACGAGAAAAGGAACGCAAGCTTACAGAGATGGCAAGGTGAGCACCCGTCCGAGTTTTGACTATCATGCTGTATGCGTGCGGTGGATTTCGGCAGCCGAGTGAGCACGTTTTGGCTTGATCCCGTCAGGTGCAGCTAGGAGGATGGCCGCTTCTTACTCGGACAGCCAGAGTGTCTTCAATGCGAGGGTAGATGCCAGCGGACTCACAAAGGAGGATGCCACGAAAATCAAAGCCGCGGTGTCTTCACTGAGACAGCTGGCGTTCATCTCCAGCTTCACCCCAGGTCAAGCCGATGAATCCCCGTTGATGGCCGCACTGAAGCTCATGCTTGGGAGGGATGCGGAACTTGGTGTCCAGGCCAGCTTCCGAGCCCTGTACCACGAGTCCTACGCCGTTGTCACTTCTGAGCTGCGCCAAAAGATCGAGAAGTCTGAAGAGCCAGCAAGCAGGCGCTTGACACAACCCGAGCGAGCCGAGAGGTTCGAGAAGCAGAAAAAGAAGCTCGTTGGAGTCTCCATCAAGGGCTTGAGCGAGCCTAGCGAGGCCTTGGTAGACAGGGCCGTGGCTTGCTATGAAAACAACGAACTGCGCTATCTGTCTTGGGAAATATGTACTTCAAGGGAGCAAGAAGTGGGCTCAGACCGACGCCGTGACACCCGCTTCACCGTCGACGAGCACACTGGGCGTCTGAAGGTTGAAAACAAGGATGCGGAGCAGAAAGCGGTCACATCTTCCGAGGTTCATGTCATGCAGGCGTTGCAGCGTCGCTCCCTTGCCATGGACCAAGCCAACCTTGTCGAGTACGCGACCATGCAACAGTGGAGTGATCGTTTGATGCGTGCACGCATGCAAGAAGCCCCGGCTGGGTATGTTCGGCCAACCTGGGCCCAACTCGTGGCTGCAGACAAGAAGCTCTTCAGCGAGTTGCGGGACTTGACCCGTGACGGAGTGCAATCCTCTGGTGGAGCCAGGCCCTTGGACACGCACCTCCCAACTGTCATGAATTCTTTCGATGTCGTGTGCTTGATGCAGCCGCTTCCTTCTGCTTCTTCTCGATCCCTTGATGAAGGGAAGGAGTTGGAGCGACCCGAGCGCCCCGGTCCCTACGGCCCCCGCAAGCCTCGCAATCCCAAGGGCCAGGGCAAGGGCAAAGGAAAGTCCAAAGCTCCCGGGATGCCAGCGCAAATGGTGGCGTGGGGGTGCGTGTCTGCCACGAAGAAAGGAAATCCGTACTGCTACGGATTCCAGCTCGGCACGTGTGCCAATGAGGTCAAGAACAATGCGTGCCAGAGGGGCCTCCACGCATGCGCCATCCCGAAGTGTGGGCAGCATGGCCACGGCGCTTCTGCTTGCCCGAAGCGGAGCAAGGCTCAGTCGGAGTGACTAGGGCCCCAGTCAGTCGAGTTTGGTGACCCTGGACCCTTGCATTTTGCGGGTCAGGGACAGCCTGTGCAGGATGCCGCTGAGCAACCTTGCAGCAATCTCAAGATTTCTTCTGGATCGGATGCAGTTTGGCAACCGACCCCCGGTGCAGCGAATGCCGAAGTGCAATCACTGCCGCGTGACAGTCCGAAGCTTTCTGGTGGATCGGATGCTAGCCGGCAACCGAACCTCCAGGCCCTGCGGATCGCTCCCGCCCCTGAGGGCGAGGCGACCCCAAGTCAATCTTCTTCTAGTCCCAAATCTGCCACCCTTTTGCATGCCATTGAGACCTTCGATTCACTCCCCGATGTTGCCGTTTCACGCACTCCCCATGCCATAAGGGATAAGGTTCAGAAGTCCTTCTATTCGGGGATGTACCGCCGGGGCCCCCTTGTAGGCTTGCGATCTTCGGTCACCCAATTCCCCGAGGCTGTCAAGGTGATCACCCGACTGATTGCGGAGGTGGCCCCCGCTCACCAGTTCAGCAGCTTTGTTATCCTTGAGGGATCCGAGTTGGGAATTCACCGCGACGCCCAGAACGCTTGCCTGCCCAACCTTGTAATCCCCTTGACCCGCTTTGAAGGAGGCGAGCTCGCGGTCGCGGACCCCGAGGGACATGTGGTTTCTCATGGAGGTCAGTCATTCCGTGCGCGTCTTTGTGATTTGGGACGGGGTCCCATTGCCTTCAATGCGCAAGGGTTGCAGCATGCAGTGATGCCGTTCAAGGGCCGCCGCCTTGTGTTGATTGCTTATTGCCTCAAAAATGTTGGATCACTCGATGGGGCCTCTTGTCGTGCCTTGCGCGCTTTGGGCTTCCGACTTCCAACTAAGGAGCCGCCTCCACGCACACTGCCTGCAGTTGTCACTGGTTTCCCTGACCTTAGGCCTTCGGGGTGTAGTTCCCCTAGCCCCTCGGGTCACCCCGCCAGCCCTGACACCGCAATGCAAGAAGCCGCCGCCTCGGAAGGGCCCCCTGGGCCTTCGACTGCCATGACCGACTCAACAGCCTTGCCGGCCGTCCGGCCGCAAAAATTGATGTTCCTCGAGTTGTGCTGTGGGTCCGCTGGCCTCTCCGCGGCGTTTCGAGCCCTAGGGTTTCAGGTCTTGGCTGTCGACCATCCTGGCAACCGCCATGTTCCTTTGGTGCATTGTGTGCATCTTGACTTACGCTTGGAGTCTTCGTGGGGCTACCTTCGCCGGCTTGTGCAGGCCCGGCAGGTGTTCCTCATTCACATTGCGCCTCCCTGTGGCACGGCCTCGCGGGCACGCGGAATCCCGATCAAAGGGCAGCCATCCCCGCCTGCCCTTCGCACTGAGGCCTTCCCTGCGGGGCTGCCCGGCCTTTCTCCCTCGTGGCAGGCCAAGGTCGACTCTGCTAACTCGATATACCGTCACGCTGCGCGTTTCTGTGCTTGGCTGCTTGAGGAGGCACCCCACACTCACTTCTGCGTGGAGAACCCTGCTCGCTCCTACATGTGGTTGTTGCCTGAGTTCCTTCACTTGCGTCCTCGTTGTTCCGTTGTGCCTTATGACGCCTGCATGCACGGGGGCGCGCGCGCTAAGCATCAGGAGCTGTGGACCTCTCTGCCCGAGTTGTCCGCCCTTGCCCGCCAGTGCGACAACTCCCACCCTCACCGCCCGTGGGGCATCCTTCCTTCCGGGGATTTCTCAACTGCCGATGAAGCCGAGTATCCCGAGGTGTTTTGCACTAGGTATGCTTCCGCGGCCTCGCTGGCCCTGGGTGCCTCTCATGCTATGCCTTCTCCGTCCGGCCTCTCGAATGAGTCGGCCCGATCGGCCACACACAAGCAGCCACGCACATCTAAGGCTGTTGTCTTGATCGATGAGTACCATTACCAGGTCACTGTCCCCCTTCCGTCCGGCCAGTTGCCTGCGCTTGATGACAAGAACTGCCTGTGCGCTGCTTTGGGCCCCGTGCCTGTCGGTTCTAAGGTTCTCCGGGTTAACTTTGAAGGGGGGGTGGTTTTCCCGAAGCGCCCTCGACCCGACAGGAATCTGGCAGATCAGGTTTTGATGGCTGGCCACTCTGCTGTGGCATCAATCACTTGTGGTGTGTACCGGGACCCCTTGCAGTTTGCCAAGCTTTCCCTTACCCTAACACACCCCTTTGACGTAGCCACAGCCCTACCTGACCAGGCCTTGACCGTTCTCGCCAGGGTGCTCCTCGATGGTCCTTTGACTGTTGTTCGACGCAGGTTGGACCTCTACCTCACCTGGAGGAAGTGGGCTCAGGAGTTGGAGGGGCGCGAGGAACAACTGCACGCGTCCCTCCACCCTTCCGTGGCAAGCGTGGTAAGAGGTAAGAAGCTCCTCCTCCTTGATAGGATTGCCAAATCCTTGGATTGGCCCGACGAGCACTTGCACCACGACCTCACGCATGGTTTCCGGCTTGTCGGGGAGGAAAAGCCTAGCGGTGTTTTTCCTCTGGACCCTAAACCGGCAGAACTGACTGTGGACGGCTTGATGGAACAGGCTGAGGTCTTGAAGCCTCTCTTGTGGGATAAGATAGCCCAAAGCCCGGCAAATCCTCATGAGCAAGAGCTCTTCGACATCACGCATGCTGAGTCTTCGGAAAAGGGGTGGCTGGACCCAGCTCGGTCCTGGGACGAACTCGAAGACTACTTCAAGGGCTCATGGGTCCCTGCCCGTCGATTTGCAGTGGAGCAAAGAGGGAAGCTAAGGCCCATCGATGACTTGGCCGAGAATGGGGTCAACAGTGCCTTTGCCCCTTGCGACAAGCTCACGCTCCGAGCCATCGACGAGATTGTTTGGACTGCAGCCTTCATCATGCGCGCCCTGATTTGCAAAGCCTATGTGCATGTCCCACTCTCCACGGGGGAGGTGATCTCTGGTCCGCTCCATCCGTTCTGGGCCTCCAACACCTCGCGGGCACGTCCGCTTGTGAAAACGGTGGATCTTAAATCCGCCTACAAGCAGCTTCCCCTTCACCCGTCGGACCACCGTCTGTGTGTCGTGAGCTTGCGCAGACCGTCTGATTCCCGTGTGGTGGGGTATGTCTCAAAGGTGTTACCTTTCGGCGCTTCCGCCAGCGTCACGGCATTCAACAGGGTGGCCCGACTGCTCCAGAGAATCCTGCAGGAAGCCTGGGTAATGACAAGCAATTACTTCGATGATTATCCCCTGCTGGAGTTGTCAGCACTTGCCGGGAGTTGTGAGAAGACCGTGCACAACATCCTTTCCCTTCTCGGCTTTACCCGAGCCGCTGACAAGGAGGAAGGCTTCGCTCCTTCTGCAAACCTCTTGGGTGTCACCCTAGACCTGTCTGACCCCACCCTTAAGCATGTCAGAGTTGCAAATCGCGAGGACAAGTGCACCGAGATGTCCGCCTCCATCGACCAGGTGCTTGACAAGGGTTTTCTTAAGGCCTCCGAGGTCGCATCTTTGTTCGGACGCATTCAGTTCATGGAAGGCCAGCTGTTGGGGAGGTTGGGGCGTTTAGCCCTCATGGAGCTTAGGTCCCTGTGCTCTTCAAATGGGGAGTTGCGTCTTGGCAAGTTTGAGTGCGATGCCTTCCAAAACCTTAAGCAGCGCTTGGTTTCGGGCCCCCCTCGGGCAATCCCCACGGCGATACCGAGAGGGTGTGCTTGCGTCTTCACCGATGGGGCCTGCGAGTTTGAAGACGGTCATCCTGTCTGCACCATAGGCGGCATCCTTTACCACCACAATGAGGGAAGTTGGAACACCCGCTTCTTCGCGTGCAGGATGCCCGCCGCTCTTGTTCAAAAGTGGAGCAATGCCGGCAAGCGCCATTTGATTGGACCCGTTGAGTTATTTGCAGTTGTCGTCGCCAGACGACTATGGGGGTCTTACTTGAATTCCTCAAGGGCCTTGTTTTTCGTGGACCACTCAGGTGTTCATGCCGCCTGTGTGAGTGGGACCTCCAGGGACACTGTGTGGCGATCACTTCTTGTCGAGTTTGAGCGGGCCGATGCAGTGCCCATGATTGGTTGGATAGCACGTGTACCAAGTCCTAGCAATCCTTCGGACGCTCCCTCAAGGGGCTCGTCAAACTTTCCTTTCTGGGGCACTTGCTCTCGTGATCACCCTTCATGCTGCATGTCAGGCGAACTCCTGAGCCCGCTTGAGTTGAAGAGGGATGTCTAAGGCGCGCTCACTCGTGTACGGTGATGCGTGACCTTGGAGGCCCTGGGAGGGCTTTTGGATTCTCCCGACTTGTGGCATTGCCATCGAAGAAAAAAAGGAACAATCGCGCCCAAGTGAATAAGTTGATCATTCGTCTATTCTGTTGAATGAGACCACTAGGGTCCTTTGCTTATCCACATGGGATTCAACTTTTATATTCGTCTGATGCTATACACGTACATTGGGATTTACACTTATCTCCGAAAAGTTGTTGTGGCTATAAGCTTGATTGGAGACTCGTCTCCTATAGCTTTATAGACACACAATGTTTCAAAAGTTGTCTGTCACTTTTGAAACTCGCTTTTCGGATCTTTGTAACCTGGGAAGCTACTTCCCTCGTATAGCAACTTGCGTGCATCATGCTTTTAACATTTGCTTGTCATGACGCCGCTTGCAGTATTTGGGGAACTTGTGAGTATCATGATTTTTAAGAGATTGAGAATTTTTCAACCTTGAGGTAAGGCTCTGCATTTTGACCTTGTCTGCATCGTCAAGCTGTGGGCTGAGAGCATTTGAGATAGACAGAGAGCCTGAAAAAATTCTTTCCCCACCCACCCACCCGGGGATGTCTAAGGCGCGCTCACTCGTGTACGGTGATGCGTGACCTTGGAGGCCCTGGGAGGGCTTTTGGATTCTCCCGACTTGTGGCATTGCCATCGGAAGAAAAAAAGGAACAATCGCGCCCAAGTGAATAAGTTGATCATTCGTCTATTCTGTTGAATGAGACCACTAGGGTCCTTTGCTTATCCACATGGGATTCAACTTTTATATTCGTCTGATGCTATACACGTACATTGGGATTTACACTTATCTCCGAAAAGTTGTTGTGGCTATAACAGTTTATGTGGAAACACTAAAACAAAAAGTGTGTGTGTGTGTGTGTGTGTGCGTGAATGCAAACGGAGCTGGTCCGTGGTCGTGAAGAGAGGGAACCGTTCACAACGCCTACATGGCTGCTTACACAACCTTCACAAGCAGGCCATGTCGTCCATACAATGATGCCATTGAATCAAAAAGAAAAATATAAATAAATAAAAAAAATCATATATATATATATATGTATATCTATATATATACATATGTGTACATATTTTTATATATGCTAGGCGTAGCTGGCAGGGCCTAGCTTGCATCACCTGTCTGCTCGCCCCCTGCGCAGCCCAGCTGGGAGGTGGCTAGAGACTTGCAGATGGGTCAGTGTAAAGGACCACCCTGAAGGACAGAGCAAACTGGGCACCAGTCTTGAACTCAGCTGGCTGATCGCAGATATTGTGCTTACCCGGACACCAAATTTTTGAGGATGCCCCCATCGGCTTTGTCTCTCAATATGCTAAAATTGTGGTGCAAATCAAGTCCTTGCTGCGTTCAAGCTACCCTGAGGAGGAACTAGGAGACCAAAACATGAGCCTCATGGAGGCCTGCCAAGCCTCCTCGGACTTCCCTCTGAGAGGGCGATCCAACACGTGGGATATGGGGGCGTTCAAAAATTTCCTAAGTGCCAACTTTGGAGCTTTAAACCGATACTTTGGTGCAATCACAACTGCGTGTTCGACTGGACCCACCTTTGGCGTGTGTGTCTTTGTCACGAGCAGAGCGTCGGGCTTCCTGTTCCGAAGCGAGGCTGGATTCGCTCGTGCAACCTCATCATTCACACGTGGACTGGGCCCGTTGATCTTTCTCACACCACCCTATCCGGATGGAGTTGGTGCTTGTTTTCAAATGGCGGCTTGCTCGGCGAGGAATATCTGCGCACGCAAGCCAGCCTGTGGAGCATAGACGGCCCTGGCGTCGCTCGAGCCCCGCACAAACAGGCCTTTCGGGAGCAGAGGGTTGCTGACATCCTTTTACCTCAGGATCGCAAAGTCGGGATCAACCTGTTTGCCAAGCCCACACTGGCCACTGCCTGGGTGCTAAAAGCCTCTTGGAAAGACGGACAGGACATTCTGTACCGAGATCTTAAAAATGAGAGCCAAGGGCGTACCCCCTACTTTTGCTCTAAGTATTATTGGGGCACCGTGCCGGACTTACAAGCGCAAGGACTCACCCTGGATCCTCTTCCTAGCGCAGTATATTGTGTGCCCTATCAAGCAGCAAAAGAAAGTGACGGTGCGGCCAAGTACCTCACACACCTCCTGGGTGATGCCAAACTGCTGGCACCGCCGAAGCGAGGACCGGCGCCGAGGGTCGACGGTTTTTTTCAACACAAGGCTGGCATTGACCAAGCCTTGCAAGGCCTCGTTCCAGCGCGAGCAAGTGAAGCCACTCTGGAAACTGCTATCGATGCTGACTCCCCGGGCAACAGCCCTGTGCCCGCGGGAGTCCAAAGTTCCGCGGCGGCTTGCCAACCCAAGGTGGCCAGTTCTCAGCAGCCGGTTCACGGCTTGCGCGCCTGCACGCCCCGCTCTAATCCAACCAAGGCCGGGAGATGGGGAGCGCCCGGGCACATGCCTGCTCCCAAGGCGCGTGGTTGGGTGGCGGGTCCAGCGAAGATTTTGCACCCACGTGACACATCCCATTGATCACAGTGAGGTTCGCCCCAAACTCCAAAATCAACCAGAGAGGGATAATCAGGGGCCCATTGTCTTCCCTAATCAACGTCCCTTTCTCTGTAATCCTCATTGTCACACCACCAAGCGCGCTTTGCACCATAACAGTAGTGTCGGGTAAACATTCCCATGGAAAAAGCGTCCGCGCAAGATGCGTAGCAGCTGTATCCACCAACGCCACTCTCCCTTCCTGCTGAAGCAGTCCAGAGCCACATAACATTCGAACACTGGGATCCCCGCTTGATGCCGACTGTTCTGATGACAGCTTCATAGATTTCAGCACTTCTAAAGCTTCAACAAGGACCTGATTGGCCGTTGATGGCGATGAGGGACTTGCAGAACCTTTATCCAATCCCGCATTAGCCGTCTCATCTCCCCCTTCAGCTACCTCTGCCTTTTTGGCATTTCCCCATTTCGCACCTTTGCCGCCCTTTCCCCCTTTGGGAGAATTCCCTTTAGATCTACTTCTCTCAGGATTTGAGTCCACATTTGAACTTGCACCATCCTTATATGGACATTGCGGCTGCAGATGGCCAACGGCCCCACACTCAAAACATCTTCCTCGCTCAAGGGAGTCTTTGTCATGGCGGAATTTGCAGCGGGATCCGAACTTGCAACCTGCGTCGGTCTTCCCATATATCCAACAGAAAGGACGTTCACCATCTCTGCTGTACCTTTTTCCTTTCCCTTTGCCTTTGTCACCCTCCTCCGTCTCGTCACCAGTTCCCTTTTGGGCCTTGTTTAACCTTGCCCTTTTCTTGGCGTCCGAGTCCTGCTTCACCTCTTGTTCACCAGCACTATGCAATAGCAGTTCAAACTCTGCCTGTAACATTTCAGCTAGTTTTGTCGCAGTTTCAGAGGTCGGCGAGTAGTCCACCCCCAATTTCTCCCGAAAGGATGCCACTCTGAAATGAACCGTAGGGTGTTTCGCCAGCAACGCGGATGATAAACCATCCAATCCCTTGATAAGCAAGGTAGCGTCCGGCTCGGCCGCTCTCAACTCCCTTAATCGGGAACGCCATTGCGCCCATTGACGCACTCCCTTTATGGCCTCTGAGATCGAGGTTGCTGGAGATGGTTGCACCAAGAAGTTCAACATTGTGCTGCGCTCATTTGCTCCACCTGGTTGGTAGACCGTCAGCAATTTGTAAAATATCATCACTGACCCCAACATTCGAGTGGAAACGATCTCGGTCTTCAATCTCTCCGGAATCGCCTGTAGCAGCAAAGACACCGCTCTCTGCTCCAACAAAACATGCACAGTTTGAACCACCTTGAGCCCTTCCAGCTCAGCCTTGATGCCCAACCTTTCCAGCGGAGAAACACTCAACCATTTGGCATACGCTTGATATGCCTTTGAGTAGACGCAGTGCCACCACACTCTTCCTGTATCTGTCAGCGAAGACAACATTGGTTCGATCATTGCGATCCAATCCCCCAGTGCCGTCGGATTGCTTGGTGTGTAGTCTGCCAAAGTTGGAAGGCTCATCACATGCTTCCCAAGAGCCTCCGGACGTTCGGTTCCAGAACTATCACCAATGATTGGCATACCACGTGGCACCACTGCTCCAGGCTACCACCAGGCCCTTGAGGTAGTCCATGTCCTATACCAGGCGTAACAGCTGCGAGCGGAACCTTTTCTAATTCCAACTTCCCAGCGACCATTTTCCACCGATACGGAACATCATCCACCATTGTATATCCACCCGATCCTGCTGAGTTCTCTTGCGTTGCAGTTTCCCGAGCTGAGACAAAACCGGGCTGGTTCCCCACAGGTGCGGCAGAACCATCACCACCTGACGGCACGGAAGTAATCGGAACATGTGTTAAACCAGGTGGTCCACTTGCATATCCACCACTTGCAGGACCTCCCGTGGGGTAATTCAATGGAGGCAATCTGGAGGGTTTCTTCCCTTCAGCTACATGCATCATTGGCACTTCTTTTTCATCCTCCACTTGAACATCCCCCTTCCTGGACCCAGGCAAGGATTGAAGATCACAACCCTTTGGCAGGTCGTAGC
Source organism: Symbiodinium natans (assembly GCA_905221605.1). NCBI lineage: Eukaryota > Dinophyceae > Suessiales > Symbiodiniaceae > Symbiodinium > Symbiodinium natans. The sequence continues at coordinate 20,619 of CAJNDS010002516.1, forward strand.
CCTCAATAGGCAGCCATGTCCCATCCGGCAACACAGTCCAAAAACCACCCATACCATCCGTGTAGAAAACTTGTCCTGGCAGGTACTGCTTCTCTGGAGTCATTCCTAGAGGATATGCAGTGTTTGCGTCCACCACTCCAGTGCTCCGTGCTCTTGAAGCTGACCCAGATGCAGCAGAGGTATAGCTTTTCTCCTCCGCCCGATGCAACCTGTTCCCCAGCTCCTTTGTTTGCACAAGCAACTCTTTCAGCGCACGCTTTACCACCGCCATATCTTCACTTTGTTCTTCACCACCAACATCAGGAATGAGCTCTTCGTCGGCTTGCGCTCCACCAATAGTACCTCGTTCCATCTGGCCCATTAAGCCTGACGACGGTCTCTCAACAGGTGCAGGTTCCTGACCCAAAAGATCTTGCAGCGACGGCGGCCTCCTCGTACCTTCACCACTTCTATCCCCTCCGCTCGCAGGAAGACTTGCCGGCCTTGATTGCCTCAGTCTCATTTCGTCTTGAGCCCGCTCGCTCCAGAAAGGATTTGCTGCTGGAACCGGAACCACTTCGTTTTCCACCTGAGGCGTTGGTTGTATCATTGCAACCTCCCTACCATCTGTCAGCGCTTGTACCATTTGTTGTCGATCTTCACCCCCATCACCACGATTTCCTTCGGCTTCATTGGCCGTGGGCGACAGTCCAGGTTCAGAGCAACGCCGCATCATGTCCATGGCGTTAAACAAACGAAAAATCTTTACCAATTCCGCAGGAAGCCTAATTTGGGCTCATAACCTACGGGGGGCAACCGAAGGAGGACAGGGAACAAAACAGTCAACCCCAACAGAAGCCCTTGATCCCCTGGACCGACCAACACCAAACCCAGAAAGACACTTTTCCTCAGGGCGCATTGCCCAAGTTCTTGAGCCAAAAAAGATTTCCGGGTACGTTGACCCTTTCAACTCCCAACTCCTTTCTACAATACCAGCTGCAGCTCCGCACCCTAAACCCTAAACCCTAAACCGGGCCTTGCCCAAACTTCGCTGGTCCATGACAGGTCTGCTTTGGATATGAATTATTGCTTTTTCGGCCTCCCCAGGCTTTGCGGGGACATGCCAAATGCTCTCGACTTCTTACGGCCTCCCCCAGGCTTTTCGGGGACATGCCAGAGTCGCAACTTGCTGAAACTCTTCTCAACAGGGTCGTCTCACCGTTTCAGTTGGTGGCTGTGCAGCGAGACTCCCCTTTTTCCTGGCAGTCTTTCGGGGCTCCAGCAACAGCTTTGCTGCTCAGCTTCTTTGCTTTACACTGCTCAGCCGTTGCACCACCAGTCAAAAGAACAGTCTCGCTGTGAGTTTGCTTTAGGTAGCTGGCTGTCGTAATAAAAGTCTTGTGACCGATACTTGTGTTTACTCAATGTTGTTGACATGCTTTTATTCGCAGCTTGCTGATCCCGCTGCTTTGTGGGATCAAGCACGACAGCCAGCTCAGCAACCATTCAGCTTAGCTTCATGCTTGCTTGAAGATTTTTCCCCACCCACCACTCCCTGGGTTCACCCAAAGTGGTGATTCGTTTGTGTAGCTTCGCTGCTTAGGGTTCCTTCGCGAAGGGCTCCAGCAACAGCTTCGCTGCTCAGCTTCTTTGCTTTTTGCACTGCTCAGCCGTTGCACCACCAGTCAAAAGAACAGTCTCGCTGTGAGTTTGCTTTAGGTAGCTGGCTGTCGTAATGAAAGTCTTGTGAACTGAAACATTCTTTAGCGTGATTCCAGCGAGGTTCTCATGGTTCTAAATCTCTAAACATGAACAGCAAACTAATTATTATTAGCGAAATTCAAGAAGTGATTCGCGCTGTTTTTGACTCAGCCCGAACTGGTGTTAGGGTTATTGGGTCGAAGCTGCACGGCTCCAGGGTTCGGGGCGTTACATGTTTATGTTTTTTGGAACAATACACACACATATATATATATATATACTAGACACACGTGCGTGCTTCGCACTTAGGACGGCCCGGACGGACAGAGGGGGCAGCGGGGGGGGCTGGCTTGCGGGTTCTGGGGCTGGGGTGCAGCTCCCACGGGGTGAAGGGGGTCGGATGTAAGCGACGGGGTAGGGGGACCGTGGGCTCAGGGCCAAACGGCCCTTAAGTACGCCGTACTTAAGGGGGCCCTTACTCACGCCGCGTAAGGGCAAAACGGCCCGGTCCGGCCCTCGACCCCAGACCCCAAAACCCTAAGCGGCCCTGCGAATTTTTACAGGGCCATCCTGGCATGTGTGGGGGGATGTAAGAAAAAATCATCGGACTGTGCCCTCAACCATCCCTGAAAAAAGTTGTCACAGGACCATGCCTTTGAACCATCCTGTACGCGCTACATGGAACATATTGTTGGGGGGGGGGAGGCGAGGCTTAAAAAAAACCCTAGAAACACCGCCAAAGACCCATGCACGAGCACCATTCAGGTCGTTTCCACATGGCGATGATCAATGTATATATATATATATGTAGGTAGATAGAAAGATTGGTTTAATGTTTTGAAGGCCCAAAATAACTTTGAAAGCCTTACAGCTTTTGACCCAATGATTAGCGCCAACACTCCGGGCCCTGGGCTCCGGGCCCCAGAGCCAAAAGCGGAGCCTGGGCCCTGGAGTCCGGGCCCTATACAGATATACAGACCGAGAATATATAGCCCATAATGTTTTGACTCAATCACCCCAACACGCCCGGAGCTTCTTCCTTGCAGGGGCCCCGAGTCCAGTGCCCGGGCCCCGGAGTCCGGCAAAAAACCCAGCGCCTGCAATGTTTTGAAAGGTTGGGAGGGTCCGGGTTCAAGAGCCCCCCCAGAGCCCGAGCTGCCGGAGCCCCGGCCTCGCCGCCCGGGCCCCTGAGCCTGGACCCTGTATGCTTCTATATATACAAACAAATGTGTGTCTATACATATATGTATTGTTCCAAAACGCCCCGCAAAACCGTTCTATCTCCGCACATTGCATTCTGACCTTTTTTGTGTTCTCGTGCCCCGGAGCTCGGGCCCTGGAGCTCAGGGTCCCGGAGGTCGGCCGGACCCGAGCTCAAACCTTGGGCTTCGGGCCCAATTGTTGAAATCAGCGACAACCACTTTAAACACTGAGTATTGAAACATGCATATACCTTTCAGATGTTTCTGCGCCAGTCACAGACTCGGCCTCGCAGCCCGAACCTTGGATCGGGCCTGGGGGAAGGACTTGGCTGGTCCACGGCCGGAGTACACGGCTGGAGTAGGGTTATATAAACGGCGCGGCCTAGATATGCTCGCTAATTGCAGGCCGCAGGGTTGTGGCACAGTTCCCCAATGACCAAGGGGACCCTTTGCTGGGGGACTGTTTTGGGACGCTCGATTAGGGATTTTAAGGGTTTAGGGTTCAGAGGGAGGGTTTGGGGTTTGGGGTTTAGGGTTTAGGGTTTGCTGTGATAGGGCGTAGATGCTGTGAAGGTTAGGTTTCGGAACAAGCTCGAAAGCTTCCTGAGGTGCGAAGAGCAGGTTTGGGCCGATTGTGGAAGGCCATCTAACACTTTTCTCCCACCCCACGCCGTCCGAGACGGCAAAGCCACCCAAACCTATTCCTTTTAGGGTTTAGGCCTGCAAACAGACAACAGTCCACTTCTAAAAGTTTATTCAGTTTCATGACGTTCGTTGGGTCCGAGAGAGTCAAAGGAATTGGGGGTCGGGAGGCAGGGGACTCAGAGGCCCGGGCGTGGGGCAGGTTAGAGTCATGACCTGAGGTTTACTTTAGCATGAGGGACCAGTACTGGTCTCGAGGAGAACGTGTTCCGGTACCGGGCCCATCGGATGGGCACTGCCGACCCCCATGCTGTGGGAGGCGGGCGAGCAATCTGGGTCGGCTTGTGCCATCGAGGTCAAATGGCTTAAGCGCCGCCCCCCAACGTAGGGGGGCGGCCTAGGCCCTGAGTTTAGGGTTTAGGGTTTAGGGGTTAGGGTTGTTTCGAGTTGAACCCTTTTTTATGGTTTGTCACGGGTTTCTGGCCGGATTCCCGAAGAGCCGAAGACGATTCCTCGTGTGCCAAGCAAGCCCAAAACTGGTCCAGGGCGAGCGCTGGGGCAGCGTAGGGTAGGGGCCAGGGCTGGCACGAGCATTGCGCGAGCGTTGCGAGCAGTGCTGGGGCAAGCGCTGGGCGACACCTCGGGCTTGTGTATCGTTGAGAGCTCGCTTGTTTTACGGAAAAAAAAGGAGGGCGTGTGAGGTTTTGTTCTGCAGGAATGCTCTTCCTAAGTAGTTATTTTTTGCAGCCAATGCATTACATGGATCCAGCGAAACCACCTGCAGCTGTTGGCGGGATTGCACCTTTGGAAGATGTCCAGGTGGCAGCTCCAAATAATCGACTATCGATCCCGCCTATGGCAAATTTGGTGGTGAACAATCTCGCATGGTGACCATGTTTGGCGTTGAAAGATCGGCACCGCAGCGGTGTAGTTAAACCATTCCATTGCTCAAGCGAGGCAGAAAAGTCCTTGTAGCTTGACCGCAAACCCACAAAGTACCGATGTTAAAACATGCCGGTGATAATCGTGCATGGCACGCCAGACAAGAACCTTCGTTACTTAACCCGGGGTGCGGTTGCTGCGTGCCGCCTCAGCTGGTGTTTCAATCCACCATCCTTTGATCTTGAGGTTTTTCCAAACTTGTCAACCTTGAGATGAAGCCCCCAATCAAATCCGAAAGCCTACTCCAACCCTACCCCGCATCGCACGCGTCCGTTTTGGACCTGATTTGAAACGAGGTTGCCGAGAACAAGAACAGACGTGTTGGGCAGCCCACGATGGCGGTCTAGCCAAGGGTCATGCGTGTTTTGTTTAGGTTTTCAGAAACAGACTGAACGTTATTAAGCAATACGGTTGCTTTATTGTTGTTGCTCTTTAAATTGCTTGCGGCCATTTCATCTTATCGTCCGCGTATCGTCAAGAAATGTGCGCCCGTGGAGTTTCCATCAAATCTTGTTCACATTGGTATCAGCAAAAAATCAGGCCCATACTCGGACACAATAAGCGCAGGAGCATGCTGATTCTTGCTGAACAAAGTTCAGCGGCACGGACGTTCGCATGTTTTGCCAATTTTTCAGACCGCATGTTGATCAATAATTGCATACAACTGCCTGATGTGCTTTCATGATATTCGGGCTCTCAGGGGGTTTTTCTGCAGTAATGCCCTCCACCCGCTGGCAAAGCCAGGTGTTTCTCGGCTGTAAAAGCTTGACATCGCAGGAGCTGCTCCACGAGGGCGAGGGTTCATTTGTTTCCGTCACAACGTCCGGTCATAAACATTTTATTGCAATCTTCTGTAATTCGAGCCCTTGGGTTTGAAACGAACAACATCAATGGACTGTTGCGACAGTAAACCTAGTTTCCCGCAACAACGGTTGATGGGTTGCATGTTCCGCATGGTTTTCGGTCACATTGCTGAGGTCATTTCCGCTCCTTCATTGGTTCATTGTTTGCAAGATCCACCCCGAGACCCTGCGGCTCGCTTTGTCAAGTCTAGCCTGGAGATGGACGAGACAAGCATGGTGAAGTTGTGTGTTTGGTTGCAAGCAGTGACGAAATATCAAATATGGCTGCCTTTGGGGGAACTGTGGTGGGATATTTCAAGCTTTGTGACCACCGTTTGCCAGGGGCGCACAAGCCCGTGTCCGTGTGCAAGACTCCGCTTGGCAGTTCGGGTGCATTAAAAGTAGTGTTTCACACCCCTTGTAACCTACCCGAAATGTGCTTTTTTTGATGCAATGTCAGTGGCACCTGCAGGTCTCTGATTGTTGAGCTTGTGAACTGAGGTATCACAGTAGCAAGTGCTTTCATTAAGCTTGGGTCGCAAGCTTACCTGCCCCACTGGCCATGCTTTGTTGTCTTGTGAGGACGCGTGTTTGGTGCGCTCTTTGAAGGCAATGCAAAATGCCGGACGCTGCCTCTTCATACTGCGTGGCTGGCACATTGTTGTCCCGCACTGTAGGGTTTCATTCACACCCAAGCAGCGACGTGGAATGCCAGGACAACGTGTTACTTGGGAGAAGCCTTTGCCAGATACTTAGAGTGCAGCACAAAGTGGGTTTGAAGGCCGTGCGCTTGCAACTTGGCATCTTGAGCTCCAACTGCTCCAACATACGGTTATCGGTTCCTCGAAGGAGTCTGCCACCAGGGAACAGCTGGAAGGAAATGTTGAGAAGGAGACGCCACCGACTCGGACAGTGAACAGCGTCCCTCTTGCTGATTCTTCATACATGGTTATCACTTGTGAAACGGAGAAGCCTTTGCTGGCATGTCATGGCCAACGATGACCATGGCAATGACGACGGCGACGTTGATGCCGACGCCGAAGCTGACACACATGCTGACAACGATGATGGCGACGATGGCGACGATGTTAGCGATGCTGGCAGGAGTCATGATCATCATTCATGGTCATGACTATCCTGAGGACCGCGAGGACCTTGAGAATGAGAAAAAAGATGATGAGGCTGCTGAGGATGAGGAGGGCTGCGATGATGGTGATGATCATGATTTGTGTGTTGTGTACAGCTCACATGTCTCAAACCAAAGCGCTGACCTTCCCCGCGACCCAGTGAAGGCTGTATTCGGTCAAGCGTAAAGTTTGTCGTTCAGCAACGAATGTCATTGCTTTTGCGAGAAGGTCAAGTCAGCAAGCCCACGTCATGCGGCGAAATGATGCAAAATGGAGGCTTGGGCAGGAACCGATTCGCGTTAGCCTTTGTTGCAGTGTTGCTGCCAGTCAGAGGTCGCATTCAGGAATTGTTCTGCAAGCGCATGGTGCTTCCGCCTAGCATGATGGCATTTTCCGTTTGGCAGCATTTGTATCCGATGCTGAAAGCTTTATCAGTGACTCTGCAATAGTGGGCGGTTCATGAGTTGGTAGGCAGATTCAATGGAAAACTGGTGGCGCACAGTAAATTCTCTATTGTTGTGCGCTGTGGGTTCTTGGCCCCCCCCCCCCATGGAATCCCCGCTTCCCCCTCAACCCTAAGCCCTCAACGCCGGAAACCCCAAACCCTGAAACCCCAACCCCCCTAAACCCCAAAACCGTAAACCCTAGAACCCTAAACCCTAACCCCTAAACCCTAAGACCAAAATCTTAAAACCCCAAACCCGTAAACCCTAGGCCTAACCCTAAAGCCCCAAAATCCTAAACCTTAAGACCAACCCACAACACAACCCGGGGGGCCCCCTCCCCGCCCCGCTCCCCCCCCCTCCCTGTCGTGGCGGTCGGTTGGTTTTGGGTTTAGGGTGTTAACATTGGAGGGGGGGGACACGCATGCTGTGCCTGAGTGATATGTGCCTTTTTCTTTGTTGTAGACGAAGACGCGCAACATGAAAGCTTACTGCCCATATTATTGTGCAGCATCATCCAAGAATACAGCCCCACTAGCAAGTCTTCTGCCAGGTCAATGCCAGAAGTGACGGTCTTCAGTGTGGATGCGGATGCCCACTTGCGACAGGATATGCAAGCTGCATGTCTCAGTTGATGAGTCCTCGTGGGACTCATGGGACACGTGGGAAACGGAATTGTTTTTGGCAGTGAATGGTTTAGCAGGAGAATCTGAAGGTCGCACCAGCGCCATCTCCGCATGACTCCAGGCACTGCTGAATCGGTTTGACGCAGCTACAGGACATGACACCACTTTTCGGTATCTTGTTTGGAAGCGAACTCTTCACAGCTGCCCCATTGTAGGGTATCTCTTGCCCCGCAGGCAAGGCCCGACGTTACACCACAAGGAGGCTGAGGCGCAAATATGCGACTTTGCCAAGCTGTACAGCACTTCTCTAGGAGTGAGTGCTTGCATGCAAGAGATGTGTGGAGCGCGATGCGGCATCATAAGTGAGCACCATATTAGTCATAGTGTTTACGTGTGCACGAATGGTTCTATCATATTGGTACGCGAACACAATGAATGAAGTAAAAGGACGGGCAGATAACAGAATTAGTAGTAAGCCCCTCTAATAATATTAGCTCTTTTAACAGGCCTCATTATTTTAATCCAGTATCAAGCTCCGTTAAAGCATACTTGAAGAGAGCTCCGCGGTTGTGAGAAGTAACATAAGAATCAAGCCCGCCTGAACAAAGCAAAGAAGTATAGCAAAATAGTGAGCCAATAAGCGAGAGCAGAGGCTGGGCCACTAATGTGATGTTTATATTTTGGGCTTGTATAAGTTAAGTGAGCACGAGCCCGTATTAAAAGCCAGAAGGTTAGCCAGAAAATGGGATAGGAGGGTCACTTAGCCAGTCTTGTTGCAGGTCACGTACCCAATCCCACTCCAGCACGGTTTGGGGTCATTTACAAACTCTTTTGCGGGTGACTTGGCATGGGTTTAGGGGTTAGGGTGTGGGTTTTGCGGGTTTAGGGTTTTCTTGGTGTTTGGGGGTTTTAGGGTTTATGGCTTTTTCGGGTTTAGGGCTTTGTAGGGTTTAGTTTTTTTTTTTGGTTTAGGGCTTTTTAGGGTTTAGGGGTTCTTAGGGTTGTTAGGGTTTGGGGCTTTTTAGGGGTGTCGGGCGCTTTAGGGTTTATATAGGTCTTTTAGGGTTTGGGGGTATTGAGGGTTTAGGGTTAAGTGTTGTTGAGGGTTTTGGGGTTCAGGGTTTCGGGCGTTTCGGGGTTGGGGTTTTGTTAGAGTCAAGGGCTTATTTTAGGGTTCGGGGTTTTTGGGGTTCAGGCTTTTAGGGTCTTGTGCTTTTTAGGGTTTAAGGGGTTTTTTAGGGCTTAGGGCTTTTTAGGGTTTAGGGTTTGTGAGGGTTTAGGATCATTTTATGGGCTTAAGGCTTTCAAGATGTTTTTGGGTTTAAGGTTTGTTTTTTTTGGTAGGGTTTAGGTTTTCTTAGGGTTTAGGGCGTCTTGAGGGTTTAAGGTTCAGGGGATTTTAGGGTTTAGGGCTTTTTCGGGTTTAGGGCTTTTGGGGTTTAGCTAGGGTTTAGGGGCTTTTAGGGTTTGGGCTTTTTCGGGCTTGGGTCGTTTTAGGGTTTAGGGCTTTTTAGGGTTTAGAGCTTTGCAGGGTTTAAGGTTTTTTTTTTGGGTTTAGGGCTTCTTCGGGTTTGGGCCTTTTTAGGGTTTAGGGCTTTTTAGGGTTCAGGTTTGGGTTTTTAGGGTTTAGGGGTTTTTGGGGTTTAGAGCTTTGTAGGTTTTTGGGGTTTATGCATGTTTAGGGTTTAGGGCCTTTTAGGGTTTAGGGTTTTTTAGGGTTTGGCTTTTCAGGGTTTAGGGTCTTTTCGGGGTTTGGGCTTTGTAGGGTTTAGCGTTTTCTAGGGTTCAGCGGTTTTTGGGGCTTAGGGCCTTGTAGGATTTAGGGCTTCTCAGGGTTTAGAGCTCTGTTCGAGTCAGGGGTTTTTAGGGTTCTTAGCGTTTAGGGGCTTTTAGGGTTTGGGCCTTTTTGGGTTTTAGGGCCTTTCAGGGTTTCAAGGGTTTTTCGGGTTCTTAGAGTTTTTAGGGTTCAGGTCCTTTGGGGCTTTATAGTGTCTTTTCGGATTTTGGGCTTTGTAGCTTTTTAGGGTGTAGGAATTTTTGGTTTTAGGGGTTTTTAGGGTTCAGGGGCAAGGGTTGCAAAAATTCAGGGTTCAGGGATTTTTAGGGTTCAGGGTTTTGGCTTCAGGGCTTTTGAGGGTTTCGGGTATACAGGGTTTAGGGCTTTTAGGGTTTAGGGTCTGTTAGGGTTCAGGGTTTAGGGTTTAGGGGCTGTTTAGGGTTTAGGTTTTTTTTTGGGTTTACTCTTGTTTTTTCGGGTTTAAGGGTTTTCAGGGTTGAGGGGATTTTAGGGTTTAGTTCTTTTTTAAGGGTTCAGGGCTTTTTAGGATTTAGGAGTTCTTAGGGTTTACGGCTTTTTTCGGGTTTAGGTTTTCTGTTAAGGCTTTTTAGGGTTTAGGGCTTTTTAGGGTTGATTGTTCTTTTTGTTTGGGGGGGTTTAGGGCTTTTAAGATTTTTGTGGGTTTAAGGGTTTTCAGGGTTGAGGGTTGTTTAGGGTTTAGTTTTTGTTTTAGGGTTTAGGGCTTTTTGGGGTTTATTGCTTTTTAGCTTTTAGGGGTTTTTAGGGTTTAGGGCTTTTTAGGATTTCGGGGTTTTCAGGGTTTACGGCTTTGTAGGTTTTAGTTTAATTTTTTAAGGTTTTTGGGGTTTTTAGGGTTTAGGGCTTTGTAGGGTTATTATTTTGTGTTTTTTTTGGGGGGGAGTAAGGCTTTTAAGGTTTTTGTGGGTTCAAGGGTTTTCAGGGTTCAGGCTTTTTTAGGGTTTAGGTTTGTTTTAGGCTTTAGGGCTTTTTAGGGTTTATTGTTTTTTTAGGGTTTAGGGCTTTTTGGGGTTTGGGCTTTTTCGGGTTTGGGCCTTTTTTGGGTTGGCTTTTTCGGGTTTAGAGCTTTGCAGGGTCTAGGGGTTTTTAGGGTTTAGGGCCTTTTTAGGGTTTAGGGCGTTTTAGGGTTTAGGTTTGTTTTTTTTTTTTTTTTTTAATGTTTAGGGGTTCTGGGGTTTAGAGCTTTGTAGGGTTTAGGGTTTTTTGGGTTCAGGGGATTTTTGGGTTTATGCATGTTTAGGGTTCAGGGCCTTTTAGGGTTTAGGTTTTTTTAGGGTTTGGGGCTTTTCAGGGTTTAGGGTCGTTTAGGGGTTTGGGCTTTGTAAGGTTTAGCTTCTAGGGTTCAGCGGTTTTTGGGGCTTAGGGCCTTTAGGATTTAGGGCTTTTCAGGGTTTAGAGTTTTTTTTCGGTTCAGGGGTGTTTAGGGTTCTTAGCGTTTAGGGGCTTTTAGGGTTTGGGCCTTTCTTTTGGGGCTTTATAGGGTCTTTTAGGGTTTTGGGCTTTGTAGGGTTTAGGATTTTTTAGGGTTTAGGGCAGGGTTGTTCAGGGTTTCGTGTTCTTTAGGGTTCAGGGTTTTGTGCCTTCAGGGCTTTTGAGGGTTTAGGGTTTAAAGGGTTTAGGGCTTTTAGGGTTTAGGGTCTGTTAGGGTTCAGGGCTGTTTAGGGTTTAGGGGCTGTTTAGGGTTTTAGATTTTTTTGGGCTTAGGGCTTTTGTTTTTTTGGGTTTAAGGGTTTTCGGGGTTGGGGTTTTTAAGGTTTAGTTTGCTTTTTAAGGGTTTAGGGCTTTTTAGGATTTGGGGGTTCTTAGGGTTTACGACTTTTTGCGGGTTTAGGTTTTTGTTAAGGCATGTTAGGCTTTGGGGCTTTTTAGGGTTTATTGTTTTTTTTGTTTGCGGGGGGGGGGGGGGGGGGGGTGGGTTTAGGGCTTTTAAGATTTTTGTGGGTTTAAGGGTTTTCAGGGTTGAGGGTTTTTTAGGGTTTAGGTTTTTTTTAGGGTTTGGGGCTTTTTGGGGCTTATTGCTTTTTAGCGTTTAGGGGTTTTTAGGGTTTTGGGCTCAGGGGATTTTTTGTTTTAGGGTTTTTCGGGTTTAGGGCTTTTTAGAGTTTAGCGCCTTTTCGGATTTGGGGGTTTAGTTTAGGATTTAGGGGTCTAGGCGGCGTTTTTGGGGTTTAGGGCTTTTTATGGCTTTGGGGTTTTTAGCGTATAGGGCTTTTTGGGGTTTAGGGGTTTTGGGCGTGTAGGGCTTTTTGGGGTTTGTTTTTGTTTTTTGCTCGTGTGCCAAGCAGCCCCCCAAACAGGTTGCTAAGCGACACAAAAAAGCTTGCTAAGCGACCCCTTTACTGAAAATAGAGATCAGTTCGCCAAGTGCCAGAGACAGAGCAGCCATGTTGTACTGCAACGCGCATTAATCTGATGTTGGGCTATGCTGTCCATTCATGCACAATGTTCATGAAGCCTTAGAACTGTTGTTGAGATGTCCCATGTTGTCTGTTCATGCATTCACTTCGTTTACGCGCGTTAATTATGATCAGAGTCTTTGAGCGGCTCTGTGTCAAAAGTTGTTAAAAAGACTGATCATCCTGGGGAGTTTAGGTACAGCATTAAAGGGGGAACAAGGCCCATTTAGTTCATGTGAAATATAAGGCCTTTTCGGACACTTTTTGTGCGGCGTGTTAAACGACTCATTTCGCCGCACACGTCAATACTAAATCCTTCGTGGCACACTGGGGTTTAAGATTCAACATTAACACAAGGGCGTACAGCATGAACGAGATTATGACGGCCGAATGAAAGGACCAAGAGAACGCCCGTCACACCCTCATTCCTCCGCCTCCATCCTGGGTGTTACCTTCGCGACTCTGTTACCGGGTCTTGTTAAGTGTTCTACCTCCAGCACCAGCCAGAAGACCTTCTAAAGTGAGCTGCAAAGAGCATGTCAAGTAGTAGCAGCGGCTGCAGTGCTCTGAATCTTCTTTGTGATGTCACCGTTTGGCGACAGGTCCATCATCATGTCGAGGCCTGCCCTTTCTTCAGTTGTCATATGTCGATCATGGCTGATCCATAGTCTCAGTGGCTTGTGTAAGCTCGATCCCAGTATGCGCGTTTCGTGTTTGCCAGGACCGGCACAGACACCACGATGGTTCAGAGCACCAGGACAAGAACGGTCCGATGAGACAAGCGCCACCGACTCGCGGTCAACTTCCGCATGCGGGTCACATCCAAAGCCATGGTCATTCTGAGGGCATCCAGTCTCAGACTGCACAGCACGCGCCGCGTGTCCATCACCAGCAGCCCGCGCCATCACCCTCTTCTCGTGCAGGTGTCGAAGGAAGCAAACAGTCAGCACCAGCGCAACCCCACCAGCCCAGTCCAGGCCATCAGTCCCATCATAAGCCAAGTTCTCAGCACGTGGACGAACTTCATCGCAATCTTCCTGCTCGACATACTCACCAGGCGAGTGCACACTGAGACTCGGTCCTTGAGGTAGTGCCTTTCGCATGCCGTCCCGAGGATGCTGAGCGACCAGCAAGATCCTGGGAGGACCTATGTGTACCTGCGTCCAAGGTTTAGGGATGCAAGTCTTTCGAAGTCGAAGTACGAGAAGATGTGAGAACTGTTTCGGTAAGCCCCTTCCCAAGCAAGCGCTGTGCAGTTTTTTCAGTGACTTACTTCGGCAACTTACCAACTTGCGTGAGCCTGACACAAGCTGCGTCAAGTGTGTCCCCCCAAAGTGATGTTTGGAGGAGGACGGTCGGCAGCAGGCCCGAGAAACGTTGCCCGGGCCTGTGCTGCACTGATGGGCCCATTGTCATGACGCCATGGCCAAATCCAAGGCGAAACTCGCGTCCTCCAGTCGTCATGTCCCAGCGAGATGAGGATGGTGTCAGACCCAGTTCCGACGTGTGGCAGTCTGCAACCAAGCACCAAGCCGAGCTCTTTACTTTACAGCTGCAAAAGCTCTTAGGCCGGGCGATTCGCAGCTCTTCTCCCGCTCCAGGTGCGCTGTGTGCTCTCTGCGTGTGCTCCGTGCTCCTCGTTGTTGCTCAGAGCATCTCACCGAGAGCCCTCTCTCTCTCTCTCTTTCTTTTTTTTTCTCTCTCTCTCTCTCTCTCTCTCTCTCTCTCTTTCTTTTTCTCTCAACGTCATGTGCGATGTTCATCCTGAAGGCTCTGAAAGTGAGGGCAATGTGGTGGCCGGCAGCACTCTGGCTTATTTGGCAGTCTCCAAGTTGTTTGACTGTTGTTTCTTGCATGATTGGATTTTGTTTGTGCACATCAGGGAAGACGATATCTTTGGCCACGGTCGCAGTCGTTGCTGCCTCACTGAACTCATCCATCCGATCCTTCATGGCTGCTTTGCTTGTGCGAAGTCTGTAGTGCAGCTTGGCAGGAACGGTTCAAGTCCTCTCCAGGCTCAATCCAAGATCTTTGCGGAGCAGCTTATTGCAGAGGAGCGGGAGTCGCTTGGGGCACAGCCTCTGGCATCCGACAGCACACAGAGCAGACAAATCGCCTCAGAACTGAACTCTGCCAAGGCTTTGTCCGCAGCTTCCCAGCCGAGTATCTCTAGAAATATTGGCTGCAAATGCGAAGATTGCCGAGGTTGGACACCGCTCATCGGAAGCTGTGTCGCGGTATTCTTTGAACCTGAAGCTTGAAAGCCTTGTTCCAGGAACTCACATTCGTCTTCCGAGCCAAGCTGACAACGGAAGACCGCAAAATTCCGAATCAGGCCAAATCTCCACCAATACTGGTGGCCCAATGGCCCTTGGAATGCTTCGGATGCAGAGAAGCCATCGCTGGTGAGGCTGCCAAGATGTTGCGCACAGGCATCGAGGCCTGCCCCCCAAACCGAGCAGACTTGGAGTGATGGTGTATCGCTGCATGCCGGACGCCTCGGCCCATGGGTTAAATGGTTTTCGTTTCCATGTGGTGCTCTAGTGCAGTTCCTTCTGCTTGAACGGGGACACGCGGCAAGCAACACTCTGCTATGCTCTGCTGCGCAGTTTAGGGTTGTTTCTGTGAGGGAGAATTCTGAATTCTGCTCCAGGCCCATAGCGATGAAAGCATGTGAGGCCTTCCATAAGACAAACAGAGGCTTTGCATTGTGGAGCTTCGCAGAAACCATGGCCCTGGGGGGCCAGAGAGAGAGGCTGGGCAGGCTGTCGAGAATTGGAGGTTTCCTCTGAACACAAAACGGTCGAGGCCGAGGCGAAAATGAGCACAGCATTAGAAAACCCGCGTCCCACAGCTAGGTCCCGTCTTCTTGCCTTTGCAGATGCAGAAGTGTGCCAAGGTGGAGTGGAAGGAGAATACAGCCGGCACAACAAATGACGAGCAAGCTGCGTATCTTGCCTTGAGAGCTGATGTTGATCCACACTTCAAACAATGAGTGGAGAAGCGCTGGAGTTGTCGGGTGGTGTGCCCATGAGGCTAGCACGAGCTGAAGATGAGCTTCTGGAGAAGAATTCTTTGTGGGATCCCATCTCACGTGGTGCAAAGCTTGCTTCGCCCCCATGTCTTGCAGACCATGTCTAAATTCGCATGCACATACGTTGGTATCGAGTCTTGGGCGATAGCTCAGATTCTGCCGCTGTCGGCATGTGACCTCATGAACGAGACCTTCTCGCTGGTTTTTTCCCGAGATTGCACGATCTTTCGGTTTCGGTCTCGATCTCTGTGCGTTTTGGCTGAGATGTGCAATCGCAAGAGGAAGCCTCATGCCCGGGCCCTGGCACAAGGGCTTTGGAGTGTCCGAGCAGAAGACGTGCACACAGGCTGACGGCAGCTCTGCTTCCCTCAGCGAGCAGGAGCCCAAGTTGGAGGAACAGCATCCAGAAGTTGCCTGCTGTGTATGAGACATATCTGTGTTGCCAAACACTGCAGTATTGATCCATTGCCAGAAAAGTATCTGAAAAAAGCAGCCTGGCCAGAGACAAGTCTGAGGCAGGGGAGCTCACTCGGCGAAGAAATGCAAGTTGAAGCTTCTCTTCGGCAGCTCCGTCCGGGAAGCCAGTCTGTTTCTGTGCAGCGCAAGGGTGTGGGCTTAAGGGGAATTGGATTTTGATGGTTTCTTGCGTCCACGATGCAGCATTTCATCCATTGTCAGATCAGATCGATACAAGAGGTGCCGGTCACAAGTGCAATCTTTCGCCTCTCACAAGTTATGTGGGCCTTCAGCTGATGGGCTCAAGTTGCGGAGATTGGCGGAGATCTGGGGTTTGCCGGTCCAAGGCGATCCTTGGCGAAATATCACTTGCCTGTATTGATCAAAGTCACAGACAACCGAAGTTGTTCAATGTTGTTGCGCTAAGTGTTGCACACTAAGGTGATTCAGCCATGATGCGAATCCCAGCAGTGGCAGCTGCGCGGGCGCTCTGCAGGAAGGGAGCAGGCTATGTCTGCAGAACGGTCCATTGTTTGCAGCTGGGATCGAGGATTCCACAGGCAATAGCGCTGACACCTCATGTGCGGGCCTGCCCCTCGGTAGTTTGCAAAGCTTGCGGGCAATTCGTGCAGATCAGCGGATCATGCTTTTGATTCGGCTCGAGATGATCAAGGCTGGCATGGCTGGGCGACGGAGTCCACGGGGTCTGCGGCCTGCTGGTTGTCGCATGTTTGGCGGAGTTCAACGAGAATCCATGGAGATCGCACCTTAGTTGGCCCTTCAAAACACCAAGGCGTGAGACTGCAAATTCATGCCTTGCCGCACGGGCCCTGCCGACATCCGACCCCCGAAGTCGGAGAGCCCCAAGGATGCGCCATGCCATTGGCATCATACAATCAGTCGCCTAGAGCACAGCTTTACCCCGCGGCAGCAGGATGAATGGGTGGGTGGGTTGGGGGTGGTTGGGTGCCTGGACCCCACTCCCCTGCCAGCAACGATGTGTCGATGATGTTCAAGGGCGAGCGCGTGGCAGGCTCTTTGCAGACCCAGGCCCCTTTCCGGTTTCCGGTATTCTCCCTCTAACAGATGTTGTTTTTTTGTTAAAGTGCAGGGCGATGATGTTCGCCCTGGTCGTTTAAAGATTTCCGTGGCAGCGGCCCCACAAATCGTGCTGCACTGTGATTTCGGATGTTTCTGGTGTTTAGGCCGGCCGGGGGCTGGGGGGAGTGCAGGTATGCGCAGGTCAAGCGTGCGGAAAATTTCCTGTGCTTCCGAAACCCTGTGGATGATGCTCTGTCAAGTCGCGAGAAGAAGCATATACCGTGACCTGATACTCTGCAAAACGACACGGGCGACTCCAGTTCGGAAATGGTCCACGCAGGAAAGTACTCCGCCGAAACTCTCCAGCGAAGACTCCTTTTCCGCTCCTCTTCACCAAGATTAGTACCGAAACCTGATAGTCGACCACGTACACATCCGCGTGCCATGTTACACGGATCACAGTCATCCGACAGACGCACAAGTCCCAGGAAGATAACCCTTCTCAATGCAGCCCTGCTGACGCCCGGAAAACAGCATCTCCAGCCTACACCCAGTGACTATCCAGAGCCATGTGGGTCTCGGTCCGCAGGGTCCAATGTTCAAGAGGCGAGGCTGCTTTAAATGTTCAAGGGGCCTGAAGTATCGAGCATTGGACATATTCTTCAACGCCAAGCAGGAATGATCCCTCTTTCTCTCTCTTTCTCTCTCTTTCTCTCTCTTTCTCTCTCTTTCTCTCTCTTTCTCTCTCTTTCTCTCTCTTTCTCTCTCTTTCTCTCTCTTTCTCTCTCTTTCTCTCTCTTTCTCTCTCTTTCTCTCGACACACGTAGAGTTGGTCACGACGCTTCTCACGATGAATGTGTCGATTTGCGCAGCCATGCGCCAAGGTTCGATGTTCTGATCGTAGGAGGCGGCATTGGTTGTGCGTTCGCCAATGTGATCTCACTGAGTGAGTCTTTTTGGTTGCTGTTGCTGTCGATGCTATTGTGTTGCTTTTGCTGCATGTGCACTTTCCAGGCGGTCCTGCAGGGTTGGCAGCTGCCATCCGGGCAAAGCAGGTGGCGCAGGCCTCTGGACAAGAACTCAGTGCCGGGATCCCGGCAAAGCTTCGTGTGTTGCAATGGAGCAGCAGCACTCGCATGCTTAAAGCATGACCCTGTAGCGCCAGGTCTGTGTGGTCGAGAAGGGCCCAAGCCTTGAAGTACGTCGAGCGAAGTGGGGAGGTCCTCAACATTTCCCGTCTTGGTATCGGCCTGCTGAGGTGCCGAGGTTGGCGCACATATTCTGTCTGGCAATGTCTTTGAGCCCAGGGCGCTGGAGGCAGAGTCTGGCAGGCTGCTTTGATTGGCAGCGTTTCATGCTCATTTCTCATGTTCGAGAGGAGCTCTTCCCAGACTGGGAAGCTCGTGGTGCCCCCTTGGACACGCCGGTGACCAGTGACTCTTTCTATTGGTAGCTTGACGGCAAGCCGACAGAACCTTTTTTACCTTCAACGCCGACCTTGCCAGGCTGCCCAACGGGAAGCATGCAGTTCCACTTCCAGGTCCGCTCTTGCACATTGCCCCAGAGATGCGGCAGAAGGTGCTCACACCGAATCAGAAGGGTTAGCAGATCACAAGCATTCGAGTAAGCATTGATTGAGTGGTGTTTCGTGGCCTCAGGGCAACTACGTGATCTCCTTGGGTCAACTATGCCGGTGGCTGTCCGAGCAGGCGGAGGAACTGGGCGTCGAGATTTACGCAGGCGACAATGTCCTGGTAGCCCCGAGTTGATTTCCAAGATGTTGCAAAACTGTTTCGGGGGGACCCCAAGGCACAGTCAACGGAGTCCACGGCTCTCATCTTCCGTTCTTGGTCCAGTCATGTTCAAGTAGTGCAGAAAGATCTAAACGAATGGTTTGCCGCTGCTGATCATCACTTCCTCACCTTTGCATGAACGGTGCTGTCCGTCCGGAACCTTCTTTCTCGCGACGCATATGCTGTCCAGCGTTGCTCGTGATTTCTTTATCGAAGGTCGATGCCCAAGTGATTGCAGAAACAGCCGGTAAGCTTGCTCCCGATCACCATCGACCCATGTGAAGTAACGTTAGCCGCTTGTATGTGCTCGCCGTCGGACTAGTGAATCAGCAAGCTAGTCCTTATCGCTCTTGCCACACAACCGTGCAGGCAAGGGAGCTAGTTGTTTCCCGTGCCATTGAAGGGTTCAGGAACTAAAGACTCTATGCGGTTCCCGCCTGCCTGCTGATGTTGATGGGCACTACGTGTTCGGCTTTTGCAGAAGATTGGGCTCCGCTGCCCTGCTGCTCCGTGTCATGAGCTCTGCCCCCCACTCCGCTCTAATGCTCTGTTTCGCCGCTTCGCTGCTGTGCTCGGGGTAGGAGGGCTTTTGGGGGTATCTTGGATGCTTTACACCTCAGCTTCGCACTCCCTCATCGGGAATTGATCTCGAAAGATGTTATTCTCGGAACGCTGCATAAGTGTAGTTCTCGTGTAGCCATGAACATCAAAGTGTATTTGCCACATTCAGCAGATGTAGGTGAGTTGCTTCACCTGTTCCGGGTGCCCAGAAGATGAGGTTTCAGGCCTTTATTTAACGCAGCAGGTCTAGACACTTGCCCTTGTGTCGGCGCACGTTTGACTTTCTGGTGTTCATTCGCATCCAGTGCATTGGGGAAGTTTGATCCTGTCTTTGTTCACACCTTTACAATGGCTAGAAGCTATTCTTGATGTGAACAGGATCATACACAGGCTTTCCAGCTGCAGGTTGCGCATCAACTGGTGTTCCGATTGGTTGCGATGACTCCTGTCAACCGGCCACTCGACGCGTCAAAACTGCCCTGCGCCAGCTTCGGTGCCAGCTTCCGTACCAGTTTCTGTATCCTCATACCATCCTTCACGCATCTTCGCACGAGATTTTAAATTTATCGGCCACTTTCACACCAGCTTTCTCAATCAATGCCCTTGGAAATGCTGACTATTTTCAACATGCCTTAGGGTCACCCGGGCCCACCCGGTTTTTGTCCATGGCAGGTTTTGCGGCTGATGCTCCTGTTTTTGTCGATGGGGCCCTCGCTGGCGTGCAGCTTCGGGATGTCGGCATTGGCAAGGATGGCAAGGAAAAAGACACGTTTGAAGCAGGCCGATGTCCTCTCGTGCTTCTGAGTGTCCAATTGAAGGGGCCGTCTTAGTCCTCGAAGCTGCAAGGTATGCATCTGCTCGGCAAGCAGACCATTCTTGCTGAAGGCCATGCCAGTATCATTGATTGTTTGCAGTCTTTGCACTTCAATACTCCACAGGATCTTCTCCGGGGTAAACATCCGGCTGAATCAAAGCTGAGGCTGTCGCGGATCCCTGAGCGAGTTGCTAATGAAGCACTACGGCCTCAGGGAAGGCTCCGCCTCCGTTTCGCAGCTTTGCATCCCCTTTTTTCCAGACCCACCCCACTGTCCCACAGGGTCCGTGTCCGAGCGCTGTGTGCTCTTAGAATCAGGCGTATCTCCGCAGCATTATGGCCTGGGCGTCAAGGAGGCGCCGTGCCCATGTGTTCTCCGTTTCGTTCCTGATGCCGTCACTGACTAGGTTTGGGAGATCCTTCCTGAGAACCACCGTGCAGGGACGGTGACACACACAGTGGGCTGGCCATTGGACATGTGGAGCTACGGCGGCTCCTTCATCTATCACATGAAGCCAAATCTTTTGCACATAGGCTGGACCTCCCCCACATGCTTTCTGCTGTTTTGGAAGCCGTGGTTGAAGAGGCATGGTGGTTGGCCTGGACTATTCCAATCCATATATGAGCCTTGTACTAAATATGCGACTCGCCCTGGGGTTGCTTTGACCTCTGAAACCTTCTTCTCATCTACTTCTGCTGGTGCCAAGGAGCCCCTACCAAGAATTCCAGCGGTTCAAGCAGCATCCTCGCGTGAAGGCACTGCTGGAGGCATCGTTGCGAGATTTAGGCATCGTTGCAAGATTCGGCTCAATTTGCATGCCATCAAATCGGATTCATGGTTTTCGTGGCTAAGGGAGGCACTTGCATCTCCTATGGTGCACGGTGTCTTAATGAGGGCGGAGTTCAAGCTGTGCCGAAGCTCACCTTTCCTGGAGGAATGCTAACAGGAATCTTGGACACAAGTCTAGACTTGGTCCACGCTGGACTTGGTTCTGTGTTGTGAGAAGACACACGAAGATGTGCGCATTGCTGAGCGAAACCAGCAAGCGTAAGGCTGCAGTGCTGGCTTCTTGAATGTGCCCAAGATTAAGGGCAGCCACACAGCCATGAAGAGCCTTGGTTGCCTTGGTTGGCACAATGCAAGTCAATCCGGCATCTTCAAGTAGTCCCTGTCAGCTGCCGGAAAGTGTGCCAGGACTGGCATGCTGGCAGGAGCGGCCGCCGCTGAAGCAGTGCTGGAAGGAGGTGCCGGCCAAGAAGCACCTCAACTGGACATAGCTGTGCTGAGTAAACATTTATGAGCTGAAAGAATGCTTCCGGCGCTTCATCAGCCATCACTTGACACGAACGAGGTGAAGAAGTATGAGGCCGACGTCCGCTCATCGTGGGTCTGGGATGAGCTGACGCGCGTTCGAAACTTCAAGCCCGTGACTGGCCAAGCACTGATTCGTGTTTACTTGCTGCGACGACTGCTCCCTGACCCTTACGTGGAGTATGTTGGAGTGGCGTGCAGAGCGTGAAAATGCAAGGCCTGGCATGCGGGCATGTGGCCCGGCCTTAGCTACGGCGGCCTCACCTTGATGCTGAGCCGGGGCAAGGCCACCCGCTGGCCGCAGTATTGTTGCTGGATGTTGCGGGTGCCAGCAGATTGCTTCTGTGTTCTGGAGGAGCCTTGGACGTTCCGTTGGTCAAAGAAAGACAGTGACTTGGATCAACATTCTGTTTCATGCCTCGGATTGAAGCTTGCCACTCTTTGCATGACATGCTTTCACGACCTCGCTTCCAGCCGCTTCTTGCGCACTCGCTGTCTTGTGCACAGCGTGGTCTTGGGGCCGGGTTTCGATCAAACTTCCTTGGACAGTCCTGAGGCGAGTACACAAAGCCAGCAGCGGCTCCTTGTCTGTGAGGGTGTTGATACATGTGACAACGACAACGCTCACGGCCAAGGACTGCAGCAAGATAGAATATCCAAAGCCTGACGGCATCGTTTCCTTCGATTTGCTGGAGAACTTGGCTCGCAGTGGGCTACTCAGAACGTAAAACGAGTGGTTGGGGTCTTCCTGATCATCAATGGCAGTATTGGTGTTGGCACTGGACGCATGCTCCTCACGCTGTACAAAGCCGGGCTCTCTATGTTCCTTCATTTGCTTTGCCTCCGGCTTCTGTGAGGTGGAGTGAACCACGAACACGACCAGCCTGCACATCTGAAGGTGAAAGATGAGTCTCAGCGTCTGGACTTTTCACAGAAGAGGGATCAACTCTTGCGTTCCTTGCGTTCCTTTTTTCGAGAAAGGCCCCCTACTTGGCCCTACTTCCTTGTGCTGAGGCGAGTGCCGCTTGAGGTGTCGCTGCCTCTCTACGATGGCCCCGAGGGGCGCTTCTGCCCCGCAAAAGTTTATGAGCAGCTTGGGGTGGAGTGAGTGCAATTCTTTGCTTTTTGCCTTCCGCTCTTTCTGAATTGGAAAAAAAGATTGCCAGTTGAAATTAAGCATGCCACAAAGAACAAGAGTGAAAGATGCTCTCTGCTCAGGTATGTGCCAGACGAAGAGGCAAGCGACGGGAAGATGAAGCTGCAGATCAATGCGCAGAACTGCGTCCATTGCAAGTGCTGCTCTATCAAGACGCCTGAGGAGCCCCCACATCTTTGCGTCTTGCAACCTTGCATTCAACTCGATACCCAAAACGCAGCTAGCATCCGCAGGTCAGGACAGGACCTTTAGTTTCTACCATTCCCTATCAGCAGCTGCAAGGAGGTCAATGACACAATCATAGGCATCAGTCTTGTTGCTTCAATGGTGCATGGACTTCTAGGTTTCAGCTGGATAGAAACTCTTTTCTGAAAGGTTCCATCTGTTGTCAAAGCCCAAAGCCCTGTAGGCCTTTCTGAAAGCTGCGAACACATGGCTTCGACAGGAGTTCATCAACTGGACAGTCCCAGAAGGTGGAGGTGGTCCCCAGTATGCTGCCATGTGACCATGAGCGCTCATCTGAGCCGTGTGAGACCCAAGAACGCTTCTCGAAGCTGTACATACAAGCTCATGCGCCACTAGCAGGGAATCGGCCAGGAGCAAAAGCTCTTACCGCGGAAAGCTCGAAGCAGCGCGCGTTGATCTTCTCTGCTATGTGTGAGCTGAGCTGCGAGGATTAGTGCCACTGTCAATCAGCAGGGGCATGTCTTCGTGCTCTAGGCCTTCGGAGGTGTTTGAAAGAGGGAATGTCTAGCACTCTAGCACCGCATCAGTGGAAGCATGTCGTCCAAGTCTGAGGCTGCAAAAATTCTTCCCACTAGGTGGTTTGCACAAGTCAGCACTAAAATTTGCTTTAGGACTTTAGGTAGCAGCTTTAGGTAGCAGCCGATACAGATTGTGACAATAGGCCAACCAAAGTCTTTCGCAATGTGCAGACTGGACACATGCTTTCCTTGATGCATTCATGGTCGTTTGGACCAGGTAGTTGGATTTATTCTGTGCTGGAGGAGGTGAACCATGTCCTTTGAGCGAAAACATCATCACCTTCATCAGCCATGTGTACTCTTGGCGTAGATTGCGCGGGCAGAGACATCAGAAACGGCCAAGCCGCTGCTTTGACCAGTTTGATTCTGTAGAAGTGCTGCTGGTGGTACTGTTTGCCCAGATGTGTCTGTTGGACTAGCTGATGATGCTCAGCCGAGGTGAGCTGTACCTTAGCCTTCCAGGTGGCCTGGGAGTTGTCGTGGACAGGGAGAAGGAGGCACACCTGATCTGCTAATTTCAGCACTGAAGGCAGGCATACTGAAGCAACACTTCTTCCAGAAGGCATAAGGTGCAAAGGTGACCAAAGGTGCAGGATACATGTTGCCATGTTTTGCATATCCCCGCCTTCGAAAGCTGATGCAGGCGTATGCCGATGGGCTGAGGCGCCAGGAGTTACAGGCCGCTCGGGCGTCTTGGCTTCGACCAATGTGCCTCGTAACTAATAGCAGAGGGTTCATTTCGGGCAAAAGTATCGTCTGGAATCTAGTCTGCTTGGATGTGTCCTGGTTGACTCAGGACCCACGTCGCAAGCCCAGCTTGTTGCAGAGAGCAGGAGGAGACACCACGAGCTTTCCTGCAACCTTCAGCACAACTGGCGCAGTTCTGCGACATGTCGCAACGTGCATTTGGCTCGCCATCGTTGTCGTCGGCTGCAAATGCTGCACATGCTGTGGCCAGGTTGGTTGTATGAGAGACCGCAGTGCTTGGACTATGTTCATCATCAGGCCGTCCTGGGGTTCTTGAGGTCCTTGGCTCCTCAGAACATCGAACCGAGTCAGCGCATGTCAGCGCGAGAGAGCTCGAGTGAGTAATTCTGCGCTTGCGGCAGGGCACATGTGGCGCGTGCTACATGTTTGCGGCTTTAGACTCGTTGTCTGACCGGCACTGCATCGACTCGACGAACGCAGCGCGCTCTGAAATGGGGTCCGTGCCATCACGGTATCCTGACAGCTATGCTCTACTCTGAGTTGAGGCCTCACGCCTGGGCAAGGTGGATCACCTGTCCGTACAGATGGCACTACTTTGCGAGCCATTAGGCGGGCAGTTCTAGATTCTTTCCATGAATATCAGCTAATGCGGGCCCAACTTGCACTATCAGGCCGTCAATGTGCAGGCGGCTGGGCGGACGTCGGTTTCAACTACTCCGTGTACGCCCCGCAACGACGGACCATTTGTCCTGCTGCATTGTACTGCCGAAAGCATCCAGGTACTTCGGTCTGCACACGGCCACCAAATGGCCGTATGAGAGAAGTTGCCTCTCAGACTCTGAATGCCAGTTCGGAAAGCAGTGCGATAGCCTCAGAGGCATTCTCAAGAAAGCCTGTGGGAGGTCCGGTCCATGTAGGTTGCTTGGAGAAAACTCAGGTTTCTCGCCCTCGAGCTACGGGTGCCCCAGCTTCTTCTCGCAGGACCGTCTCGTGCCCAGGCTTGCTTGCTGGATATCTCTTGTTTGCTGGATGGAGGAAGAGCTGGATGAGATTTCTACATTCAGCGATGCTTTGCGAGCCTGCTGCCCAGCATTGCCCATGGCAACTTCAAGTCTTGCTTCTTCTAACCAGGACCGCTTTCCGGCTTGGCTCATGATACACGTTCTCTCTGCAAGGTAACGAAACGCAAATGCGAGACATCGCACATAGAAGATCCGGACAACTGCAAGGTGCCTTGATGAAGACTAGGCCTATCAGCTCATTGACATCTTACCACATCTGTCTGTGATCTGTCTGGACGCACTTTTTCCTGGACCTTGTACGCGGTACAAGCCTAAGGTGTGGGCGGAGACCATGTTTGCCATGTCACCAACCATGGTCTTCATGCCGGCTACGGCCTTGGTTGTCCATTGTTTAAAGCAAGCAGCTGTTTCAGTTGTCGACCTTTTTGCAATATCCCAAGCTTTTCATCAAACCTTGCCCCTAGCACCACACAGACTGAAACTGAGCACTCTTTGTTGCTTTTTCGTTGACAGTTGCAGCTTAAGAGGTAAGCGCGCAAGCGCTGATGTGAGCGTTGCCGCTGGAGACGAAGAAATCCCAGTGCTCGGGGTGGCAAATAGATCTTGAAAAGAAAAGTAGCTGAAAAACGTACGTGGTTATCCACTTATTCAATAAGAAAGGTGCCAAGCAGCGAATCAGCAGCTCAATCAGCAGGTTCTACCAACTGTTCTGTTGTTTGTCTGACGTACATTCAAAAGAGATGTTGCCGAGGAAAGTTGCTTTTGTGCCGAGCTGGTCGCTGACTGGGCTACGTCTTGCGCTGGGAAGACATGTTGTCGTGTGTGATGGGACAGCTGCGTGTGGAAGGCCAGTGCAGCATCATTCTTAAACTGCTTAGGTTCGGCGCCAAACCGGTGCCCTGCCACTCTAGCCCTGGAGCTCAGTGCAAGCGCAGAGCTTCAGCATGTGATTTAGCCTGGTTTGCGAGAAAGTGCAGAACTGTTGGGATGTCATCGGTGACTCGGGCACGGGATGTTCCGCCAGAAGACCTTGCGGACTTTGCCGGTACTGATTGCGATAGCTGTGCTGACAGTTCTTTCAGCACAGGCGGTGGTGACGGCAGCGGCATCCCAACGATTCTTCTCGAGGTGCTTGTCACGCACGCCCTGACAGGAACCAAGCTTCTCAACTGAAGGGAGTGACATTTTTGTGCAGGCCAAGACTAGTCATCGTGATGAAGATGAAGATGAAGACAATGGGTTTTCCCGCCACCGTTCTTGGATTCCTTGTGATTGCAACCAGTCGTGATCGCACCGAGTGCCACATGAAGCATTGCAGGTTTAACTTCTTTGAGTGGCTGGCAAGCCTGTTCTTTGGAAGCTCTCAGGCTGCTCAATCATCGCTTTACAGTGGAGTTAATGCAGCTCTGCCCACGCCCTGAATCTGGGAAGGAACAGACGAGTCAGGACAGGGTTCGTGAGGAGTGGCATGGATTTGCTCAGCAGACGGGTGACGCATGTCAAGATCGTGACCAGGAGAGCAGCACCACTTGGAATGCTAACATCCCAGGCGGCTCATGGAGCTCTGGATCGAAGTCGGCCGCCACCTCAACAGGGCACGACTAGAGCCATCTGCAGCCATCTAAAAGTCTTTGTGTAGCGCTTTTGCCGCTACGGCAATGACTTCTCAGCATTGCTACAACCCAGAGCATGCGAAGACATGCTAAGGTTTCTTCGGTCACTTTGACTACCACGACTGTGGAGCCGAGGGTTTAGTCTTGAACGTGAAGAACGTATTGAGCAGGTCGTGACTGGTCGTTTGTGCGCAAATGGAATCAACTGGACAGTGCCTTTTGAGAGTTCGTCAAGATTTTCGTGAGGTTGCTCGTGAGCTGTTCAAGTGTGAGGAGCAATGCAGCAGGGACCGTTGCCTACTAGAGCCGAAGCCGCACAAGGCCACAAGGCACGCGGACTTCGACACGAGTGCTCAGCCGAGTTAAGCCGAATGCCTTCTCTGCACAGGTACCACTACATTGTCAATCAGAAGGCCTGGCAATTCCTGGTATGTTCTGGATGCATGAGATGCGCGAGGCTCCTGCTGAGATACTTGCAGCACGACTTGTTGAGAGCCTGTGAGAGCTTGCCAAGCATGAAGCATTGTGATGCTCATGGTAACTCACAGGATGTCTTCAAGATGGAGATCTACAATGACGGCCCGTTCTACACAAGTTACTACATCTACGAGGTTTGCACGGGACGAACTTTCATACAGTTCTCCCACGTTGGCATCCACATGGCCGTTGAATGCCTGCCTCGGGAGAGATTTGATTCACAGTTTTTTGGACTGGAAGCAGCTGCGAGGATTTTACGTGGTTCTTCCAGTTGCAGCCTTAGGTCCTCCGGTGTCAGGTCTGTCGCCTGCAGCCCTGTCTTCGCTCCAAGCATCATACCAGAATCACACGTTTTGCCGACAGTCTTTTTATCCCTGTTGAGTACAATGTCCCAGGTTCTGGCCTGAAGATGGCTACAATTATCAGTGGGGTGCCATGCAGGTCCAGAACTTGTGTAGGCTGTGTAGGTGTTCATGCTCGCGTCTTCATGCGCTTTCGAGCTGGAGCATGAATGTGCCTTGGCGGCCTTTTTCGGAGCCTTTGGCTGCATTCTGTCAGGGTGGGCATGCCGTTGTCCTCATCGGCTGGGAAAGCTGCCAGTATCACGGGGACTGCTCAGAAGCTATGTCTGCACTTGTTGTGCAACTTTGCATCCGTCCGCCATGTTCTAAGATCTATACTCAAAAGCAGCAGCCTCTTAAACGTGCCAAGCTGAAGCACCCTCCTGGTGCACTCCTGAATTTGAGCTAGCGTCCGCGCCAAGAGGGAAACTTTCAATTGCAGAGGTAGATACCGACCCCTTTTGCTAGTAGCCGTGTGTGACATGGACAGAGGTTCCTACTGGAGGTACGAGCGACTCAACATCAAGTGATTCTAAATATCGTGCTCTGCTGAGCGGAGAGGTTTCCTTTCAGTGTGCAGTTCCATGGCTTGAAAGTGTTTATTGCACATTGCCCTCCTCTTAAAGACTTCATGCTGATTCTAAGCCGAACACGACTCCAAATTGTTCTTGCCCCTTCTCAAAATCAGGGACAGAATCCAGGCAACGCGTAGGAAGGCAAGATCGGGACACATGACAGAACTGCCAAGACATTATGAAACACGCTGGGGCCACATCCCTGGCAGAAAAATCCAAGGAGCAAGTGTGGTGTATATCTCTACATCAAGAGCACTGCGCTGATGCGCGCGTCAGCAGCCAGCGTGCGCGGCGATGACAAAACACATGTTGTTTTCCGGTTTACGACCCTTTGTTGGCACGTTGGTTATGTTCAGCAGAGTGCCAGGAAACGGTTTCTCGTTTCATGCGGCTCTTTGTAGTGATCAGCTTCGATCAGCTGTGGTGCAAAGCAGCCAGGACAAGATCGCCATTCCAGGAGATACAGACCCGGTGCCGTGTTGGGCTTTGAGCAACAGTGCAACACACACGCATAGCATAAACATCGGGAGACACAGCAAAACAGGGATTGATGCATGCCGAGGCAAAACAGTGGTTCCAGCAACCGCCAGAAAAGCACTGGCGAGCTTGTGGCTTACACCCGAATGGCAAATGCATGACATTGTGATCAAGACCTGGCGCAAGAAACCACCAGCTGCTAGGACATTATTGGCTTCTTCTCATTGCTCATCGTTGCGTTGCTCATCGTTGCTAGTTGGCTGTCAAGGTGTTGGCACCTGCGGAATACCTGGGGCGACGAGTGGGGTGACAAGGGGCGCTGACAGCCAGTTTGCTTCCTTGCTGTTCATTGGTCCTGTGGCCTGCTGTCAGCATGCTGACTCATGTCTCTGTTTGGATACGAGGAGGATGAAGATAACAGAGTTAAAGTCTTGCAGAGCTGGGCAAGAAAAGCCAGGTACTTCCGCATGTTAGATGACATGCTGACCGGCCTGCTACTTGGAAAGCGTAAACGCGACAAGAGCCTAGGCGACCATTCAATGTATTTCAACAGGTCCACCTGGCTATCACCTCCACATTGCTTCCGCTGCAGCAGATGGGCCGAAAAGTGTGGTGCGGGTCTTAGTTTGCCGTGATACCGTGATACTGTCTTTGCATGGCGTCTCATGTGGGTGTGGCGTGTTGTCGGGGGCAAAGTGCATTTGCTGCCCCCTTCGTGTTGTCGATGTGTCAGTTAAGACGCTCATGTTGCAGCTGGGAGCTGAGGAAACTGTGATTTGAGCGCCCGAGCACTGAAAGGTAATGTCGTGAGCATGCTGTTGCGTCGCGTTTTTTGCAATAGGTTGGGCCTGTTCCTTCGGCTCGTGCCAGCAAGGTCGGCATGCCAAGAGAGCAGCCAACCGCGAAGACGGAAATCCTACGACGCACTTAGGTGCTTAAATGCGACAAGAGCGTTGACGTGCAAGGAGCCTTCGATGATGCAAGACAATCGTCACGGGAATGTCAATATGGTTTCTTTCAAGCATACGGAGGTGATTCGGTGAGTCGGTGAATCGGGTGCTCCTTGTGTGGTAGTTGTCGAGACCATCGACGACTAGCCGCTGTTGGCTGCGAGAAAATTCCCGTTGCACGTTGTTGCGACAGACGACATCTGAAGATTCCTATTAATTTTTCATTTCACTGCTTGATTTGAAATAGTAGATCTCCGGGACCTCACAGAAGTCAGCTCTGACATGGGCATATCAGGAGGGCATCCAGGCCGGACACTGCATGATAGTGTGTAACTCTGTAACTCATCTATCCCGCAGCATCGGACTGCAATGCGCGACATGAGATTCGGCCTCGCGGCCAGGTTTTTGAAACAGGAGCAACTGCAAAAGTAGATGCACAAGAGGCTTTTTTGAAGTGAAATCAACACTCGGGTTGTAGTATTCCCAAACTGTAGCAAAGCGGAGAGGTGGCACTTCTCAGAGAGGACGGATACAATTGAAGCAGCAGCAGTCCCTCATAATTTCAAAAATACCCCCAGCACAGGAGGCCTAGGCTCCCTTATCATCCGTGCGAACATGTGCCAAACCAATGAGGTCTTGAAGCGTTCCAGTGGGACGTGGCGGGACTGGCTAAAGCTGACCTGTAGGCGTGGCTGCTAGAAGCCTGTCGCCCGTGGCAGTCTTGCTCAAGGGTATCAACTGCCGTTACTCATAGACGCACACAGTCTCGTTTCCCGTTCATTTGCGACGTTTCGATGAGCACTGAACAGCCAAGGCACTTAAATCCACAAAGAAATTTCACCGATCCGACAGTAGCGCTCGTTTCCCTAGTGAGGGAGCCAGGCCTCGCCTGCCATGCGATAGCGCAAGCTCGTTGCATGCACTAACCGATACTGTCCATCTTGAACATGGCATCTTGTCTTGGCCTGAATGTTTCGTGCTGGCAGGGATCTCGACATCATGGATAGCCCGCCGCCCCAAAGACAGGCCGCCATGATTGTACGAGTGATGGGCTGTTACTGCATAGTGAAGCGGCATCTGCTGATATGGGTGCCCTTTTGTGTCGAGTTGTGTCAGGAGCTCAGTTGTGTCTCGTGTTGTTCCGTTACGTCCTCGGTTTCAATTCGCCTCTGCCACTCAGTGGTGGCTTTTTTCCGAGGGAACTAGCTTCGTTCGAGATGCTCTCATGTTGAAACTCATTTGGTTTTTAATCGCCAGAAAGGTTGTGAAAGCATGCCCCCGTCATCGCTCTGCCTGATGTGTTCCCAGACCCCCTGCTTCTACTGCATCTATCTAGGCCTTCAGCACACTCAACATTGCACGCTCGGAGAGATTCTTGGCATGGTCCGCATCGTCTTTACCGGGTCGTGGAACCTGAGTCGACCGCCGCTGCACTGCACTCCAAGGGGGGCTCGCTGCAGAACGCTGCAGAACGCTCCTCAGAAGCTGTCTGTAGCACTGGGGACCGCAAGCGGACGAAACCACCGCCTGGAGTGTGCCCTGTAAACCCGAAGTGAAGAGCGTCACCGTCACCACAGCGTCAACATAATCACAGAATCGATATTTTTGGCATCTCCATCAGCAACCTTTGTTGAGTGCATTCGATCGCGAACTGTTGCATAAAAACCGGCGGAAAGAGATGTGCATGTGGGCAGGCTGGCTTTGTGCCTCCACCAGGCTTGGGCTCGCCGATGAAGGTGGCCCGGCCGCGGCACATGTCTTGTTTTTTCAATCGCCGCATGCCGCTTTCATTTTTGTGGGTCTGAGGGCATGAAATCCTCCACATTGTCTACTTGTACCTGCTTTGGTGAACATTGGCCCGGATCTAGAAGGTGTTCATGTGCTTGCAGGTCATGCAGTGCAGCCATTAAGCTGTGACCGGTTCCCGTCTCATTGTCACAACACTAAGTTCAAAGCCCCTGCCACTTTAAGAAGCTATCAGAGCTTTTGTCCAGCAGCTCGTTTTTAGTCTGCTCCCCGAATGCAGGAAACCCAGGCTCCTGTGCTTTCCCGGTTGAGCGCAGATCAAAACCCTTCAGTGGCGGCAAGCCAGACCTCGAAGCGCGTCAGCTGGCGCAAGCAACCGCGCACGGACAGGTCCCGTGTAAGCTCGAGCAAGCACTTGTTCCGGCATGTTTTGTGTTTGATTTTTTCGTCCTTGCACGCGTAGAGTACCTCTGCAGGACGTTGTGACCATGCGAAGTTGCATGATGAAGTTTCAAGTCTTGCTTGTCGGTGGGGGGGGGGGTATTGGGGGTCATTACGACCAGGCCAAGTTGTAGATTGAGGAAGTACTGTTTGACAAAGTATCCCAGAAGTATCCTACAACTTGCTGAAGATGTTTGCCGACAGACAAGCATGACAAAGCATCACAAAGCCCAAGCCTTACGGTCTTCCAGCCAAGGCGCAGGCGGAGGCCCCGCAGCGGCGAGCAGCCGAGGATCCCAATTTCCAGACGGAAGCGCTTGTCCCTGCTCTGATGTTTCTTGTTCCTGTTGTGTATTTTGGTCTCGTGGGTCACCATGTGGGCACGTGCGGGTGCAGGATGGGGTTGTTGTCTGCATGAACCTTGGCTTGCAGAGGACATGGCCGGTGCCAACGCGCCTGGGCGGGGTCTGAATCAGGCTAGGTCATAGTGCACCGACATGGGATCCTTTCAGCTGTTCGTCATGCGTAGGCGATGGCCGATTACGCCTTCCAATCCTGTGGCGGCAAAGGGGCGGCCCTGGACTTACGGGAGTTGGGAGTTGGGTGGTGTTGGCATCGGCAGGCTGCTGACCCTGATGCCCTGACCTACTGCAGGCTGGCTATGGAAACAGACAGATGCTTTGATCTCAGACATGAATGCACTACCTTTTGGTCGTTTCTTTCCTCAGTACAAGCCGCGGTAGTGTCTCGGTAGCAGGCATGAAGTCCCAGAGTCTCCTGGTCACTTCGAAACCGCACCATTCAAGTGCCGCACGATTCAAGCGCGATAAGGGGATGAGAGGCGAGTATGAGAGGAGTCGATCGAGCTGGGAGTGGCGACAGGTCTGTACCAGAGCACAGGCTGTGTGGTGTCGAAACCCAGCTGCTTGAAGTTTATAGAATAGTCAAAGAGGGCCTGGGGCGAGCTCGCTTTCAAGCGCTGCAATGTCAACACGGGTCCACCAAACAACGGCTGCAGTTCCAAAAGACCCGTCTGTTTGCACATTGTTTGCACTTGTCTGTGGGATCTTTGCTCCGCATGCCCGGAGTGCAATGGCATTGATGGTCTTGGCATGAAAGGCTCCCACCTCCGTGCTGTCCTTGCTATGTTGCGAAGCGTCCAAGTCGCCCACAGTCACGTCTGCTCCCTGCGGTGCCTGAAGGATGAGGCCTGAGACTTGCCACGTAGGAGGACCTATACTTTGGCATCGTACTTGGGCCAGGTGCAAGTATTCCAGCTTTTGGGCGCAAACAGTCTTCAGAGCCTTCAAGCTTCGAATCGTGCATGAATCTGCTTGGCCCATGTGACAACCTGCGCGCCCTCGGAGCCTTCGGTCTCTGTGAACAAGCTTGCATGTGCCCGAATCTATTCGTATGCCCGAATCTGTCCGCTCAGTAGATCGAGAGACCATGGCCTGTGATCGTTGCAAAGGCCCTTGGGCGCTTCGCGAGCACCAGGAGCCCACCTCGCTTGAAGCTGAGTGTCGTGCGGAATGCCATGGTCACGGACGCTGCAAGGGAGGTGCAGCGCTCTTTGCCCGAGGCGCCCCAGCCTGGCATGATGGCCGGCTCAGGACTGACAGGGTCACGACTGTCAAGCATGTGTTGCGTCGAAGATTCCTTGCAAAGCTTTTTCGCCACCTCTAGAGGAACAGGCAGTGCAGGCAGTGCTGTTATGGCATCTGCCTTGCATTCTTTGCAGATGTTCCAGGCCCAGTCGAGCCCTAAATCCCTCGCCTGTCGTGGGCAGCATTCGGCATCCGTATTCAGCTTTTTTTTCAAGACTCCTCTTGCAGCTTGCTAGCTCGGATGCGTTGATGGGTACTTTCTGCTAGGGGGCAGATGGATATGGTGCGGCCGGGGCCATAAACACAGCAGACGAGAGGTCTGGTCTGGGCTGTAAGGACATGTCAGGATACAGGTCTTGAAGACTCGCCGGAAAGAGCCGTCCCTGCTATAAGGCCGAAGAAGCCACTGAAAGGCAGTTCCATTCTAAGCCCGTGGCAATTGAGTGGGTGCACCTTTGCATGTAGACGAGGCGCGTGCGCAGTGTGCGCAGTGGCAAGTCAAGGCGAGCTGCGGCGGAGGCGTTGGCCGGTCTTCACACTGGTCCTCAGAGCAACCTACGAGCCCGGAGCCCACAGACCGCTGGAGTCAATTGCGCCGGCTTGGTGTGTGAGAATGTCTGGGAGCTAAGGCTGGTGACACTGATGTGCAGCAGCCTCGCTATTTGCACCTCTCGGGTGCAGGGGGTGAGCAGAGGGGCGCAGCAAAGGGCACAGCAAAGGGCGCAGCAAAGCCCTCGGACAAGCATCTGCCTGAACCATGCTATGCTTCCAAGCAATCTGGGAGTTGTGGGCTGTTTTGCGAACTCAGCGACATACCGTGACCCGCCACAAGCCACGAATGAGCTCTGGTCAACACTTACCCTGTCCCTACCTTCAGGCTGCCAGGGCCTCCGGGGCCTGTCCTGGGCTGCATTGGGCATACAGCTTGTAAGCTTTCCCACCCTTTTTGCTCTTCTAAATCAGCCGCACATACGTGTGAATCAGCGGGGCGCGACACAGATATGTAACAGAGGGGGCGGAACCCCGCGACATTCCGGAGTTTGAGCCACCGCCTTGTGTGA
This sequence comes from Symbiodinium natans, assembly GCA_905221605.1. Taxonomy (NCBI): domain Eukaryota; class Dinophyceae; order Suessiales; family Symbiodiniaceae; genus Symbiodinium; species Symbiodinium natans. The sequence continues at coordinate 54,284 of CAJNDS010002516.1, forward strand.
TAGCACACATGTGTGCGTTGTGGCATTGGAATCGGGTGATCCACAGATTGATGTAAAGACGAAACGGCATCAACGGTGGCTTCAATAGCTTCACCGCCTTCGACGGCTTTGCATATGGGCATCACGTAGAGTAGTGTTCTGCATCCCTACAAATACGACGATTCAATCGCCATGTGTGAGGTGGTGCTCTTTGTGCCATATGCGCATCCCAGTGCACTTTTTTGTTGCAATTTGCCTGGGCAATCTCGTCGTTACATATGTTTTGCGTGCGCTCAGGCGGGCTGCAGCTACAAATGCAGCCATGGAAAATGCCAGGAGGCACGTAACTGGCATGTGAGTGTACCAAAAGAACACCATGTTCGTTGCAGCGTTGGGCATCCGAGGTTAAAAGATTCGCCCTTGGTGCAGGGTTTGCCTCAACGGAACGTGTGAGCCTCAGAGATCGCAATGCAGCCCCGAAAGCGGCACGTCTGTGTTGCGGATATCGTGTAACTCAGGCGAGCGCTCCGCAAGGCCCTTCGCAGAAATCACTGTTTTGCACAACCATAAATGTATCGCGGCAGCAGACATCTCAAGATAACAGAGGCTGTCCTTGAAAGCTGTTGACGCAGCCTTACCGACAGGTCAAGAAGAGGGGCGTGTCTTGGACGAAAACGAACGATGGGGCGAAGGGCTTCGTGGACCCGTTCTGTGAAGAAGTGCTGCATGTACATTAGAATGGAGTTCGGTGGGAGCATGGTCAAGAATCTAAGCTCGAAACACCACCTGAGCATGACAACCCCATGATGGAAGCTGAGGTTACACGGGAATTCTCAAGGCCCCTTGCAGAGTGAGACGAGCCGTTTCTTGTTGTTGCCACTGATGCATGGACAATCCCCGCATGGCTTTGAGAGGGGGCTCTATGTGTCGGCCCAGCATCTGTTGTGTGTTACCTCATCATTGATGCCATCTTGGCAGGTCTTCAGGCCTGAGCATGGTTGGGGTTTTATTGAGAACGCAGCAGCTCGGCCTTGGGGAGCATGTAGAGTGTGGATTCTTCATCAGCGCGCAGCGTCGACATAATCGTTCGATATCTACCAATGAAGCTTTGCATGTTTTCAAGGAGCATGCTTCTTCTGCAAATGCTCTTCTGCTGCGCATGGAAGTGTGCGTTGGTTTGTGTGCGCCCGCGCCGGCCTAAAACTAAGGAGCTGAAGGGCAAGTATGGCGAGCCCGGCTGATGTTTGAAGTTAGGTCTTCTGCATCTGTGTTGTCTATTGGCGCAAGGATGTTTGACGTCTCGTGCTTGCATTGTGTATCTGAGCTGCTGGCCCAGTATGTCCCAGGCAGTCAGATAGGTCCAGGTCGGTCAACATTTTTCATTGTGTGTAAGTCAGAGAGCTTGTAGTTCGGCAGTCGTGCCATCGAGCTGAACCAGCTCGGAAGTCTTGATCTATTGGAGGACCCTTCCAAATAGGTCGCACTCCTGGAACATGTTCGAAGGCTAAGGCTATAACTTTTGTTTTGCTTCCTGCAGCCCTTTTTCTGCTGATGGGGGACCCGTGCTGCGCCTTGAAGGCATGCTGTGTGCGGTCTCTTCCTCTTCCTATTTCCCGACCAGAAGCAGATTTGAAGTAATTGGAGTATGAGACTTGGTACTCCAGCTTCTGATAATTTCAGGGTGCCGGAAGTGAAATTCGTTCGAACCGGGCAGGTGGGACCGTGCAGCTGCGAGCTATATCCCATCTGGGGATTCTGCCGACCTCAATTCCAGGAGCGGCACCCCTCGCAATGCGAAGCGTGTGGCAGCTACTTGCAAGGTGTTCGCACGACTTCTCTCTGTGGCATTCTGAGTCACCTGCAATCCAATGCAGGAGGTCCATGATCTGGATGACGCCGAGGCAGGGATGTAAAGTGTAAAGCTCCGACGTGTTTTGGGGTCAAATGGCCGCCTTTTTGACTCGACCAGGCACCAGATGGGCAGGCAGACCCGTTGATGGCAACGATGTAGTGGGCTGACTTGTCTTTTCCACTTGAGCCAGGCTCAGTCATCGATGCTTCGATATCGGGCCAGGAGCAAGGCACAAGATTTTGCTTGAAGCGCGGCAAAGTCTCCACACCGTATACGCTTCGCTCAAGGACCCAGGCACCATCAAGCTCTGTGGCTTAACAGCTCCCAGGCAGATTTCTTTGTATCCCTGATTGGCAGCAGTGCTCTGGAGCCGATCCATCCAATTCATGATGTATTGTGCATGATTGCATCCCCGCAGGCTGATTCAGTCCTTCGTCTGGCGCGTGGCGAACATCTCTGTGGATGTCTTGGCGCTGTTGTATTGCCTCGATACATCCTTGGCGTGACATCAGCTCTCACCAGTACCGTATACCCTGTTTCCTCGAGGTAAATGCAGTGCAGCTGCGGCGAGTGGAGGCGCTCATCACCAGCCTGGTGCTGGTGGCCATAGGCAGGAGGGTTCGAGCGAGTCACGCTTGCTAGAATGATGGAACTTCACGGGGCTGTGTGTTGATGCGTATTGGCGAGCTTCCTGCAGGGGTTGTCCTTACGCTCATGACGCTGGTCGGCGGCCTCTCCCGTGGGGTGCTGCTGGAACGCTTCGGCTGGACAAGGGATTAAGGGCAGCAAACGTTTTGCACGATTGCAAGTACTGTTGCCAGCGGGACGCTCTTTCTCTCTTTCTCTCTTTCTCTCTTTCTCTCTTTCTCTCTTTCTCTCTTTCTCTCTTTCTCTCTTTCTCTCTTTCTCTCTTTCTCTCTTTCTCTCTTTCTCTCTTTCTCTCTTTCTCTCTTTCTCTCTTTATCTCTTTCTCTCTTTCTCTCTTTCTCTCTTTCTCTCTTTCTCTCTTTCTCTCTTTCTCTCTTTCTCTCTTTCTCTCTTTCTCTCTTTCTCTCTTTCTCTCTCTCTCTCTCAGCTGTCCACACGCAAATAGTTGGGTATCACACGGTCGGGTGGTCTTGCTTTCGTGCTTGACCGGTTGGGTGTGGGCGTGTCGTCGCCTGTGGAAGCTGGTACACCATTGGCCTCTTCCGGCCCTGAGTGCCATTCAGTCTGAAATTGGCGTCGTCTCGGTGATGCCCAGTCGAATGCCATATCAATGTTCCGCGGGCACCACTGGGTTCAGACTCAGGTGCGAATTTTGTTGTCTGTGTTGCAGGGGGAATCAGCCTGGACCCAAATGCACACATATATATATACATATATATAGGCATATGTATATGTATATGTATATGTATATGTATATGTATATGTATATGTATATGTATATGTATATGTATATGTATATGTATATGTATATGTATATGTATATGTATATGTATATGTATACATATATATATATATATATTTATCTTTATCTTTATCTTTATATTTACATTTATATTTATATTCATATATATATATATATATATATATATATATTTATATTTATGTGTGCACACCTGCATGTGTCCATATGTACGTGCACACACATTGCAATACATGTGCCTCCATGGAGGATCACGCTCGCCAATGGCCCAGAGTTCCGATACCTGGGCATGCGCTTCGCCTGCCTCTCCGAGGGCTCTTTGCGAAGCCCTGCATTTGCAGAGCGCTGGTCAGGCACGTTATGGCACGTTCATACGTCTGCAGGCTTTCCCACTCAGATTAAGGGGTTTCTGGGATGGGCCCCATACGCCATACGGGTTGCCACAAGGTGTGTTTCTTACTGTTGTAGATCGCGCTAAGTCCCTTGTCATCTTTGCAGGTAACCAGGACCGATGCATACCCCTGTCTCTTGGACGCAGTCTCTATTGCCGGCAGAGCATCAAGAGCTCTGAGCCGGGAGGAGGCAGTCTTAATCTTGAAGAGCACACAGACGAAATCTTGAGAGGTTTAGCACCACCACTAAGGAATGCACTGGACTGCCCCGTCGAGCCAGATTCGTTGAGCTGCCTGTCCTAAAAGTGGACTTGACATGATTCGAGAAATTGTTCGAGAAGTGCTTTGAAAGTAGTTGAACGTCTTGAAAATACCTCGCTGTGCAGAGAGCTGACATCCTGGGAGGCTCCGAGGGTACGGAGAGTGGGTATTCCTCCAAAAGTGGCTTCTTCTCGCAGTTGGAGCGGGTGCAGTGCAGTGCCTGCCGCAATGCCACGGCTGTCCTGCTGCTGCCGATCCTCATTACCATGGCACTTCGGCTGATATTTTCAGCAATGCCGTTTTTGCTCAAGGTTTTGGTGCGTGAGGGCATTTTTGCTCACCTTTGCTGCCGAGGCGACTTATGTGAAATTAATTCAAGGAACCACTGCACGATGCCTGGGTGCATTGGAGCAGGAATTGTGGGCGTGTATGCAGTGTTTCGATTCCGCTGCTCCAGCCTCTCATTGGCATTTCAGGACTCATGTGGCGCGATACTGCGATCAACAAGGTCCTGCTGGTGGTCTCTGGAATCATTGGAGGGATAGCGACGCCTGCCTACGCTCTTACCTGTCTTCAGACTGTAGTGGACAAAAGCCCAGATTTACCAGATTTCCTCAGATTTCTCTGAGTCCATCAAGGATCAAGTGCAGGGGTTCATTCCTCACGCTTGTTTCCAGAGACAAAGCCTTGCAAGACATAGGAAGACTGGCTAAGCAAGACGACGGTGTCTCGCAAGGAACTTGGGCTTGATGGCCATTTACCATGGAACATGCACCTGGACGCAGCGAGTATCAGTCAGTGGACACCTTGACGGGTCTGTAGCTGTTGTTCTCAGATCCCAGGGTGTTACAAAGAGTTATGGAAGTTTTGTAATTCTAATTGAAGGAACTGCTTGGTTCTGACGTGAATCATGCATGCTCCTGGCGACTTCCACGGTAGCCATTGTGAACTTTCTGAGAATCTCATCTCGCAGCGGCCGGGGGGGTGGGCTGTGCATCGCAACAGTGGAGTGGGAAGCCCAGCAGAGACCAGGCATCACTACTTTGCGCCGCGCGGAGCTTTTCCTTCAGCCGGAGTTGGGGCCAGGCCGACTGATTGTCATGGGAACCCACGCTGCAGGCTTCATACTGATTCATACTCCTGAGGGCCAACCTTGGGTCAGAGTTTGGCATAGTTTCTGAAGAGAGTGAGCAAGTTCCGGGCTGGGATCTTCGTTGCCTTCGCTGCTTTGCCAAAGCTTGTCGTGGGAGGCTTCGGCTGTCTGCTGCTGGCAACAGTCTGTAAGATGCGGCTTGGCTGGTGCTGGAAGGTTTCAGGAGAAGTTGTTTTTTTGTTTTGTCTCTTTGTACTTTTTATACTTGAGTTGTTGAATCATCAGCGTACTTGCCCACAGCACACGGCTCTGATTCTGCCTGGATGAGGCTGGCTGCTCTCCTGAACTTGTGCCTAGGAGTGCGTCAGGAACTGCCGCATGTGCCGCATGTTGACCTCTGAGTTCTGCAGAACCTTTCTGCAGAGGTCTCAGATGAGTTTCAATCCTTTAGCCACATTTAGCTGCAGCTTTGTGCATGTTTCGACACATCAACCTGCCATCGGCGCTTGTGCCGTTTTCGACAGGGTAGCACGACGTTGCGCACGGCCTCCACTAGACAATGCCTTGTGGAGTTGTTTTACTGCATGTAGCTCAATCCTTCGAGGTAGTTTCGTCACGAGAGCATTCAAAGCATTGCTATGCATCGACATGCAACAGTCGTTTCAGAAAGGCAGGGCAGACCATCGGACTATCTGCTCAGTTGGGGTTTGGACTTCAGTGATGGTCTTGATCTTGCGGATGGTGTCGATGGGTCACAGGTCCCTGAAGCCTGAACAGCCCTGAACCAAAAATCGAGATCGCTGCCTGGGGTATCTCTCGGGGCTTTGATCCCTGTCCCTGCCAGCCTCAAAAAGGGGGCAGAGCGCGCCAGGCTATGATGTTTTCCTCAACCAGGCTGTGGAGGGCGGAATCAAACTGGGCAGCCTTGGCCGGACTCCTGTGAGTGATGCGTCTTGTGGTGCATTTTCGACGCAGGGTCTCGAAATGTGTCGAGCGTAGGTGTGAGGATGGGTGTGGTGATGTGTGGTGGTCAGATAGGGAAATATTCGCAGAAATCTGTGCTGGAAGAAATCGACCAAGACCGCATCACCTTCGAACATCGGCATAGTGGGGCACAGTGGGGACAGCTTCCAGCATGTCAAGCTCAGCAGTAAGCTGAGCGCTGGAGGCAGCGGCTCTCTGGACCTCGCTAGACTGCAGTGCTCTGCAGTTTCTAGGTATACAGTCGGGTGCATCTCATGATCTCAACCCGGCCGCTGAGTTAGCTTCACTCTGGAGATCAGCAAGGATGGCAAGCCCCAGGTTCCTCTTGCGCGACTGTGACTCGTGTTTGTGGCGAACTGGTTCCACACATGCAGGGCACTTCTCTGTGTGGGGCTGTATCTGCAGGCACGCAATGCCAGGATGGAGGTGGGCTACATAAGGCTTCGTTCCGTGTGTTAGTTTCAGCTTCTTCTCAGCAACAGGCCGAGAAAGTGGACAAACGGCAAAACTCCAATCAAGGACGGGCCGAACCCTTCATCCTAAACCCATGAGTCCACCATTCCGATCCCCAAAGAGGTGCAAGACCTTTAAGAGGCCGACTGCAAGCTAGGAGGCTAGCAGCGCTTACCTCAAAACCAAGCCCCTTGAATCAACGCGTCGGCCTAAGCCCAAGGATCCCGAGCCTTAGCACTGAAGTGACCGCACCCCAGCTGCAAGCTGCAGCACCTGCTCAGGACCGCCGGCGAAGGATTTAGTCGGAAAGGCGCTCGTCTGGTTCCTGATGTGTGCAGAGGGCCCTGCTCTGCCCTGCTTGACCTGTTTGGACCCCGTTTACTATTGAGCATATTTTCAGCATTTCTTTTCAGCTGTTCCATCTCCGGTCAGGTGTTCCGGGGGCGGGTGAAGTCCTTCAATTCCACGAACGGCTTCGGCTTCATCACCTGCGACGAGCTGAAGCCGACGCAGGATCCTCAGCTTCTCGAAGGCGTTCGAAGGCCTTCGAAGGCCCAGGCACACTCCAAGTGCTCTGAGAAAAGAACCTCCAAAAAGTTTTGAAGGTCAGAAAGAGTCTTGACTTGACTTCTGGCTTTCAACAGATTTTCCAGGTTCAACAAGCGAGACGTCTACGTGAATCACACCCAGGCTGGGGTGATCGCTGCTGACTCCATGAACTCAAAGCCCGCACCAAGCTCGAATTGTCCCAGCCAGCAAGCAGAAGCCTACCTTACTCGTCCTTGCTACGTTTATGGATGTGTTTTTGTGTTGAGATATGTTGATGAGTGAGGGTATGCTGTGGGCATCCGAGAAAGTCTTGGAGAGGTGCCAGGTGGCGGACCCCTGATCTCAGGGCCGTGCCCCAAGCAGAGTGGGTCACTGGAGGTGTCTTCGACAGGGATGACCATCTTGTTTTCGGGTCCGCCTTTCAAGGGATTTCCTGCCCGGGGTTTGGGTGCTTCACGCCTTGGGCTTCAGTGGCTTTGCAAAGTCAGGCCGTTCCAGGTCACTTCTTTTCCAACCAGGATGGCAATCAGTTCTTCTTCCGGGAGCTACAGTTCTACTCGGGCAGGCAGACTTGGAGAATATCTGTCCCATAGTGCAGACTGAGGCAAGAGTACGAATTCCGGCTCTTTCTCAACAATCAGGGGCCACAGCCTGAGTTGATCGCATCTGGAATGCCGGATCATTGGGCACTGGTCGCATATTCGCAAACACCATTATCACGATCCTGATCGTCCAAGCGGCTCTGAGTCTTGACTCAGACTGAAGTCAACGCATGTGGTCGTCGTAGGGAGACAGAAGAGAGTGCATTGCTTTCCTGCCTCGGCTTCCGCTGCAGGCAACCTCAGGGCCGAGATCTCAAGTCCCTGCATCAACCCGAGGACTACAGCAGCCGCCTTCTCGGGAAATCTGTGGAGCGTCACAATAAGCCTCAGTGTGATTGTTTGTTCACTCGTTTCATTTCATTTCAGTAATGCTCTCAACTTTGCCGATCCATCATGACCCAGGCCTTGGGGAACTCCCTACAGCGCAGAGCGTAGGCCAGGGTTCTGAAAACACACTTGCCCACGTTTGTCCCACCCTAATGCCTCTAAAGGCCACAGCCCAAGCGGGGACGACTCCTTCGGGTTTGGGATTCATGGATGTCCGGCTGCGGACTTTTCAGAACTTCAGAGCTTCAAGCTGGGCTTGTGCTTACGTGCCACAGGTTGTGGCTGCATCTGCAATGTCGATGGCCCTGTAAAACGCCCAAACACGGCTATGCGTGGTACCCATAGCCAGCCAAATGGCGGAAGACCGTAGTTTAAACGCAAGGCCTGAACCACTATGCATCCCGAGCCCAAAGCAGGAGCTCTTTTTGGGTTTTGGCCTCAGGGCTCGTTTGATCGTTTCCGATCTGAGCGTCTGGTGGTTCAGGATATGTTGTACTGACAGGAAACTAGGTAGTCAAAACGAAGGCAGTGGGGTGCAGCGGCCCCAGGGTGGGGATGTGTTTAAGGGTGCTTCAGCGCGGATATGTTCGCACCTGCTCCGAAGGCGAAAAACTCCTCGTTCACTGAGGGCTCTCCGGCATATACCAGCATGGTTTGCTCTTGCTGACTGGGTGATACACCACTGGGCATGATTCATGTTTTACCTTGAATTAAAATGTTTCATGGTGCGCCCTCATCGTGTTCAGTGTTTATTCAGACCCTGGTGTACCTCCTCAGCTTTCTGTAGCATGTAGGCGCCTGGCAGTACGCCTTGCGATTTGTGAGGCATTTAAGCTTGCGCAGGACCGCTGGTCTGCCTTGTGCGCAGGAGAGTTCTTAGAATACAAACGCAAACAATGTTTGCCTGCTTGAATCTGATAAGGCTCGGCTGGGTTGTGGGAACAGTGGTCCGGCCACTTTGACATCACTCTTGCACTCAGGGTGTTTCCCTGTACCGAGGCTAGTATTTCCAAATGTCGTCGGGCATGTTTGGTAGCAACGTTGCGGACCAGCGCATGCCTGGTGTCTACCACTCCAGAACTAGCCCGGCATAGACGGGAAGGCGAGCAATTTGTCGCGGTTCTCCGAGGCGCGTCAACAAGGGAACCCTGCGCTCACAACACCCTGGAGTTTGTAGCGGCCCCTCACCTAGAGCTGAGATTGAGCTCAATGGAAGTTAATGGAAGTTAATGGCCAGTCGAAGGCAAAAAAGGTTATCACCACCGTGTTAGACTAAGTGTTAGGCACCGTTACTGATGAGGAGGCCTCAAAGCTCCGCGAAGCTCAGCCTTCCTGTCACATAGGCCCAGCTAGGCCCGCCCCGCCCAGCACAGGTCCGCCTCTCAGAGAGTGCCTTGGGTAATGAGGCCAGATGAGGCCAGATGAGGCCATATGAGGCCATATGAGGCCTCTTGCTCACGACATGCAGCAGTCAGGCAAAGCTAGGTCCACAACTCTGGGAGACGTTGGCGGAGTTGTCTACCAGACCAGGACGATCCCCAATACAAAAAAGGTCCCATAACAGCTGCTTCTTCCGGCTTGTGGCCCGGGCCAGCTGGCGTTGGTGTGCATCAATCTTTGCAGCTGGCTCGCCGTGATGGCCTTTATGTTGAAGACGACATTGTCCACGACTTCCATTAACGTCAGTCTGGAAATTCGTCTAGAAGCCCTTCGGCAAGCAGAGCCCTGTAAGTACCCCAAGCCTCCAGAGCCAGCGCTGGCGCAATGTCCCTGGGATATGCTGGCGGCGCGAGCCAGCCATGCCAGGGGCCCAAGTCTCCGAGCCACACTGTGCAGAGATGCCATGAGATGCCCTGGCAAACTGAGGCACGAAGAAGCCGTCTTCTCAGAACCCTGAACGTGCCGTGCCAAGAGTGGGCAACATGGGGGGCGACGAGGTCCCGCTGGCGCAAAGACCGCATGGTGGACTCGGAGCCGAGCAGGGTCCGAGCCGGAGAGGGGGCTTCCAGGCTTGTGATGAGGCATGCATTCATATGCGGTCATATGCATGTCATCCGCGTTCATATGCATGTCATATGCATTCGCATGCATTCTCGAAACATTAAGCAAGCTTTCTGCTTGCAAGATTCATCACGTGGACGAATCACGAGTTTTTGATATCGTGCCATGTACATCACGCTCTCGCCGGTGACCTGTGCTCCAAAATCGCGCTCCCTCGCGCTGTTGGCTCGGTCCAAGGTGCATGCTGCATACGCTGCTCATGAAGTCGAACTGTCTTTGCTTTTGGGCCTTGGATCGTGCTCTCTTGTTTAGGGCCTACATAGGCCCTACGCTTGCAGAATAAGTAGGCGGCAAGGAATGGGTCCTTTCCGTTGCCGCAGCTTTCAATTTGCTGAGGTTCTGTCGCTCAAGACTATTTCGGCCGGTAATCAGGCGGCGGAGCAAGCGCAAGCGTCTCAGGTTTTGAAAGTTGGAGCGTCAAGATTGCAAGCTCCTGCCACTGGAGGTTCCTGGGGCTCCATGGCCGGAAGTCTAACTTCAACCTCTTGGAGAGTGCTGCAGACAGTGTTTATTCTTCCGTCCTTGACGGCAATGCGCACTACTACAAGGACCTCGGCGGGCCATTCATTGTTGAATGTGATCTATGCGCTGTTTGAGCATACCTTCTGGTGCACTTCGGCTAGTTGTCCCTCTCAGGCGCTTGTTGCTGATGCTGGGGACTTCTCCACCTACCAGGCTGGGGCAAGTTACTTGACGCACCTATACACTTGCAGATGATTGCGAAGAGCCAAAGCATCCACAAGAGGCGCTTCTCTCTGAGCTGGAGTACAAGCCATGGGCCCAGAGCCGACCCTTGGGACATGGGAGACGGACCAGCTCTGTCTGTTTCTCTTTGCCCCATCTTAGGCCTGCCTGGATGAGTGGCGGCCTCCCGTTGCACAGGAGACTTGACACAGACTCTCAGAGACCGAACTTCTCCTTCCCATCTCTCCTCTGCAATAAAGTCCCCTGCAAAATAGCCTCACACTCTGCAGAGTATGCAGAGTATGCAGAGTATGCAGGCCTACAGCTCTGGGCTCCGAGTCGCAGTGCCGCCGGCAAGTGACCAGTCCCGAGGGATTATTTTGCAGGGTCCGTTCGTCATCTCAGAAAGGATATAAGCCAGGCCAGTGTTTGCATCCGCCTGCTTGTTTTCTCTCCTTTAGAGCATCCATCCTCAACAGGGGCCGTTGCAACGTAAGCCAGGTTGCGGCAGTCACCGACTTACGAGCGGGTAGTGCGTTTCTTGGCCGGCTACTTCGGCGTCGAGCCGATCCGGCGTGCAACTGAGTTGCCAACTGCTATGGCTGCTATGGACACGCCGCACACGTAGCCAAGTTAGCAAGAGAGACTTTATAGAGCTTCGCATGGGGCTGTGAAGTTTCCTTTCTTCACACTCACGCATACTCAAGCAGTAAGAGCAAGGAGTGGGCCAATAAGAGCGAGCATTGATGAGCATGGTAAGTATCCACACGAATAGTCAGATTTCGGCTGTGTGCTGCTGGACGACGACGACGACGACGACGACGACGACGACGACGACGACGACTACTACTACTACTACTACTACTACTACTACTACTACTACTACTACTACTACTACTACTACTACACTGGACGTCCAACTCGAAAAGGATGTGCGCTGGACGTGGAAGTGGATTAATAGTTTTTGCAGGGTTAGGCATGTGGAGACGCGTGTGAGACGTTGATGACTGACTGCATCAGGGGTTTTCCCAAGGTCGTTAGTTAACCACTACAGATCGGGGGAGGACAGCTGGTGCAAAACCCCGCAAAGCCACACAGCAAAAGAGGACCGGAGACCTTCCGAAACACGTTGCTGCGAGGACTTCACATCCTTCCATTCAGACCAGTACTTTTCTGGTGTGAACATGACCATCGGCGCTTCCTTCGGGGAGGCAAATGCTGCATTGAGTTGCATCGCGAAATAGGTTGCGCACTTCACACTGTCTGTAGTCAGGGTATGTAGCATCGTGCAGCTGTGTTTCGTGCCCACAGTGTGCTTGGGCTGATGCATGCAAGTGTGAGCTCATGCTTCTCCCGGGGTTGTTCGGGATGGGCTGGGGTGGGCCAGGTGATAACGGACTTGCAGCTGTGTGTTCGTTGTACTGTGGCTTCTTGCCATATTGTGAGATTTTTGCAAAGATTTGCATTGTGCATCATCTTACATTCGTACTCGCATCTCGTACAGCAGGGCCATTTCGTTTGAGCCTTGCACGGGGGCTCGGAAGCGGAGCTGGTTGGCAGGGGCCAAAGTAGGAGCTTCCCAGGTCTTGAAGAACCTCCGCAACAGTCTTCCAGAGAAGCTCTTTTGACAGCCTCTGCTGTCCGAAAAAGATTCCGCGTGCCCGCAGCGCAATTCTGCGTGCATGCTTGTGCGTGTTTGTGCGTGCGCGCTTGCGCGCGCGCGTGTGTGAGAATGTGTGTGTGTGGCTTTTGCACGCTGATGGCTGGGTGTGGAAACCGCAGGAGCCCAAACAAGCCGAGTGGTGTGGTTGTTGGCTGATTTTGCTGCTCCACTGCTCTGAGAGGGGTGCCCATGAGGGAGTCAAGATGCCACACAGCTTGTCATCATGGTGGATTGAGACTGCAGGAGCGCGCGCTGGTTTTTGAGCACCGTGAAACCAAGGAGCAGCCCGAGACCAAGTTCAGCAAAAGGGTACACACAGCGTGGCACAAGTGAAGAAGTTAGAGCAGCGCAAATGAACGCAAACCAGCGCAAGGAGGGGCAGAGCTTAGGTTCAGCTTCCCGCAACACAACGGTGATGTCTTTGCCTTCACGGACTCAGTGAACCGCCTTTTCGTCCATGGCATCCCACGAGAGCCCGGTGGCCTAGGGGCATTGCGCACATCGGCGCATGTTGCGGAGAAGCACTTTTGCTGTCCTCTTTGTGTCTTGTTTATCGAACGTTTCTGCCATGAGGCGTAGAGCACGCTCCACAACAGCCTGTGGCCACACACCGGGGCGTGGCTCTGCTGCAGACTGGCGACCGGAGTCCAGATCCGAATGCGGAATAAACTTGACTGCGAACTCAGGCATCTCCGTAATTGTTTGGGGGCGCAGAGATCAGGACCGTTCGGGAGATGAAAGCCGATGGAACTGAGGCCCGCTGTTGTGACACGTCTCTGGCATGTCTCAGGAGCTTTGGAAGACCCAGGCCCAGACTCTGCCGCTCACTTTGCAGTCCCTCAACGTTCTAGAGCCATGTTCTCAGATGCTGGAGGTGTCTGGGCCTTGCAGCAGTCTCCGATTCGACCACCAAGGTACGATCCCAGTCAGGACGTGGAGAAGGCCGAGGGCGCGCAGACAGATCCTGCCACTGTGCTCATTCCCCGGCATTTGCAGTTCAGCTGGTTGAGTTCTTGTCAACCAAATGCATTCTCGAGGTTAGGGCGCTGGCAGAAAGATGATCCATCATCACATCAAGGTCGTGGGAGGACCTCACATGACGTGAGCAATGGGATTAGTCTACGACAGCACCCTTCTGTCAGTGATTGCGAAGATGGCACACCACAGTGGCGAGGGCCACTTAGCCACAAGTGTGCGCGGTGCGAGCAAGAATAGTTTCTGCTGTGCACAAAGTCCAATGTAGTGACCGTCTACAACAGAAACATGTGGAAGAGTAGCAGTCTACCAAGCTAGGACAACCAACCAAGCAACTACACGGCCATGGGAAAGACAGTCCTTGGCTCATAGGACCCTTGATGCCGGAGCTGCGCGACCAGGCAGGCTCTGGTACGGGCCTTTGCAAGGGCAGCCTGCAACGGTCATGTTCTCTCATTCTGTCTTCAACATTTGAGCTTCCCCCACAAAACACAAGAACACCAAGCCACTCTTCTCTAGCTTCTCGAAACTGGAGTGCTTGCTTTGATGGTGCCTCCAAGATCCTGCTCACCTGCCCAAGCTGCCACCCCTGGGCGAACTGATGAACTCTAATGAACCACTTTGTTGAGGCCACGAGCCAGCCAGTCTGAAGCCTGACGCCTGGACGCAGATGCGAGGATCCGATTCACTGCAAGGGCCCCTGTAGAGCTGTACAGTCATCCCACATGGGGGTGCAGCCTCTTCATGGGTTGAGTTGTGCCTTGGTAAAGCCCAAGCTTTCCTTTCCACCCCAGACCTGGACGAAATCAGACCACGTGAAATAGAAACGCGCGAGCAACTCAACCGCGCTGCCAAGGGCGGGCAATGGCAAAGGCCTTAAACGCTTTGGCCTTTTGCATATTTTTGCTTGTAGGGTCATAGAATCCAGGCTTCCGCTTTGTACAGGGCAGCGACATCATGCAGAAGGTTGTGCATTCATCTCAGGGGCCTCGCCTGGCAAAAAGGTTGCTTTGCACGTTGCGTGACTGTGTCACTGCTGCTGGAATTTCACAAGGCGCTCAAGCTTGCTTGCTTGTGAATCACGGCTTTTGCAGCTTGGGCACGCGACCCTGTTTAGTGCAACCATCGTTTTCCAAAGCGTCCGGGGCTCAGTCTCGTTCAGTCAGCCTTGGCACTTGTCCTTCGCGTGCCAAGTCACAAGTGAGGCTCTCAGTGTCCTGCACGCCATGTCGCTGGCCTCCGCTGTGGGGTGCGGCACAAATCAATTACAGTCGCGGCAACAAGATTCGTTGCAGGACGGGGCCGAGTCTTAAACGCTTCGCATCCCAATCCCTAGAATTTTTAGAAGCTTGGGTCCCACAACCTTCAGACCTCCCCCTAGCCCAATCTATCGGTTTGAAGGCGGTTAGGATCGGTTGTAACTATTGGGGTTTCAGTAGGCCATAGTTTAGGATTGTCTGCCATACTCGCGCGGGCCACGCAGGCAATCGTGAACAAACATATCCAGGACCCTGCCAGCTCCTCGGGCACGCTGCAAGGTTGCATGACCCTGTTGCGCTGGAGTGGGACTATTGCAAGCATATGATCACACATTTAATGACTTTCGGTCGTTTCCTGCATGAAAGCCTTGCCTGCAAACAAGAACAGCAACACGAGATAACAACCCGGCAATCACGGCTACTGCTTGCAAGACCTAGAAGATTAGCAGATGTCCTGTCTGGGCAAGGGATGCAGCCTGAACAGAATAGGTGCTTGTGCCAGCCTATAGCCCCACACACGAGTCACATAAAACGGCCCTGCGTCGATGTGATGTTGGTTGCCATAAATATTTCCATGATCTTCAAGGCTTTTTTTCCCGTTCTTTTGTGCTCAGGCCCTGCGAGAGCTCAACAGTAGCCAGACCTCCACAGAGCGGGGGGTTCAACGCTGGGAGCAGGACGCGCAACCGCACATGCCAGACACAGAATTGTGGATTTTGTGTGATTGCTTGGGTGTTGAGCCCTTTAGCACATAGATGTTTTGAGTTTCATGGCCTGAGAACTCAGAGAACCTTCAAGAGTGGGGCCTGAGGATGAGGTGATGCCTTAGATGCTGTCAGTCCCTACCCCAACGCAGCCCAAATGATCCCAAATGGTGTGTCCCCAACCCCAACGTCGCCGACACGGTGTGTGGGAGGCGCACCTTGTCTCTGCCTTGGATGTGATTAACGAGTACCAGCGGTCACGCCGGGCCCGCGTCTTCAAGGCACTGGTCGGGACCTGAGTTTGCCAGCATGGCCCTGTCATGTCATGCTGTGATCACGCCCACAGCCCGGAACCTTCTTGCATTCTTGCACGCTGAGGGAGACTTTGGACCCAGTTGGAGGCGATCCTACAAGAACGATCCCAGGACTTGGAGCTGGAGACCCACTAAGCTCTATTTTTGCTGAACCTCTTTCCGGCTTTTCTTGATGCCCCTAACTTGGTGTTATCCCCTGATCCCCCCATCTAGTGCGGCTCCCAGGCATTGGCTGTTATCCATTGGTGCAGCGATCCGGTTTCTTTGGCGTGTGTAGGGTTCTTGTTTTCAGAGTTGGGGGTCCGGGGGTAGGAAGGACCTTGACCCGTCCATTTTACGTTCCCCATGAGCCGTCCGCACGTGTTCACTCGGGCCGAAACTGTGACTGTCATCACTTTTGCGTTGAATTTTCTTCTCAGGTCCTTCAAGTCTGTTTTGGAACTTCACCATCCTTGTGTCGTTGGTTTTTGAAGCTCCGGCTTTGTCTCCGCTTGGCCTTGAGAATCCGTTGCTTTTAGGTTGTCAGGAGATGGTTGGGCTGCTGTAGGTTGCTTTCCTGGTTGTTAGCTTGTTGTTCTTCTGCGGGTCGTTGGTCGTTCAATGTCGTTCATTATGCCTTTCTTTTGTTACTCGTTCTGCATGTGTTCTTTGTTTGCTCTTTGCTCGTTTGTTCTTTTGTTGGTTCGCTGGCATCTTGTTGTTTGTTGCTCGTTTGCGGTGCATAAGCTACAGGCCTTGAGGGTCAACGTCTGTCAATGTGGTGGTCAACAGTCAGGTCGCTCGTACCCCCAACGGGAATTCTTTGCAGATTCAGTTCAAAGTTTAGGCATCGACCTACCCATGCCTTCTGCATTATTCACTTTTGGGGCGAGGACCCGGATGTGTGAACTGCTGAAGACCTGGCTCCGTTCGAATGCCGGGAGCAGTGCGCTAGCAGAGGAGGAGGCCCGATTGCCATCAGCTGCTCGGGTTTTTGACTCTTCTTACAGAGTTTGACTCAGCTGTGTGCGTGTGTGTGTGCAAACACCGGAGCACGGTGATAACTAGCATGCGCCACTAGTGCAAACGTACCTGCCGCTAGCGGATTCGAAGCAGGTACCTCATCCTCCTCCGCCTTTCACCTCATTGTTCATCCTGTGTGATTCTTGTGATTTCGTACTGAGGGCGCGAAACCGTTACCCCTTATGCGTCCATTCTTGACTCTTGTTTTGCTGAGTGCACTTCTCTTGCGTGCACTTCGTTATGGGTCGTGACTTGCCCGAAAGTAAGAGAGAGAGAGAGAGAGAGAGAGACACACAGTGTGTGTGTGTGTGTGTGTGTGTGTGTGTGTGTGTGTGTCTGTGTGTGTGTGTGTGTGTGTGTGTGTTTTTGTGTTTTTGTGTTTTTGTGTTTTTGTGTTTTTGTGTTTTTGTGTTTTTGCGTTTTTGTGTTTTTGTGTTTCTGTGCCTTTGTGTTTCTGTCCTTTTGTGTGTTTGTGTTTCATTTTTGTTGGTGTTTGTGTTTGTGAGCGTGTGCCCGCGTCGGCATGTGGAAGTGACCAGGTCCGCAGTATGTGTGGACTCTGCCGCGACATCCTCAGCCACCCGCACCTCTTTCCAGTCGGGCGCTTGGCCTCGGCTTGCTTTTGGGGGCCTTGTGTTTTGAATCGGGGGGGTCTGCGATATTAGGGTACCCCTTATATATCCCAAATAGAATAGGGTACCCCTATTTTCGAATTGGGGGTACCTTATTGGGGTCCTTATTCTAGAGGAATCCTGCTATTTGGGGGTCTATGGAGTCCCCGTTTTTCGTAAGCCCCCGAATGGGGGTGGCTGCGAAGGCGCGCAATCCGCAGAGCTTTCTCAAGAGCATCGCTGACGTGTGCCTGGCATGGCTTTTGCCGTTTCCGACCAGATGAGGACAAACCCTGCTAGGATTTGCCTGCGGTGACAAAGGCCATCCAGGTCTCAAATTCTGAAGTTGCCGCATCTTTGCCAGGTTTATGACCACCTGCAGTGGCAGTTGCAAGAGGCAAAAGCGGCCAAGGGGATGCAGAATAGGTGAAGCAAGCAAGGGGTGCTGGCTTACAGGGCATAGACAACTTATAGAAGAGTTCACATGCTGAGCCGATCAAAAGCCACCCGACGCACCCAGCAAGTTCTCATCACTTAGGGAAGCCTGCAAGGTCTTGGAGAAGGACCGAAGTTGTGCAGAGCTCGCAGCATCCTAAGGCGTCAGGCAGCTGGCGGGAAAAGTAGCGGTTGCCGCAGTTGCACACTAGCAATGGTACAAGCACATAGAAGTACTAAGTTTTATCAGCGGCCAGCTCGGGATTCATGTGCAGAAAGTCCTGCCTGCATGTAATCTTCAGATGGACGCAAGAGCGGAGAGCAGTCTTCAACGGACAACAAGGAACGTTGATATGCCCCGTCTAGGACTTCAAGCCTGTCGACCTAAGGCTCACCGGCTGATCTCGCTGAGTCGCAATCTTGTTGCTGACACCATAGCATACCTACTGCTGCTTGCCAGCACTGCAGCAGTGTGGAGTCAGCTTGGGGTATGGCTATCTGGTTCTAAGAGCCTGGTTCGGCCGACCCCTGAAGGCTGGCTCCCACTGACCTCAAGGACACGGATGTGCGGAGCTTGGCCCTTTTTGACACAAAGAAAAAATCGGATTGTCGACGCTGGGGTTCTGGATGTTGCACAGGGCAGCCTGATGAGAGAGCAAATCAGTGTTTGGTTCAAGATGTCATGGCCTGAGCTAGATTGGTTATATCTTCGGTGTGCTAGGGAAGTTCAGGGAGCCTGTTGACATAATGGATGCATACTGCGACTAAGACAATACGACCCGAGACTCTGTGACTGCCTCTGTGCCCGCTGCCGCATGCTTCCATGGAGACTCCTTCACCAAAGATGCAAGCTGCGAAAGTTCAGGAGCACACGGTGCTGCTCCAGCGAAGTGGCGAGATTCGCAGCTTTAAAGCCACGCCCGGTGAGCCTGCACCGCTGCTTGCACGAGTTTGCTCGCCCAGGAGAACTGGCGGCGTTCCTGCATGAAGAGATCCCTGTGCGCTTTGCAGAAAGGATTCGATGGATAGAACAGGTGCCGGAATGGACAGAAATTCCGGAGCTGGTCGATGCCCATCTGAAGCACATGGCCTCCTTCTCATACATGCGCAAGGCTGACCCCAACGAGCCTGTCAAGTTCCAGGGCATGCTTCAGAAGGTCTTGAAACGCCAGGAAAACATGGTCGAATTGATGTCGCAAGCCATGCAAAAGCTCCGCACGATGCGCGGAGTACAGGACTTCGACAGCTTCTCGAACAAGTTCCTTGACAACTTTCTGCTGAATCGTCTTGGCTGCAATTTGCTTATGACACACTACCTGGCCTGTGCACACCCCGGGCGTCACACGATTGGAATCATTGATCCACAGTGTGATGCTGTGGAGGTTTGCAGAGAGGCAGGCCAGGATGTGCGCAGTGCCTGCCAGGACTTCCTTGGCCGAGCACCCCCACTCCAGGTCGAGGGCTTTTCTCAGGGTTCGCCGACAGCTTCCCTCGCGCCTCGATTTGCCTATATCCCAGGCATCCTCAGCTTCATCGTGCGCGAGCTGCTGAAGAACAGCTTCCGAGCTACTTTGGATTTGGAGGATGCTGACCTGGAGACTCGGCCCATCCAGATCATCGTGTGTGCTGATGAGGATCATGTCATGATTCGTATCAGCGACCGAGCGCAGGGTATTCCCATCGATGTTGGCACGCGCGTCTGGTCCTACATGTATACAACCTCCAAGAAAGCGTCGCCACTGAGTGGCTACGGTGTTGGGCTGCCGTTATCCCGGCTGCATGCCAGGTACTTGGGTGGCTCCTTGCAGCTCGTGTCCTTGCCGGGCTTCGGTACGGACGCCTACCTGAGCCTTCCTCGCGTGGACACACAGATGGTGGAGGTTGTGCCAGACAGCGATGTCCCCGAATCGGTTGAGTATTCGTTTACTGTGTAACTGCCCACATGGACGTGGGATTCATGGCTTGGACAGTGTCCAGCGACTGCCAGGGCGTTGAACTAAGCGTAGCCAAGAGCTCGCAATTTTATAGATCGGTGGTCCAAGAAGAGGCAGCGCGTCATTTAACTGGGCCATGAAGTGTACAGCACCTCTAATCACTGGAAGGACACTTTGCGTTGGTGCAACGCAAACCCGCAAAGCAAGCCAAAAGCCAAAAGTAGCGGCAGGACAGCAACGAAGCAACTGACGCCCTTGCATGAAGCAAGTGGCCAGCTGTGGCTTTTGTGCCGGTTTCAACCCTTTCAACCCATTTCGTCCCAAGCTGAGCCATCAAAGCTTACGCTTGCCATCCTTTGCCCCTGTGCAGGGAATGCCATCCTTGGAGGTGGGCTGGCAGGATAGGAGTAGGGGTTGCTGTCGATGTGACTTGTCAATTGCAAGGTGGTCAAACTGTGGCAGTCCCTTCCAGATGAGAATCATCCTATGTTCACACCTCAGATTCGCAACAGCTTTGGCTTGTAGACTCGACAGCTTCTGGCAAAGACAAGAGTTTCTCGAGGGACATGTTTGAAAAGGTCAACCCAGGGCCCTTGGACTAGAAGGGTTGCCCTTCAGCAGACAGTTCAGAGTCACTCGAACACGCATTGGCGAACTTCTCTTTGTGTAAGCAAAGAACGCTCAGCTTTGGCAGCGTTGATGCTCTCGTCACCATGGTCACCTGAAAGCTGTCTTCGCAATTCTGCACATGTCAGTAATGAGTCGAGTAATGTGCACGAACCACGAAAGCAAGTTACGTTGGGTCATGAGCTGAGACTCCACACCCCAGACAAGCCGAAGGCCGCATCGCAAAGATCCGGCTTTGCAGAAGTTGATGTCAGAGGCCGTTGCTTGACATCCGTTTGCTAGCATCACACCCACCGCCCCTCCGTGATGATTTTTTCACTTTTTTTGGGTATTCGAATGTAGCAAATCTTTCCAATCCGTGTATGGGCGTAGGCCTGGAACACTCGCTGTGGTGCCTTGGTTGCGGCCCTTCTGCGAGCGCCTTGGCCTGGGCCTCAGCATCAATGTAGAAGAGGGTGTATGACCGTATCCGAAGATTGCAGCAACACAATTGCAGTGTTTCGGTTTCACCTTGAGGCGGCTACGCAAATCCCGCTCGTTTCTGGAGCACTGGGCCCTTCTTAATGATACCCCGGCCCTGGTGTTTTCTTAGTCCGCGCTTGTTCCACCGACCTGTTTGTTGAACCCCTGCTCCTGGCCTCTTTTGTCACCACCTCTTCTTTAAACTTTGCTCTGACAGTTTGCGTTTCACAGGCCCTTGCATTTTTCGCTTCTTCCCCTTTGTTGGTCTTACCCGAGTTTGTTTGCTTAATCTGCAACCTCTAATTTGTGTTTGAAACCCTTTTTCTCCACCCGGTCCCTAACTCCGCCTCCATCTGGCTTGTTTCTGCGTTCCAGGCTGTTCCTCCACCCACTGACATGTCGCTCCGTGAGGGCTGAAGGGCAGAGTTTTCCCCGATTTGCTGCTCTATGTCGTGGTTCGAGTTGCTCTCAACGTTCCCTTGGTTTTCTCATCATTGAGCTTGACTTGGGCTCCAGGTGTGTTCGTCTGTTCGCTGGGGCGGATGCGGAGAACACTGCCAGACTTGCAGCCCTAGAGAACGGAGAGGCCCATGGGGCCACTTGAGAGTTTGGCAGTTCCCGGGGTTTCCGTTTGAGCCTTGCTTCGGCATTCTGTATGGTGATCCCCTCAACTTTTGGGTATTTGGCCCGCAGCTGTCAGGTCACGCAGATATCCAGCACCTCGCTGCAAGATCTGCTTCGACAGGCGGTCCTAGTAGTCTGTCAGTGTGATCTATCAGCTAGATTACAGCTGCAACTGCGTGTCGATCTTGCAGCCCAATCTGGGATAGCCTTTGAGCCAACCATGTCTTGTGGGAAGCCTGGAGCAAGCGACAGGCACGCATAGCCTTTCAGACTGGGAACTACAAGGCAGCAATCCGTTGCCCTTCTTCTGGTCACAGAACCTATTCATGGCATTCAGCTGTGTTTATCAATGCCTCGGCACCTGGCCGACTGGTCAGGCCAGCGGGCTTGTTGGCGCGCTTCGTGGGGAGCAGAATGCGCAGCGGGAGAACTTGCTTCAGGCGGCCACCCTAATCTCAGACATCGTCTACCTTCTCGGGGAGGCGCCTCGCATGTGACAGGTTGAAGATGGTTAAATTAGGACTTGTAACGTCAGTCTGCAGATAAGGAAGTTGCATTTGATAGGTGATGGTCCAATTCCATCGCATCAGCGATGGGTTGGGAGACTATGGCATGATCCGGGTGGCCCCATGGCTGCATCCGATCCTGGAGACTCTGCAGGAGAAGGTGCAGCAACTGAAGGGCAGCCTGGAGCAACTTTCTACTTTCCTGGACTCTGCTTATGTTCTGGCACGGGCACGTGGCCAAAAGATACCCAAGCCTGCGCCCTCGGACAAGATGTGTGCCCGCGCCCGGGATGCCATTCATCGGGCGCTGCTGGGCAGCACCAGCCACGCGAGTCAGCTGCTACAGCTGGCCGAAGAGCTTAGGGTGCGCTCGGCACCCGAGCGCTTGCCGCATCTGGCCAAGGGACTTGGCGATGCATGTGTGACTTTGAGCGAAGTCTTGGTGTCCGCAGAGTTCCGACGTCATGTTGGTGATGCCTTCCCGCGATTGCCTAGATTGCTAGACCTGGGCGCAGATGCCAAGCCTCGTGCAAAAACGACAGCCATAGTCGGCATGCCTACGCTGGCTTTGGAAGACACTCGAGATGTGCCAGACGCGGGGATGCACGCTTTTACAGAGAGGCCAATCGTGTGCCGACGTGACCCACATGACTCGATGGCAATGGTGCGGGTGCGCACAGAGCCTAAAACTGCACAGGTCATGAATGCCAGCCTTTGGGCAGATACAGACGTCCAGGACACGATATCCACATCAGCCACGCCACGCGCCATGGCACGTGAGAATTCTCAGAGTTGCAGCAGCTGCTGCTCGGCTCAAAGCGTTGGCATCCCCATAAGTGGCCCGGTGATGACCTTCGAGGTTAACCGCCTCACATCCTTTGAGCCGTTAAAAAGGCACGACCGCCGACGGATCGAACTTCGAAATGACGAGCTCCTGATATACAGCACGGGCTCACAATCCAGAATTAAATCTGCAGTGCAGCTGCCCGAAGGGGTGGAACGCGTGTTCTTCCTGTCTGATACTGTGCTCGAGGCATGCTTCTCACTTGTTCCGGCCGATGCCGTTCCAGGAGGTGGCGTGGTACGGCCCAAAGACTACATCTTCGAGTTTGCCACATCTGAGCAGGCCGATATCTTTTGCGAGGACTCTCTGAAATTCTGAAATCCTTCCGTGCCACGACTGCCCCAACGTTGCGACACCAATCCCCCGATGTTGGGACCAAGCCATCATCTTTCCTTAAAGTAAAGTCAAGTCACATGCTCCCCGCACTCAAGGTTCATCCAAGCAGCAACCAAGGCATGCACCATCAACATTTTAAGAAAGTTGCCAACGTAGACCTCCAAGGGAACGACACTACGATCACCGAGCAACATGACAAGAATAGGACTTGCAGCATTTAGTGACGCAGCTCGATTGCACAAGACCTGCTGCAGCTGACAGGAGCTCTGGCAGCGTGGAGTCAGATGATTCGTCGCGGTGCGTCAGTCAACGAGCAGTTTCCCAACGCCCGGACAGCATAAAATGATTCCATAGTCGCATGACTTTACTTTCATCGATGCTGTTGCAGCTGTTGTGTTTATGGCTCCGGGTTGGCGTTCCTGCAGAATCTGTTTTTTCCCACATGGTCGCGAATCTTTGGGAAATTCTCGGGAATGGCGCCCGCGACTGTACAGGTGCCTTGGGCAGGCATTTCAGCTGTAACATGCTGTAGCGAAACTGAGCTGTCAGGGCTTCCATCTAAGTGTCGTCCCTGCAGTTTTCCTGCTCCTGAGTCGTCATGCACAGGTTTGCCGTCACAAGACCATGAGAGCTTCTTCCTGGGCGCCTGAAGCGGGCCTAAGGCTTGAGCCTTGTGACTACACAGGTAGCCACGGCTCACAAGGTTGGCAATGCCGGAAGACGTCTCATGTATGCGGCTGGAAGAGCACAAAGCTTGTTAGTAGCGTAGGCTTTCGTGTACAGTGCATGCATGCACCGAACTGTACTGCCTGGCAGCATGCTTTGCATGCAAGCAAAGCCGAGCCACCTAGGCAGGCATGACAGGTGCGTACGTCAGGTGTGAAAATCGCGCCTCATGAGGATTGGAGACAGGCCATCAATGGCGCATCTGTATGTTTTGTGACAAGACGTGAGCTTTCTCAGGCTGTTTACGCCCAAGTGCCTAAGTGCAGCAACACCTCTCACGAAGACAAACAGCCGGTATACTTGCCAAAATCCTGTCGAGGACTGCATATAGCATCTCCCATGGGCGCGAATGCTTCATGCGCGGAGCTGGTGATGCCAAATGGGAAGGATGCAATCAGGCGACATCCTGCAGGGCACAGTTTGTGGCATCTACGGAGTTAAAAGAAGGGTTTTGTTGAGCTCTTGCAGCCTTCAGTGGAGATGTTCACTGCAGGGCCATGTGCTGTGGACCAGCAGTTAATTAGATTTGGTTGGTCATTTGAAAGTAGAGCTGAAGCTTGGCAGATGTCCCTGCAGGCCTCGAAGATTCAGCCCAGTGCGGAATCCACAAAGCTCCGACAGCGAGGGCCTAGAGCCCGACGACGGCGAATGGCTGTTGCCAGATCCTGCTGTCATCAAGCACGTTACTGTGGAGCAGTACTTGGAGTTGGCCCAGCGTCTTCGTACCACCGCCTCCGACCGACAGAAACTGGCTGGAGAGTTGCAGGCTGCGCGGCGGCAGCTTGAACACACGAGCAGCGCCCACAGCCGGTTGAGCCGGCACCATGCGAACGAGTCCCGCGACCGCAAGGAAGCGGAGGCACAACGGGACCAGCATGCCACACATGCAAGTAAGCTCCGCAAGAGCATTGCCGCTGTCAGAGACAGCGAAGAGGCATTGAAAGCTGAGCTGGCGCATGTGAAGGCGAGCGAAACCCGCTTAGAGACCACTGTTGAGCGGCAGAAGGACCTGATTGCAAAGCTCCGATCCGAACATGAGAGGCTCGTGAGCCTCTTGGCCTTGCAGCGCAAGCAGATGCAAGTGCTAGGGACCCTGTCCTGTGCGCAGTGTGCCCTCAAGGCCAAGGAGATCGGAGCTGTACGGGATTTCTTTGAAGAAGCTGGCCAAAGGTAAGCCGGCTTCTGCAAGGCTGTTTTCTCAGACCCCGACGTTGCGCAACAACTCTGGTGGGCCTGCGCAGAGCACGACTTGTGGCATGGGTGTGGAAGCTTGTGGACATGATCATTAGTCTCGTTACTCTCACATATATCATTAAGTAGCATTATTAGCTAATCTTAGCCTGTTCTTGTCGCTCTTGCTCTTCTTGTTGGGCTCCTCCGCAGCTCAAGGGTTGTGGGAAGGTTCAGCCAGTTTGGCTTACGCCCTTCCCGCTCCACACGCAGCTACTGCAACAACCTGAAGCCCAAACTCTGCACCACTTGAAGACGCCTCCAGCATATCTCTACTTACGGTTTCCATGCGTTGGTCACGACACGTCCCGAGCTCCGTAATGCCTTCTGCACACGCTCGGCCATTCCCATGTCGACCAAGTCGCTGGCACTTACGTCTGCCTGGCAATGTTTCTGGGTCTCGAAATTTGCCATGTGAAGGCGAATCAAGATCCTCAGAGTGAACAGCGCCCTGCCTGCTGGGTATACCGGGGGGGGGGGGGTTCGCGACAGCAGTGCACTCCACAGAATGGCATGGCCAGGCTCGTCCAACCCAAGACCTTGGAGCTGCGATCGGTTTGGCAGGATGAGCATGGACCTTACATGGAGCGGAGCTTCTTAGCTCTCCTTCCCTACCAATACGAGCGCTCACCCTCCCTCCCTTCAGGGTTCAAAGATTGAAAGGGGGGGAGGCCCTCCACCCTGTTTGTCGCGAACAGCATTATGCATCGATCGCATCCTTGCCGCACGCCCTAGCTTTCGCATCCTGCTTTCAATAATCAAGTGTACCGGGACATCGCAAGCCACGGTACCTCGACTGACAGCTGCGCACGGGCAGTCGCAAGCCACACCCTCTAAACACGCCTCCCTAAGCATACTGTCAAGGGCGTTGCGAGCTGGGCAGCTGTTGGTGCCCCACCCCTTGCTGTTGCGATGCGACTGTGGCTTTCTACGGCTTAGGCATCTGAGAGAGCGGAGGTTGGCAGTTTCATGTATCCTTAAACGAGCTTGGGAGGTACAGGTGGAGTACAGCAGTGTCCAACCCCAGGACGGGGACATGTTTGCAGGCGGCTTAGCTGCTGCACCACAGAACCATGGTGGTCACGAGAGTCAGATTGCACCAGCGGCCTCCCACTATCGGAGCTCAGAACTGCAGCGGCCGATTTGCCGAGCTCGAGCTGCCACATGTCCTGGGCGTCGAGGGTGCCGCCTGGTGTGCAGGCAATTGTTGGAAGTCGAGGGCCTTGGGATCTCAGTCTCAGGGCTTGGACGCCGCATGTATGTGAAGTGTAGCACCTGCTGAACGATGCTCACGGGAGCCTCCTCGTATCCAGCCAACAAGTTCGCGGTTTTGCATCGGCCGAGCCTTTTCAACTCCGTGCTAAGGTTGGTGTGGTCTTGAAGTCCCGGTGCGAGAGTTTTCAAGAGGGCGCCAGGTCCGCTGCTGCATTGTTGATGTGTTCGAATCACAAGTCGCATATCGCGCAGAATTGAACAGAAAGATGGGGTCACGGGTTCAGTAAGGAGAGGTTCACCGAGATGCTTTTTGGGATTCACAGCCTGAACCAGGATCGCCTTCCTTCTGAAGAAGTTCTTCAATGACGAGAGTCCAGAGCTTAGTTCCCCGTTCCCTGATCCGGCCAGACGTATGACCCACAGGCCATGGCTGCTGGCAGCGCCGGCTCATTTTAGATGAACACCGGGCGATGATCTTGGCGGTGCCCCGAAGTGCTGGAACTCTTCACATTTTTAGTTCTGTTCGCGTCTGATCGTGTGCGGCAGGTACCTGCCGTTGGGGTCACAGCTTCCAAAAAAGTTTTGCTTCCTGAGTGAGTCGTTCCCAAAAGGTCTCGCAAGTGTGGGGTGTTGAGAGTGCTTGAGGTCGTTGGCCTAAACCAGATTGCAGCATGCACAACATCCACAGCGGCGCCGGCATTCGATTTGCCTGCTCTGGTTGCTGCTTCTTGGGGTGTGTGCATGTCATGAACCGCTCAAACACATCTGCGGTTCTGATGCGCCAGGTTGCGGCCCTCGCCTTTCTGAAGTTTTTCCCTCCGGCCTCCCAGATAATCGTGTCCACCCCTTATGAAGGTTTGGTCAGCTGTGCGATTCCCTCCAGTAATCGTAGGAGTACTGAATCTCTCTGGTGTCCTGTATTTGCGCCCGAAGCGTCTCTAGGACGGCAGCCTGCGGTGCTGTGGGCCTGGCCACGATGCAGCTGGGAGCTCTCCGTGGGCATCGGGTGCGCAGCATAGAGCCCGAAACCTCGCTTCCAACCCTCAGGCCAGGCTCAGGCTTCCAAAGTGCCAGCAACATGGACTGCCTTTGAGAATCGGCAGCGGATCGAAGTGCTGCAGCATTGCGCAGCATCCCTGTCCGATCCCATCCGCCCAGATGATTGGGCTGGTTCGTGGTCCTGAACGAGCTGCCTGGATTGCAAAGGAGCTGAGCATGAGCCGATCATGAGCCGAGCATGAGCTGAGCCTTCTAGCGTTTTCTCCCGAGCCATGGTGTCCTCTGAGTGCCAGGAGCTGGTGGGGTGTGGTTCCATTGCAGCCCAGCCCACAGCATCCCAGAGCATCCTAAGGCGTTGCAATGCAGACGCTTGTGTGATCGTGGAGCGACTGAGGTGGTCGACACCGACGCGCCGGGATGGATCAGGTGGCCTGTTATGCCGAATTATCCCCTTGCTTTGTGGGTATGGTTTGTTTTAAGGGCACGTTGCTTCTGATGTTTTGCAAGGCCATGAGGGGAGGAAGCGGTGTTTACAGCTTGGGGCCAAGGCTCGCCTTCCCTATGTCTGGCAAGGGCGAGCTTATCGCGCCTCCGGACGCCTGGAAGTCATAGATGCTGGCGAGTGCATGGGATCGATTCCTGCAAGTATCCAAGCCAGCGCTGCTAGCCATGCAGGATTCCACAGATGTCGGCGGCGGTGCTGACGGAATCATTGATGGAGTTGGTGGTGAGGTGTGAGGGGCTCATTCTCCAAAGCAGGATGAAGTCTCAGAGCGTTTGAGCAAGAGCTTGCGCTAAAGAGGTTTCACTTCTCACTGTCGTAATTTTCTGTTTGTGTTTACCTTGGGGTGGTAGTTGGAAACTCTTTTTTTCAGGTTTGCAAGTTATGCTCGTGTGCCATCCTGCTTCTGATTGCACCATCAGACTACATCATAGTGGGTGCGATTCTCTCCACGAGACTGCAGATTATTTTGTTGAACGAGGTTTTGCGTGGAGACTTCTTGAGCCCACTGGATGCGCACGGTCAACGGGACCCTTTCGGGGACTCTCGCCTTGTTCCCCAAGCTGTGCCCAGGCTAGCCCTAGCACTGGAGGAGCTTCTACGGGTGCGTGCCATCGTCGTACGGTGCTCCGTCGAAGGAAAGTGTTGGAGTGAATGGTAGGTGGCTGCCTTGAGAACAGGTACAGCGCCGTGCTTGGAGAGGACGCGGCGCGTGTGGATGCTGCGCAGCACAGGTTGCACCTGCAGGTGCTCTGTCCACCCGAAACTTCAGCTGGTTCCCCCGAAGTTCCCGTTGTTGTAGCGTGCCCTACAAGTTCACGGAACATAGCATGTTGCTGGGTTTGTCAGCAATTCATGTTCAACGCAGCGTCTACATGCTCTTATTCAAATGTCTGGGGGCAGTGCTTTTTGTCTCTCCAGAGGTGAGGTATGGAAACATCGAAGAATTCATGGCCTCCCTTGATGCGGTCCGGCAAGTCGAGGTGGGTACGTCTTGCCTGCTGGGCGGCGCTTTGAAGACTTTTACTTTTGCTTTGCTTTCCGGATCCAATGCCGATGCCTCCATGTTGTCTCCATGGTAGCGGTTCGGGATCTGTTGATGAAGGGCCCCCCCCCCTCCACAAGTTGGACCCGAGACTGTTCACAATGGTTCCTTCAACACGACCTCATGTTAGGGCCAGAGTTCAGTGACTGCAAACCAGCTGTCAAGGCCAATGTTTGGTTGAGATTGTCAACCCTCCCATTCTTTCTGCGGGGGAGAGTGGCGCATTGTAGTATGTTGCAAGTTGCCATCTTCAAGCAAAAACTCGGGCCATGCAGACAAAGCCGATTTCTGCTCGCCAGTCGGAGAGGCGCCAAACAGCGAACCCGGCCGCGCGGCTAACTTCTGATAAAGTCCAAGGTCTCATTCGTAAAGATGAACAACTAAAGCAGCAAGAAGAGCAAGAAGCGCAGCAACCAAAAAGGGGGTTCTAAGGGTAACCCCAGTCAAAACCGTGAAATCGTGGAAAGGCGGCCTTCGCCCTGATCGGGGACGCGAGGCCGGAGCCTACGGGACCCAACGACTTTGAGAGTTCATGTTTGGCACGCTTGAGTGTCGCTTTGGGGCACTTCTACTCTCGAATTCGTACATGGGTTCCTACTCCTTGACGGTGTGACGCAGCCGAATCACAGCAGAGAAGTGAGCCTATGGCGGGGAAAATTAGGGGCAAGAATGTTCACGTCGGCAGACCTTTGAGGCTTCGGATTCTTAAGCTGTTGAGTGCAAATGTTGTTGAGAAGCATGAAGCCCCCTAATCCCTTCGAGCCCTGCAGGTATCAACCAAAGGCCTGGCATGTGGCCAGTTGGAAGGAGGTTGCAGAGTGCATGAAGGAGCCGCAGATATTCCCAGAGAGGGTGTCAGTCTTGTCAAGTGGCGGCTCACAGACTTGCAGCCGATCGTGGAGACGTAGTTTTAGAAGTTGTTAGTGTTATCTTCATGAGCTGACATACTGTGCTGACGGCCTCAACTGTTCGCTTCGGCCAGTTTTCTGTTCTGTTCTGACAGGGCAAAGGGTGTGGCGGCGGTTTTGCCACAGCGGCGCCCTGCTGCAAGGGCCCAAAAAGCGCGTAGCACGGACCAGTTACGTACCGAAATTTACTCCCCCCCCACTTCCAGGTCTCAGAGCTTGGCTGAACCCCGAAGGTCCAAGGTGTCCCAAGGATTATCCCCAAGCCTTGCGATCTGAAGCCCAGTAAACGTCTCAGCCCGGCTGAGAGCCTGCACAGCACGTTTCGGAGGACCAGCCAATTTGGACACGCCATGCGCGGGGGCCCCTGATTGGAAAAGGCCGAACGAGCTAGGGGAGTAGCTACTGCATTCATGGTGTCACATCTCGTGGATTGCGACATTGGGCTTCTGTTCTGGCCGTTCTGACCATGTTTCTGTGGGCAGCAGCCATCGCCCTCAGGACACAGGTGAAACCTGGGCGCATCGGTCGGATCATCCTGAAGTTCGACTGACCTGCCAGGCCGCCCTTAGCGGCCCTCGACCTACGCATCCTGTGGCTGCGTGGGCTCATGTAGGTTCCAAAGTGATAGTCTGGAGTGCATGGCTCAAGGCTCTGCTCTTCAATTGTGCATATGTGAGCGCTGAAAGGTGGCGCAGATCACATTCCCCTCACGCACGGTCGTCCAGAAATCGAAGTCCCCGGATTGCTGTTGCAGCTGCACGCGTCAGTTCCAACTTCAAGCTTGTTGCATTTGTGGACCTATGCGAGCATGTAACGTCACGCAACAAGCAGCACTCGCGCGTGACAGTGACAGCGTTGCTCTGTCGGGCAGCCTTTGGCCATGCCGTGACTTCAGTCGATTCGCGAAGTTCTCGAGTTGTTGAAGAAAAGGCCGAAACACGGCCCAGGGGTGCATCAAGTTGGCTGACGTGCAGGATGTTGAAACAACCGTTAACATCCTGTGAACAGGTGTGCGAAGATCTATCAGCATCATGCAGACACAAGAACTTGGTGACCTTGCATTAGGGCATGGCTCTCGCTGGCAAAGGAAGGTTGCATCATGTATGCCCGAGCAGGGCTGCCGGCCTTTGCCGCTTGGGAGGCCCGGATGCTTGGCATGCGCAGGCTACACTGAGAAGTCTGTGACATCAGCGCGGGGACGTTGGACATCACCTGACCCATTCGGCTTATCTTCAAAGTAAGGATTGCGCTTATGAGAAGCTGAAGGCCCAATGTCGAGGCAGTGTCCGGAGTTTGGAGAGTCGCTTCAGGCAGCTGTGGGCTCGGCTGGTGCCCAGGCAAGCCTGGACAGTGTTTCAGCAGTGTTTCAGTTTCTCCTCCTCAAGCCTCAAAACTCAAGAAGCAAAGGATCTTGAACCCCTTGCAGGTGATGACCTCTCAAAGCCCAGATATTGTCCCCACCCTTTTTGTGTGCCACGACCGCTTGGGATAACGTGGGTCTGTGACATTGTTCCGCAGGCATCACGCATTCTGGGTGTTCATAAAACGCACAAACTCGCAATTGGCTACCCACTTGGCAGTGGAGCTGCTCACACAGCTTCTCGTTGTCCATGGTACTGTGGCACTGTTGGCACGGAGTCTCGAAGACATCCTTGAAGAATGGTCAGTGGACATGTTGTGCCCTACAGCTACGTTCGCCCACCTTTGAATCGGAGGGACGCTCTGTGACCCAAAGAAGCGCAGCCTCGGCAGGGCAGACTGGCCTCCGCAGCCTCAGACATCTTCGGCTTCGGCCACAACCCGTGCCTGGGCAGCCATAGTCCGCACCTTTTGTAGCTGTGAGGTTGTTCTAAAACTCGGCTCCATGTCAAGAGTTGCGTGAATCAGAACACCCACTACGGCATTTGCATTTTTCGGTCGTGCCGTATTGACATGTATTGACCATGGGACTGAAGCACCTGCGGGAGGTCCTTTTGGATCGGAGCGTTTCAGCATGTCCCCGCCTCAGAAAGGGCATTCTTTAAGTTTCCGGATGACGAACTGCTGGTGTAGAACCCCAGGCCACCAAACATTGTAAGATCCCTGGAAGAGATTGGGAAACCATTCATTCCAGCTTCGTTTGAGATCGCTCCGTCGAGTTGGAAGTAGTCAGGCGACGTTTCACATAGTCGCACATACAGTCCGACGAATATGTCTTGCGAGCCAGCGAGCACCCAAGCTTGGCGGCCTCATGCGGACTGTTAATTTCGGAGCCTGCAGCGCTGTCGAATCCCTTCTCAGTCCCCGTGCTCCTGATGCAAGAACTCCTGATGCAAACGCTGGCCGCAGGCCAACACTGTTCTGGACCGCTTCGCGCACCAGGTCTTCTGGTTCCACGCCTCCAGGTGCTTGCCACAGCTTCATGTAGTGGCAGCCTATGTAGTGGGCATCTGTCAGAGCGTCGGCATACATGCGAATACTTTCAGTACAAGTACTTGAGATCATGTTTCGCTTCCTTAACCTTCGGAAATGTTGGCTTTTGAGTTTTTCTTGTGGCTGCTGCCCGAATGGTGTTGGAATGCTCCGCGCAGTCGTGCAGTAGCCCAGGCATTATGCAGAATGTGATTCAGCCAAATGCGTTTAAAATTAGTTCGACTGCAAGTCCGAACACAGTCCGCCAGCAGGAGAGAGGCAGCGACAGCGACTCCCCCCTAACTTATTTCGGTGTTTTCCGAGGCTCGGCCACACCGAGTCGGGTGTGCGCGCCTTTGGGCGGACGGCGGGCGCAGAATACTGGGTGCAGCGAAGGCCATGCGAATTGCCATGGAGACCCAAGCCCAAGACTCTGCGATGGAATGGCATTCTGAGTAACAGTAAGCCGAAGCAAGACTAGCTATGAGTAGCATCCCGCCTCAGTCGGAGACGCGACATGAAGTTTTCAGCAGGAAGCGCTGTGGAATAAGCAGGGCAGCGCGGCTCGAAGTGCGCCGTTTGATGAGACCGCAGCTTGCGCGCAGGGGTCCAGAGCAGGCACCCCACGAACGAGGGATGGACTGGCACTTTGACAAGGAGATTTTTGTTGTGCAATCCTGGGACTGGGACTACAGTGGGCTTCAAAGACCGCAGCTGGAGCCTGACAACATATGTGTGGTACTCTTGCTTTTTCTTGTTGTCTCGAGGACGAGGACCTGTGTCGAGCCCAGCTTTCCGTTTCATCTGCGACATGCGCAGTCGGCAACTGACCGCTCCCTGCTCTACGATCAAAGATCACCGCAAACCATGCTCAAACCACGTGCAAATCCTCCAAAGCCGCATGGTGCTCACCCAAGACCACAGGCAAATCGAGTAGGATTTTGAGATGCATCCTGGCATTTGGCGACTTTACATGGCACATGGCTGCATATCAAGGCTTGACCAGAAGGATCTGGTGGTAATGCCGACAGTGGGAACTGTGACCTACTTGAGCAGTGTTGGCGCCCCACTTGTCGTCCGCATCCTAGACTGACGTTGTTACGGCAACGCGGCAGATGAGAGCAGCTTTCCCCCGATGATGATAAGAGGCAACTCACGCCTAAATTTGCGCTCAGTCCATGCACTCCTATGAGGTTTTAACCCAGCCGACGCTGGATGAGCGAGGCTTTCCACGGCCTCTTTCAGGCAGTCAGGCAGGGGCATGGTATGGCGTGGTACATTTCATGTGATTGAGAAGCATGGTCGCTCCACGGCTTCCGAGTAGGGCTGCGCTGCGCCCCAGGTGACCACTTTCCTTACCCGTCCAGTCTTTGGCCGGCATGCAGCTCGACGGCAGTGCTGGCTTCAACGCAGAGATGCTGCACTGGATGCGAGCAGCATCGCGTACATAGAACAACGTTCTACATTGTCTTCTACAGGTGGCATTCGATGGCCAGCTGCTTCACGGCTGTCCGGCTGCTCTTGCTGAAGTGGGCGAAAGGCAGCTGGCATGGCAGTGCGGAGAGTTTTCATGGGTTCGTGCCTGTCTTGAAGAGTGCTTTTCTATCCGGCGCTCTGAGTCCAGTGTTGTCTCACTGTGCACGATGTCCACAGGCCTAGAAAGACAATCTTGAAGCTTCTAAGAAATCGCCAAGTCCTGAGTTGAATATTTCGGAACATGCGCTGGTGCAGGCTCTCGCTGGTCGTGAACATTTGGTTCGAGCACAAGCCCTTGGGAGCAGCAACCTTAGTCTTGCCGTGCCGCATCATCCCTAGTGCTGCGCCATGTGCAAAATGTCGTCAAGCAACACGTTGTCGTTCAAGAAGACACTTCAGCTAAAATCCGAACGGGTCCAAAAGTTTATGAACGAAGTGACCTCACAGCATTCACTCAAGTTTGGCATGAACCTTTCCCGTTTCTTTTGAACAGAAGAACCTTGTGCACTCCGCGCTGACACTCCAACATCTGGCAAGCTGTCTGCTGTGAAGCCCTCACAATGGAACTGCAAAGCTGCTTGAGGGGGCTTGCTTGAATCCGTGCCGCTTCCCAGACCATCGCACTCTTTTCAGGGTACAATGCCTCGTGGCGCGAACATGCGTGCGCAAGTTGTGACACATGCACGGCACGGCACTTAGGTCCACACTCGGCGCGCCCGCAGTTCATGCCTCAAAAAAGTTCAAGAAACATCTTTCTTTTCATGTTCTACGTTGCAAGTACAAGAGTCGGCCTGGCTGTCGATGCATGCCACAACAAGAACTACGCTCCCTGCTGTCATTAAAGATATTTCAAGCTACTCAATCACTCAGAGCGTCGAGTCCTGTTTGGGCATTGCAAGCACTTACAAATGGCACCATTTCTGCAGCTTTCTGCAGAAAGCGCCTGTGCACAACTTTTGCTCCGCCACAAAGTCAACGATGTGCATGGCAGCCGCAAGAATACTCTGAAGGTCACCCTAAATCACCTAAACGGACTTCCGCGAGCATGCAATGGCCAATCTGCTAAGTTCTGAGCGGCACAGAATCAGCGGAATCCAAACTCAATCACGAAAGCTACTGAGCTCCCTCAAGCTCGCAGTCGTTGTCGTTTCCCATCTCTCTTGCTGCAGGTCTCCACTGCCAGGGCGACCAGTTCTGACCTCCAAACACAGGCTTCGAATGGTTTCTCAGCAGAACTGTTAGTTTCGAAGACAGGCGCTGCTTGAGTCGTGCTGACATTTTGGCTGGGAGGAACGAGAGGAACTGCTGTCAACTTCCGCGCCTTTGAAACCGATCCATCAAGAGGCTCGTGGCATCGGCATATTGCGGGCAGCTCACTGGTCCATTTGAGCCATCTCCCATTTAAGGATACGCTAGGAGGCACTCTCCGCCACGGCTTCCTTTCAGCATCGCTTGTTCACGTGCCACGCAGAAAGGCTCCTTCAGCTGGTGGACGAGTCCTCGCCGTAGACTTTGGACCTTGGCGCGTGGGGAACTTGGCAGATGAAGGCCGCCTATGGGCAGAACCACAAGTCAGCCAGGTTCAAGCACAACAGAACCAGAGGAGTACACCTTAAATCCCACACCCCAGGGGTGTTGGCTCACACCGTCCGGTCCCGTAGGCGATAACATCTTGTTTCCCTGTCATTTTGACTGGAGCATACTGAGATGCGCGTGCACCCGATGTCGCTTGCGGCCATACGTCAGATCTGGCAAAAACGATGCAGCAGCGCGCCGCGCATGCCAGTAGCATGGGATCGCAAACCAACTCAGTCTGCATAAAGGCTAAAGCACTTGGAGTAGAGGTCAATGGTGGCCATTGCTGGTAGAAGGTGTAGCAGTAGAGTTCAGGGTCTTGATGCCAGCTGTTGTATGCAATGTGGCGAAGCTGAGATCAGCGGGCTGCGGATTCCCGCTGAGCTCCAGGCACTGCCTGGAACAGAGAATCGGGTTAACGGGATTGACGGGTGTAGCCCCTCACTCATGCTCTGAGTCTTGAGCCCCTTGGCAAATGGAGGAGCCAGGAGGCAGCCCATGTGCTGTACACCATTCCGTGGACCAGGCAAGCTTGTTGAATTTGCTACTGGCAGTCGCAGCTGCACCTGTCCACGGGGCTTAAGTCGGTGCACTCGGTACATGTGCACAGTTGCAGTTCAAGAAGCTGTGCCTGTACATGACCCACAGGAGTGAGTAATGCAGGGAGCTCCGGGAAGGTCTTTGGGCTGAGGTTCTTCGGACCACTCGCAGCACTACTTGCATCTTGCAGGGCCAACTCGTCCTTGCAGGTTCAGGTCGCACTGCCAACCGCAATGTGTGGAACGAGGTTTGGGCCTCGGTGATGGCGGGTGGAGACAGTGGAGATGGGCGTCACTGACAAGCTGGAACTCTTCACCTCAACCATCGTGTCAAGAGCCTCAAAAGTAAGCCAATCCCCCTCGGCTGTAAATGCCGGAACAGTACGGGGGTACCCCCTTTCCGGCAATTAGGTTTCGGCAGCTATGGTTTTTCACTGTCGTTTGCGTCTGTGAGGGGCTCGTGCTGGGTCTCGATGGGCGGGGGTCGAGAATTGCCTTCGGCATTTTCCAACCCCTACCCTTAGTCCAAGGGGGATGTACGCCAATGCTGTCGTCAGTTTCGTGAGCACCTGAAGGATCACTCGGACTACTGTGTAAACCCAGATTTGGACGCCTTTGCCTGTGTCCTTGTGATGAAAGGTCGCGCAGAGGTCGCGGTGCGCGGCAAAGGCCAGGGCCTCAGGGGACGAAGCTTGCGATGTTTTGGCTCGTTGCGGGGTGCCCACATGGACAGATGGAGAGCATGCAGAGCATGGGAGCCCCGCACTGCCCCACATGAAACGAAGGACGCGATCTCGGTGAACTCCTGGGCCAGAATCTCATTTGAGTGCTCGGAAAGAGTGGAGGGGAAGGGAGGGGGGGGTGAAAAAGTGATAGCAGGATGTGCACAACAGAGGCAGTTTTTCTCTCAAAGGTCCAGTTTGGGAGTCTTGGGGGCCATTGGGGGCCACTGGGGGTCTGGATGGTGTGGTACAACTACAGCAATGCCCTCAACGCTCTGTCCTTGGCCCTCTCGGGCCTTGCGTACAACCGCGACACTTTCGCAGATTCCGTTGCAATGCAGCAGAATCAGATGTACCAGGAGAAAAATTATCATATTACCTGGATTGCGTCTGTGCGCGAGGAGATGCGAGACTTTTTGACAATTTTTTTGGGGAAGCTGCAGAACACTGGCGTGCTCAACACGCTCCTGTTTGGAATCTCAACAGCATTTCTTTGTGAGGGCGAGCTGGACAGTGAGGCCCCAGATGCACTGGTATACGCGTACTACAGCTCTCTGATTGTCAGCATGCTGTACTTCGGCTGCTCCATCCTGTTCTGCTTCATTGGGGTATCAAGTGCATATGCTGAAAGTCGAAGGTTTTTGCTCAAGTTCGTGCCCGATGTTCACGACGCCTACAACTTCGACTACATCGCTCAGCTCCTTGAGTGGGAGGGCAAGGGCGAGGCCTTGCGTGTCCCCTTTGCCATGGAACCCAGCCGCTTAGCAGACAGGAGGGAGCGAAGAAACAAGGAGGCCAAGGAAGCCAAGGGCGTATCCGCGAGGTTAGAGCCTGACGACTTCTACGAGCGCTTCGATGGCATGATGAGAGACTTCAACGAGCCCACGAGGGTGGATTACCTCCGCAAGGGTGGGACCAACACCCACTTTTGGGGCGTGAACCCAAGCAGCGCTGACTGCGAGGAGATGGGAGAACGGCCACTGGAGGATAGCTTCTACGAGATTATCGGCAGGTACAACTTGCTTTGGGAGCCCTGCTCAATGGCAAGCCACAACTCAATGATGCTAGGCGTTTTCATGCTGTGTCAAAGCTTCGCGTATTTCCTAATCGGACGACACATGAGCCGATCAATCCCGGACCGACTGGGCATGTATGTGACCATGACCGTTGTGGGGCTTGCCTTTGCAGGACGCTTCTCTCGGCTTCTGACAGTGAAGTCTGATGTCCTCAATGGTCAGCAAGTGGAAGAAGACTGCCTCGATCGAGCGCACAAGCTAAAACACTGGGTTCTGAAGCTATTGATGCTTGTTGGACCAGCTCTGGTGATAAGCGGCATCTTTTTCCGAGACAGCACCTTGCTGCTACTGGGCTATGTGACCCATGGAACTTTCCATGCCTACTTGGCCTTTTTTCTTGCCCGGTCTTTCCCCAGCCCACCAAAGCATCAGGGTCTGCCGCCGCCACGGCCGGAGAAGCTGAGGCAACTGGCCCGGGGCAAGGGTTTTGGCGGCGACAAAGAGAGTGATCCTGGGCTTGAGGCACGGGAGTCTCCAGAGCCTATGCTTCGCCAGCTCCTCTTCCAGAGCGAGAAGAAGTCTGTACAGACCGCCGTGTTCATGAAGAGGCTCCTCCTAAAGAGCCACATCGTAGCTATCCTGCCCTGGTCTTGGCTGGCCGTGGGTGCCTGGCAGTCTATGCCGGCTCCGGCCAGCAGGGATTCGGAGGTCGATGCCACAGAGGTGAACTTGACCTGGTCGTCCGATGCCTTCTTCAGTGCCCATGCCATGAGCTGCTCGCAGGATGGTCGTGTCTGGCTTGCCAGTGAAGATGGAGTGTTTCAGATCGCAAGTGGCGCAGGCGGCGGCGCAGTGGAGAGTGTCGATTGTCCCGACCTGCCCGTGGATGAGAGTGTGCGGGACATCACTGTTCGGTGTTCTGAATCAGGCTGCTGGCCGGTAGTTCTGGGAAAGAGCAGCAGGCTCTACAGCTGCAACCCGGAGCCTGATGAGGCCGTTATTTCCCTCACGGGTCTCTTGGGCGTCTCTGGCGTTGCGTTCGCAAACGAGGGCTTCTACGTCCGAAAGAACGACAGAATTCTGCACATACCCAGCCGAAAGTCAGTGGCTCGTCCCCTCCCTGGCCTCGTTGGCTTCGACATCCTTCCGAACGCTGAGGCAGACGATGTCTTCCTTTTCTCAGAGGACAAGGTGGCATCTGTCCAGCGAAGGAGTGCAACAGGCAACGAGCTGCAAACGTGGGTGTTGCCTTCAGAGCTGTCTCCCTTGCGCGCTGCTTGCGCGATGAATCGCACCACAGTGCTCGCTGTGGTGCAGGATGCAAGCTCAGAAGACCACCCGCGGCTCTTTCGCTTCCATTTAAACTAATTCAATACAGAGTGCTTTCAGTAAATCTCTCAAGCCTTTTACCGCCATCGCACGACGCGGGTTTGCGCGTGTTGCGACATTCCTGGAAGTCCCCTAAGCCAAGGATCCAGCTACCAAGCACGCTTTCACTATGTTTCAATCCTGGTGACCTGATCCTTAGTTGTCGTCTCATTGGACAAAGCGGCAAGCCTAGCTGGAGCCTTCAGGGATCTTGCTTTTGCTATTTCTTGAACCTCGTCGACCCCAACTCAGAAGTTATTAAGGGACCGGTGAAGGTATGGTCCAGCGGAACGGAGCAAAGCTGCAAACCTGGAGCCTGGAGGATCGCTCGGAATGAGTGAGCAAAGGTGTATCATGGTGTATCTCTCAATGGCGTAGAGTCGTTAAAGGACACTAAGACCCACACACTTTACACTTAGACGGGCTGGCGCGGAGCTGCGAGCCGGGAGTCTCCTGGAGAAGGGGTGAACACCATGCGGGGGGTACCACCGTTCACGGAAAGGGTATGGAGCATGTCTCTTGCAGAGCAACGCAGTGGTGCTGGGAACTAAGGTACCAAGCCGAGGAGGACTCCACAAGGTGGCGTTGCGATTCAAAGAAAAGGGCGCGAACTCCCGAAGTGCTAAAGCGATCGGTTGCGCTGTGCAGCGTGCTGCGCGTGATTGTAGAGAGGTAGGGCGAGCGGCTCAAGGAATGACTCGCATTCCGAGAAGACCGGGAGGTCAGCATCCATTCCATTGGACAGCGATGGATAATCCCACCTACTGCCACTTCAAACATCAACATGATGCTTGTCAAGTAGCCCCCGGCAGTATCCTCGCTGTTCTCCCTGCCCGGCAAGCGAAACCTGATTCTCTGAGAGGGCAAAGGCCTCAACATCGCCGGCTCAGCTCCAACGAGGTGCCACAAGGCGTGATCCGACGGCTCTTTCGGCACTATTTTTTGCAGTGTTTGCAATGTTACGAGGTCGCTGCAGTCGTGTCCAGTCATTGGCTTTGCTGGAGCCATCTGAGTTGATGTGGGAGGCCAAAGTTCCTGGCACCACCCTTTGGCGTCAAGATGGCCGGGCTGCCACAAGGGTTGTTGGGCTTGTTGGGAGTGTAGGGCCTGTACCCGTGCAATCCTGTGCGTGCCGCGAGCCAGTCCGGCAGCTTGATGGGACGTAACTGGAGTGTTGTTGCGGTCTTGATTTTCGTTCGAGGGACGTTAAAGCAACTTACCAGATAGTGCCAAAAGCAGCTAGTACGCAGCTGCATTCTTGTGTTTGGACAGGCGCCGTCAAACCAGCACCGCTGCCTGGACTGGCTGTCTGAAGCGACTGCCAGGCACCACATCTTGTGGGGAGGGCACGGCGTGTGGCAGTGCATGAGTGAGGAACGGAGAGAGACTGAGCTGAAATTCCATAGCTGTCCTGGAAGCATCGGGCGTGGATGCCCAAGCCTAGTCTGTGCGTGTGCAAGTTGCGGTGCCATTTTCTGGGTTCACGTCATGCCTGTGAACGTTGGGGCCCCGAAGCCTCAACGCTCAACCCTGAAGGCCTGAACCCAGAGTCCCCAAATCTTACCTTCTGAAAACCCTGAACCCACCAGCCTGAAGCCAAAGGCCTTATCCATCCTAATTCAGAATGCGGGGCCCACCCCACTCCCCCAAAACCCAACAATAGAGTGGTCCACCCAAAGCTTGTTCAAGCCCAAAGACCCTACAATCCGAGAGACAGCCTCCCAGTAGCAGAGGGAGAGGGTCCAGCTCTAGCATCAAGTCGCTTGCTCCTTGCAGTCTAATACTGGTGCGGCAAGACGACTACGAGTTGGAAGACCTGCGCAAGGATCCAATGATGTTTTAGGCTGGTACGAGGAACTTCTGCATTCGTATGTTTGCGGAGAGGACGTTCTGAAACGACGAGATACCGCCATCCTTGCTTGTGCTGTGGAGATTCTGGTCTCCGTCGATTCCTTACGTGCAGTGTGCAGCCGCAGATAGAGGACTCGCCGTCAGCATGCTGATAGCGAGGTTGCGAGCATGGCTCTGTACGACATCAGGAGGAGCATAATTGTTCCCATCGCAAATACGGCCTGAGCCTTACCCTAGAACCGTCCCAAAAATCTCATAAGGCTAGACCCGACTTCCTGCGCCATTGATTCTCCTGCTTAGACTCATTGCTCGGCTGCTGTACTTACTTTTGGTTAGTAGGGAATGGGGGAATGAGGTACCCTTTAGAGTCCCTTAAAGGGCAGAACCAACTGCAAGCTTAGGTTCTGGCCATCCTTGCAAGCATTGGCCTCTTTGGGGCCCTGGCCCTTCAGCTGCCCAAGATCCAGGTGACCTTCAGTAGCTTCAGCGGCAGGAACCCAGAAGCCCTCCACAATGCCTACAGGGGCTCCACGTACATCTCAGCAACTGTTCGGTTGGGAGGCATAGTTAGGAGGGAGCAGCTGAGCTCTGAACAAGTCAGCGAAAGCATTGTCTGCCGTGGCCCAGAAAAGCACTAGAGCGGCAGCTTGTTTAGAGCGACAGTGGGCAGCCATGAATGCCTGCAGCAGTAGTTGCGCAAGGGTTTTGCAGATTCAGTTCTTACATGATCTGCGTGATTAGCGCATGTTTTGTGCAGGTGAGGCTTGGTTAGCGGAGGGTTGAGTTTATGACCAGCCATGATGACTCCAGAACCATATGCCAGCTATGATCATACATTCAGCTTAACCTTTGCAAGCCATGTCATACTGTGCATTTCGTGCTGCAACTTCGCATGGTGCAAGTTTGTTGCTGATGTGTTGGAAAGACGCGCTTTATTTTGGAGATTTTTCGGCATGATTGTGAACCTGCGTATCGATTGGACAAGCTCGTGTTGCAGCGTCTGCGATTCATTCGTTGCTGCCCAGAGGAAATGCGAGCTACTGGGGGGAGGGGGGGACTCATACTCAGCATCGACAGTTGGCCCTGGCACTTCAGAACAGGACCTGGCACTGACTCAAGCTACAGTCGCTAGCCGCAAGATGCCATTGCATCAGCACATGAAGCGGAGACATTGGAGTCTTGCCATGGGGCAGCAAAAGCGTCAGCAGGTTGACTTTAGCAAGAGTGTTCCAGAACAAGTGAAAGCATCGTTGGCTTGGACGACCGCTTCGAATCTGGTCTCAGTCGGCACATTTGTCTGTCAGACACACATACCGAATAGTCTTCCAGCATCGACGTCTCCATAGATTTCCGCTCGGACGATCGCAGAGTCGGGGCTATAAGACTTCGGCGTCTGCGAGGTTTTTAGGGTAGATTTCCGGATACATGGGTTCCGGGCTTGCATGGACTGATGTTGTGTGCAACAAAGCTGACCCGTTTGGAGGTACATGGCGTTGTGACTACGGGCTTGCTCATCGCATGCTTGGTGAACTTCGTCTGTGAGGCTTTTCGCTGGGATGTTCATGTTGTTGAGCGTGTGCTCAGTCAGGTCCTAGTGCATCAGGCAATGCCAAGGAATCTTGTGACAAGAAAGGAAAAGACCTCACAGCCTATGTTGCCTTCGAAGCAGAAGAGCCCAGTGTCTCCGCATGTCTAGAGATGCTCACATTCGACAGGCTCTGCTAACCAATGCGGGCATGGGAACGGACACGTTGCCGGGATGGCTCGTGCTCTTGTTCCTTTTGGCCCGGTGGCCAAGCATTGAGCCGCTTGAGCCTGTCACACTTACGGAGTCTGAACGGACTGCTGCAGTCCTGAGGGCTGAGGGCGAAGGGCAAGTGCTCTGGTATTTCCCCAGGTACCGTACAGCATCAACCTGGCTTGCTCCATTCTGAGCGTGATGCTCGGCCCGGAACTCGAGCAACTCGCAACGATGATGGCAGTGCACAGGGGGATCGGCACAATCGGGGAAAGCAGGCTTCTGAAGCCGCTCCTCAAAGGAACTGTGAGCCCATACCTGGACTGCTCGTCCCAAAGGAACATCTGAACAGCAGGAAGAAGGCCTCACACCAGAAAGAATTGTTGAAAGCAGTTGCTAGCCGCTAGCCTTCCTTGCTAGCATCATTGAGTTTCATCATGTTCTCCAAAAGGAATCTGAGTCACTGAGTCACTCACTCAGCATTTATACCGGTAGTTCTGCAGAAGGCAGAGCTTGAAGATGTAGTAGTCATTCCTCCCTAAAACCTCTCGACTCAACCATTCACTCAACCATTTTTCAATCTTAAACCTTACAGCCTGAACCCACAACCTTGCAAGCTCCAAGCTCGCCTCCTCTTTCAGGCCCTCAGCTTGCTCTGCATCCCTGTGCACGAATATGAGCCTTGCCCCCCGGCAAACTAACAGTAGGATCTTCTCAGCCAGGCCAGCGGCTGTCAGAGTTTCTTGACTTGGAGGAGCTCGACTTGCCATCCCTCGTCAGAAGCATGCTTGTTACGGCTCGGGGCCATGCCAGATCTGGAGGGAATGCAGGATCAGCCGTTGTGGCAGCTCTAGACTCTGCAGGGGCTAATCGGATGGAAGGTAGATCTCACACAGGTGGACAGGAGTGCTCGCATGGGAGTTTGACAAGCTATGGTGGCCTAAACGATTGAGTCAT
Source organism: Symbiodinium natans (assembly GCA_905221605.1). Classification (NCBI taxonomy): domain Eukaryota; class Dinophyceae; order Suessiales; family Symbiodiniaceae; genus Symbiodinium; species Symbiodinium natans. Next base: position 97,483 of record CAJNDS010002516.1, read on the forward strand.
GAGTAACGAAGGGTGAGGGCAGCTTGTGCCGGCAGGATGACAAAAGCGGGCTTCTAAGCGATGTGGGCCCGGTGCTCGGCTGGGTTGGAATGGGTTGGGTAGAAGAAAGCGGTTTTGATTGGACACCTCGTGCTGCTTCAGGCCTCGCGGAACAAGCAGAGCTCGTAGCTGGTGAGGACGTGGCTGGATCTTGCGCTATTTGAGCAAGGGTCAAAACTATGGTCATTGCGGTTTTATCTTGATACCACATTTGCATGCTGAAGTGTCAAAAAACCCTGTGTAGCGACGGGGAACGTTGAACAGCGATGCCCCTTAAATCCCTTGCAAAGCGACGGGGAACACTGAAAAGCGATGTCCGCATTGCGCGACCTAGGCCCGACCTCTAGAGTTTTGACGGTCGCTCATTTCACCGTGCTACTAGGAAAGCTGTGCATATGTAACTGCTGCTGCTGCTGCTGCTGCTGCTGCTGCTGCTGCTGCTGCTGCTGCTGCTGCTGCTGCTGCTGCTGCTGCTGCTGCTGCTTCTGCTTCTGCTGCTGCTGCTGCTGCTGCCGCCGCCGCCGCCGCTGCCGCTGTCGCCGCTGCTGCCGCTGTCGCCGCTGCTGCCGCTGCCACTGCGACTCTCCACTATCTCTGCTGCTGTTACCACAGAAGCGCCACACAGGCAACGTCCATACTGCCTGCTCATGCCGATACTAAACTCTTTTGGTTGTGGCTTGGCCGAGTTACTGTCCAGTCGAAAATCAAGTGAAACGACGTTGCAGGACCGCTGCTGCGCGTGCATGGAGCGACGAAAGGACTCACTGCCACACCAGCAGGGCAATGCAAGCAGGGGCGAACCACTTCCACTTTAAAGCGGCAACCGACATGTCATGGGCACATTCCTCAGTTCTTCCAGCACAGAATCCTAATTAGTGCCAAATGGTGCTTGCAGTGCTTGTCTTATGGCGGGGGCAGGTAGCTTCAGTATCGCTTGATGTTGCAGGATGCAGTCATCACTCCATGCGGCCACCGGGCAGTCTGCATGAATTGTGCGATAGCCCTGAAGGCCGCATCTGATACGTTTGGAGTTTCTTCGAATTTTCTGCGAATCGTGAAGCCATAGTTCGGGACATGCCAGCCGGATGTTTCATCGCATTGGAGCAGGCCCGAAGCAGGAAGTGTGCAGCGCCTAGCATTGCTCTGTTTCATGCATCGCAACCAACCCTCCCCCTTCAAAAAAACAGGCTGTAGCTGTGATTCATGGGGGGAGAGATGTCAGGATCCGCGTAAAGCCTCCATCATGAGGAAAAAGTTTCTGCCGTTACCTGCAAGATGTCAGCCATAATCTCAATCCCTCACCATGCTTCTCAATTCACTTTGCCCAGGCCCCATCTGCCGCCAGACCATAGATCAGGTGATCCGAGCCTTGTCCCCAGCTGTGGACATGGCATAGCCTGCAAATCTGCTTCTTCGGGCTCGTCCCAAAACTGCTCCCGCTGAACTTGCCTGGCGAAGCACCCCTCCCTCATGTTGTGTGTAGACCATTGATCCGTTCGAGGTCTTTGACTCCTGACACACCTGGGAAAGGGCTTGTGCGAACACCAGCAACGCTGGTACACATGAGCTACCTTGACATCTGTCGGCTGGCAAAAGGGTTCACTTGCGAGTAGAAGGAATTGCCGAGGCTCCTGCCTTCCAGTACCATTCTAGACTTTCCCCGGTTCTACTTATATGAAAGTTTTGAACCTCCCAGTCCCCGGCTCTCCTTATGTGAGGCTTCCAAACCCAATCCTGGTTGCACGACAAAAGCGTTCCTAGTGGGTATCCAGTGCATATACATCACGTCCAGAACAATGTGCCACAGCTGTGCCATCTTCGTCAAGCCACGTTTTCGGTTCACCACAGGTCACCACCGAGGAAGGAAAACCCACCACCGACCACCGTCACCACAAAGCTTGTCAAGACGGTGTTTCGTTTCTAGGCAGAAAGGCAAGGCCCTGGTTTTTGCAAAAGGTGTGTCTCGGCCTTGTCCTCTTGCGGGGGTGTGGCTTGGCTCGGCTCGGCCTGGCCTGGCTTGGCTCGGCTCAGTTGGGCTTGGCTGGGCTTGGCTTGGTTTGGGCTTGGTTTGGCTTGGCTTGGCTCGACTTTGCTCCGCATGTAATTTCCTTTCTTTTGCACACAAGGAAATATCGACGAAGAGACACAGAAATATAGAAATTCGTAAAGAAAAAGAGAGAGAAAGAACTAAGGAAATGCATGAACCAATGCGTGAATGTTCGAAGACATACATAAGGTGAGCGAAGTGACCACCACCCACCTAAGCAAGCGTGAATCCCTTGCATTGTGTTTGCACATGAACGGGGGGGCTGCACCCTCCCCAACCCCTCTGATGTTTAGGCCGTGCAAGCTTGCATCAAAGCATATGACCCCCTTCCAAATCCATGCTTGCCGACCTTGAAGAAGTACGACCTTTGCAAAACAAAAGCCCTCCGCCAGAAAGGCAACGCGGCTTTCCTGAAGATTTGGGGAGTTGGGTGCTGGGAAGAGTTCGAGTGCCCGCCGCAATCTGATGCGACTTCCAGTGCTGGTAGCAGCAAGGTAAGAGCACTGAATCATATCAGAATGTGTTGCATTGCAGTCACCAGATGTGGCCTTCAAGCCGCTAGAGCATGGCCAATATACCAATGCTAAGTGCATGCCACCACACCAGGCGACCATGAGAAGGAATCCTCCGATACTGAAGCCTTGAAGCTTTGGACAGCTGCCATGCGCCGGCCCATGGACAGTGCTGACCGAGATCGGTCCAGTTCCAGAGGTGCTGACAACCTGACAAAGACAACAAGAATAAGCATGATAAGCATGGTAAGCATGGTAAGCATCAGCAGAAGAAGAAGAGGAAGAGGAACGAGGAGAGAGAAGAGAGAGAGAGAGAGAGAGCCGTGCCGAACGCGCCTTGGCGTGGCCCACTTGCAGGCTGGGCATGCTGGAAGGAATGAAGGCAGGAAGGAAAGAAGGAAGGAAGGAAGGACAGAAGGAAGGAAGGAAGCGAGGAAGCGGGAAGCGAGAAAGCGAGAAAACGAGAAAGCCAGGAAGCAGGCAGCGAGGAAGCAGGAAGCGAGAGGAAGAGCGACAAACACTAAGGCGCTTATAATAAATATGAATGGGGCATTCGCGCGTGATTGAGTGATACAAGTGAATAAAAGCCCTCACAATATTTTAATTTTAACGCTACGCGACCCGCCTCGGCCCGGCCCAGCGCATCCGCGTGAGCATGGTGATTCCACAGCACCCAAGTCGCTGGACCCCAAGCAATAAGGGTTGGGTTTAGGGTTTAGGGTTGTGGGTTTATGGTTTATGGTTTATGGTTTGGGGTTTAGGGTTGAGGGTTAGTTAAGGGTTGAGGGCTTAGGGCTCAAGGTTCACGTTTTGGGATTTAGTGTTTTTGGGTTTAGGGTTCAAGGTTCAAGCCAAACCCTCAAGCAAAAGGGGGAGGGGGTCGGGGCAGGGGGGGGTGGGCAGAGGGGCAGGGGGGGGGGGAAAGGTCGGCCTGCTGGCCGGGACTTCAACTGCCCCTGGTCCTGGCGAACCGTCCGCTTTCAGATTGTGGGCGCCCACGGGGGGTACGACAACCTATACACCTTCGGCCCGAGGCCTCGGCGGATTGGAAAAGCCCCCCGTTGTGATAGTACAACTAGTGGGCAATCATTAGTGGGCAAAAAGACCCAATAAATGTATCTTTTACTGTAAAATCGCGTGCAAAAGACGCTTGCATTTGCAAAATATTGAAACGGTGCTTTTGGGCGAGTTCGCGTGTTCACCTTGAATATGAGTGAAGCAAACACGGAGTAGCCGTTTCGACAGCGCCATGAAGACGCCAGCGGGCATGGGACATTGTCCTTCCCTCACGCGATGCAGAAGACGAGGAAGACGAAGTGGTCATTTTCTCTGAGGCGACGAGCAGCTCAAGCCCAGCCCCCAGTGTCCTGGCAACAATTCCATCAACTCCCGTTGCCCGTACAGCCCTTCCTTCGGCACAGAATTCTCGACTGGGCCAATGCCCAAGGCATACGTAAGCACCTACATGTGCTGGTGGTGCCAGCAAACCAAAGCTGGGGCCCAGGCGGCTCTGAGAACCAGAATTGGCAGCACAAAGGCCAAACCTCTGTGCTCAAGAAGCGAAGCCACGCTCTGGAACAAACAAGCAAGAACACTGACGCCGGATGGGAATTTCATCCTGCACAGTGAACAAAGGCCTAGCAGACACAAGCATGTATACACAAGGCTGCAAGTGGGAGGACTGGCAAGTGCACTCAACAACTGCCTGTACATGGTTAGAGTGCCTAAGACTAGCAAACGGTCACCTTGAGCTCCTCGCCTCTCTAACATCGTGCAAAGACGTACCGGACCGTGGGCTCGGTCAGCAGGCAGCAGAGCCGCTGTTCGTGCCAAATATTGGGCGAATAGTTCTTTGGGATGGTAACCTCACCAACATCTAACAGGAGCTTGGAAAACACCAAAACAGTCATATGGAGCGAAGGGAGACGACATTTTCCAAGGAGGGGGAGTGTTTCAGCACAGCGAACGGACCGGAGTTGTTGAATTTGGGCTTTGGCGTTGGACCTTTAGGGGTACGGGCTTGTGCTGTGGGGCCGCCAACGGGTGTTTTTTTTTTTTGGTGTAGGCGAAGTGCACCTATGAACAGATCTTTTTCAAGAGGAGACGCTGCCTGTCCTCCTCTGTTCCGGCTGGAGCTTCTGAACGTTTCAGGACAGCAGAAACGGAGTACCAAAGCAGCGCGCCGCGAGTTTCAAGTGCTGGCAGACATCCAGAGACAGTCCCCATCGGGTACAAAAACAAAACAAGCCCGGGACTGCCTTCAACAGTCAACTTGAAGCGAGAGCAATCGGAGGTGCAATCAGGACCGACATGGTCAGCCCAAGCCCGACGACAAAGCATCGGCAGCCGTGCGAGCCCCAACAGCTGCTGGATGCTCCTTGCCCATCTTTGAATGGCTACTTGGGAACTTACAAGTGAAATCTCGGAAGCGAGGCTAGTGGCAGAGGCCATGACCTGCCCTAGCTGCCCTTGCGCGCGCTGTTTTCGCTCAGGTCCAGCGGCTCCCGCAGTCCTTCGACGGTTTCTCTGCTAGGAGCAGAGGCTCGGATCCCGAGACCCAAGCTTTCGCAGAGCCATGAGTCGAAGTGCAAAGAGTGAGGACTTTCGGAGTGTATGGTGTGGTGGCCTCGTACGCTTTAGTTCGGGCTCGACCGGTTCGGCTTTTGGGCTACGGGATGTCCGATGGTCGTCGCACGTAAGGTGTAAGGTGCAAGCGCTGAGCACAGCACGCTGAAGCAGCACGCCCCGAGAGCCCCACATGCATTCATGTCGATCTGACGCGGAGAAAGGGTCTTCTGCCTTGTGGCGTCGGATGGCTTCGGACTCCCAAAGCCCCGAGTCGCACCGTCATCTCATCGTCTGGGCCTCGAAGCTCCGAAGCCTCGCAGACTACGTGCAATGCGCGGCATCACCAGGTCCAGGAATACTGAGACATGGATTTTGCGCATCATCTTGCGTTGGAGCACAAAAGCTCGGAACCGCTTCCAAATTCAACAATTCAATCTGCGAGCACTTGAACAACGACAATAAGCCAGATTTAGCTTTTCCCCTACCCTACCAGAGCTTGAGGTCGACTTTCTCCTTGGCACGGCTCCAGCTTATTGTCTCCGCTACCGTGAAACAAGAGCTGTTTGCTGTTTGTGCCATCGCACACCAGGGCATGCAGTCGAGGATCCTTTTGGCGTGCTGTCGCCAAAGCTTAGACATGCTTAGGGTTATAGGGGTTGAGGGCTCTCTTCCGTTGGACAAGAGCTGCATGATCTTTACTGAAGCAAACGAACCAGGAGTTCTTTCCTTGCCCCGAGCTGCAGAGCATGCTACTTCAAATCTTGACCCAGTCCTGCGTCACAGATAGAATGGTGTAAGACAATCATTCAAAAGAGAATGCCCCTGTATGATATTCATATGAGCAAGTGACTGGGGGGATGGGCACTTGTGATTCTGCAGGCGCGGGGCAGCCTGAGCCTTTCTCGCTTGGACTCCCCGGTCACCACGCTGCGGCCGTCGACGCCAACCTATGGTGGGGCACCCGGGTCTCAAGTCCCCACAGGTCTTAGGGTTTTAGGGTGTCAGGGTTTAGGGTTTGCTTTGAAGGTTTCAGGGCGTTAGAACCTATGTAGTGCGCTATCCTTCGGACACAAGGGATTCCAGGGCCCATGAGGTTTGGCGTCACGTAGGTACAAAGCGTTCATGACTTCAAGTCTTGTTTGGGGGTAGGGCTGCTAGGTACATTCAAGGCTTCACGACTTTGCCGCCGTTTTCTGACTCGCGCTGTTTTGTTTTCTGAGTCGTGCTGCTTTGTTTCTTGGCTCGGCCGGTTTGGTTTTCGGACTCGGTTCATGCTGCTTTCGACTCATTTTCTCCGACTCGCCGGTCACCCTTGAGCTCAGTGCCGGCAAGACAGGGGTCATGATATGTTCTGATCACATCCAGAGAGTGCCATGGCTCAGCCCCAGGTGGCGGAGACAGGTCCAGCACCAGGCTGGATCTCAGGCGAGTTCTGGAAAGACACGGCCTCGTCACACAGAAGGATGTTCTTTTAGGAGTTGACCTGCGCCATTGTTGCATTGTTTCGACATGCCAAGCAGACCGGTTTGCAACATGGTATGCTGCAAGACATGACAATGTAGCCAACCGAAGCGCTCTGCCTGCTGCAGTCGCACTGACATCATGCACGGCTTGTTAGATGCACCGGACTTAGAGTTAGCCGCTCTGCAAAGACCACTGCTTCATGTACTTGTGGCTCACATCATATAGCGCGTCCAATTTTCGAAGTAAATGAGACTTGATACCATCGACTCCTTTGCCGTGCGAGAGACCTTTGCACTGCCCATGCACAGTTGCACTACCCATGCCTCCCCAGGTGGGTGAGACTGAGACGGCAGCATTCCGCTCGAGCATTGAGGATGCGGCAATGCTGGGGTTGCCCTGAAAGACTGCGTATGGCAATATATTTACAAGAATGTATGTATGTATGTATGTATGTATGTATGTATGTATGTATGTATGTATGTATGTATGTATGTATGTATGTATGTGTGTATGTGTGTATGTGTGTATGTGTGTATGTGTATGTGTATGTGTATGTGTATGTGTGTATGTGTGTATGTGTGTATGTGTGTAATACATTGTATATATTTTACGTGCATACATTTTGATAGAGCCATGTTCAATAGAACTGATGCCCACAAAGACCCAACAGCGTTGTTGGTCCTGCATAGAGACGCAACGTACACAGGCCTCCACAAGCAAGACAGGAGGGGGCGTGCGAGTTTCGGAGCTGAAGGTCGCAAGCACAGGCGGGGCAGCGAGAGAACGCACGTTCCCACGGACACCGGTCCTTGCGCTCTTCGAGCGACGTGTGCGTTTCGGAGCTGGTGAAATCCTTGAAATCCTGACGAAACTCGCGTCGCGTAGGGCATTGCACGGAGCACCGGACGCAGGGAGTGAGAGCGCGATCTGAAGCCGAGGCTTGGAGAGCTGCGGACCCCGACCATGAGCTCAGAAAAACGACGTCCTTTGCTTCCTCCATTTCATCAACGTAAGAACCGCGGCACATAGCATAAGCACAGCAACTATGTCTAGACAGAATGACAGACATCATGATTGGGCAAGCCTTTGGCCGAAGCAAGGAGCTGCGATCCTCAGTGCGCGATCTGCAGCGGCAGATGAAGCAGGCGGGTGCGGTCTGTGCGGCTTTGGAGACGTCTTGCTTGACCCTGGATGGCAGGTGCCACGAACTTGGCGCAGCGAGCTGGAGACTGCTATCGACGCATGCCAGGCCTGGTGTTGACACAAGACCAATGCTTGGTGGATGGCGGCATTGGAGGACCACTTTGGAGGGCCTTGAGCGATGCTTCGTTCAACGAGTGCTTCTTGAGTGGATGGGACGATGGGACGCTGCTAACTCCTTGGCCGCCTCTTGGATCTCCTGGCTCGTTAGCATCTCTGCACGAGGTTCTTGGGGCGATTCACCTCAAGTCTTACCCTCTCCCATCAACAACTGTGCACTCAAGTGCTGCGCAAGCTGACTGCAGAGGCACTTAGTTCAGGCTCCAGCTCTGTCCGCAGCCATGGCTCTGCTCGATGAATCTGCGGAGCATCGCAGTCGGGTGGGCCCAGAGCCGAGCCATGGGGTTGAGGGAGCGCGCAAGAGCAAGTTTACATTCTTTCCCTTCAAGAAGACCAGGTCGGGCTTGCTGCAGAAGTCGCCATGCCCCAAGAAAAATCTCGTCCTTGCGGGACTGTTGAAGTTGGCTCGTGGAGGTCATTGCCTCATAGGAGCGTGCAAAGGAAGCTGTTGTTTCTGCTGGGGATGACCGATTGAGTTGAGTTGAATTAGCATGGCACCTTTTGAATTAGAGCATCCTATGAACAGTCACCTTTATCTCGCCGTGCAGCCTCTTGAACATCGGAGAGACTGTACTGTAAGTCTTTAACAAAACCCGGGCCTAGGTTGGGCTGCCCTCGGTCGCTGTAGTCGCCAGCGGCCTGGAGAGGGCTTGATCACAGTACCTACAGGTGGCCTTAAGGCTAAATCAGCTTCTGGTCCAGATGGTTCCAACGTAGCTGTTCGTGTTGCAGCGGCTTCGGGATGCACCCGGTGCTCTCTTGGCCAGAACTCATTTTGGGGTGGATCGTCAAGCCGCGCTCCTTTGCTTCAGCTCTAGGTGGTGACCTCTGGCCTTTGGGAGTATCAGCAACGAGCCAGGGCCTGATGAGCCCTTTGCGTTTCTGTTAAGCAGGGTTCCATCGTCATTGTTCATGTCTACGTCTAAGAGAGGCTTCATGTCTTCTGGTCCAACTTCTGTTACGAGGTGCTGTGGGCAAAGCAAACGTGGGCACATGATTGCCTTGCCCTTGGCTTGCCCTTGAGTCTGTCTGAGAACATGAGCACTACGTCTGCAGACCTTCACTGCCGCGTGACGGCATGACAGCTGCAAGAACGACGTAGTAGTCACCGTACTGCCTTCTGCTGCCGAGTCTCTGGGATGTGGCCCTGCCTTCTGAAAGCCGCTAAGGGCCCGAGATTCTATTTGTAGCAGGCGCATGGAGCCCGGAGGGACTCTGAACCAGAGGGATCTTTTGAAAGGGTTTATCATGTTTTGGGGGGCCCTTCGGCTTTATGCCTTTGCTTTGGCACAGTTTAGTTTGTTCGCTACCTTCTGGAACATGTGGCTACATCCTAGCAGTTGAACGATTTCGGCTTTGAAAGGGTTGTTTCGAATGCCCTCTCAGCCCCTCAGCAAATCATCCGTTCTTAATCGGAGAGCAGGGCTTGACACTACAGTCAGTACAATGTCCCTATATTTTCTCGTCAGATCTCAAACCCAGAAGGGTTTAGGGCTCGGTGAGGGTTCTGAGAGTCTGGACGAAGGCCCTTGAAAGCGGCGCAAAGGGCAGCGTAGGTTGGAATTAGTTGGCCGCGGCCGGGGGCCCACGGTGGTCTCCAGCGACTCGCTTTCTCTGCCCAGAACTTGAGGCCTCGGCTGGCAACATTTCCTTGGGCGTGGAGGCCCTGCAGACGCCCTGGTGTACTGTATTGAATTTGGTGAGGCTTCTCGGGTCTGCAGCTGTTTCCCATATCCCTCTGCTTTGCTTGAACCGAGCTCCGCCATGTGCTGGCCATTCACTCGAGAACGTGCTTGCGTAAGCTGCGGGCTGTGCCGTCCACGTGCTTCAAGGCCGTGCGATGATGACGAGGAGAAGGGAGTCTGCTGCAAGGCACCGACCCAAGATCAGATCACACAGAACGCGCTGCCTGCAATCGGGAGTATTTGTCAGTTTGTTTTTTTTGTTTTTCCGCATAGATGTCCCCTTGCGCAAATGGCCAGACCATCCTGGGGTTGAAGCTGGCTCTGCAGCGCTTTCCTCACGCTCAGTGGCCGTGCCGGCATGTTCTCGGTTTCGCTGGATAGTTGAGCTCCGAAGTCCGGAAGTCTCAGTTAGGACTACTAAAGATTTGGGATTTCCATTGAGACGAAAGTGAGACACTTCTTCATGCAGGATTGTGCGAGCAGTCGCCGGCTTCTTAGCAGAATCCACGGGATGTAAACGCAGCTGCTGCGTAATATTCGGCCCTTGTGTGTATTGTAGCCTATATGACCAGCTGTGGTTTTAGTGCATAGCACCTTTGTGCAAAGCAGTGCTCATGTTCTTGGTGATTCCTTTTCACTGGCGACGGCGACGGCGACAGCGACGACGGCGACGGCGACGGCGACGACGACGACGACTACTAGTACTAGTACTAGTACTAGTACTAGTACTAGTACTAGTACTAGTACTAGTACTAGTACTAGTACTAGTACTAGTACTAGTACTACTACTACTACTACTACTACTACTACTACTACTACTACTACTACTCCTACTGCTACTACTGCTACTGCTACTGCTACTGCTACTGCTACTGCTACCACTACCACTACCACTACCACTACCACTACCACTACCACTACCACTACCACTACCACTACCACTACCACTACCACTACCACTACCACTACTACTACTTCCACTACTACTACTACTACCACCACCACCACTACTACTACTACTACTACTACTATTACTACTACTACTACTACTACTACTACTACTACTACTACTACTACTACTACTACTACTACTACTACTACTCCTACCACTACCACTACCACTACCACTACCACTACCACTACCACTACCACTACCACTACCACTACTACTCGTCGTAGTAGTAGTAGTAGTAGTAGTAGTAGTAGTAGTAGTAGTAGTAGTAGTAGTACTACTACAACAACTACTACTGTACTACCACTACTACTACTACTACTACTACTACTACTACTACTACTACTACTACTACTACTACTACTACTACGACGACTACGACTACGACTACGACTACGACTACGACTATGACTACGACTACGACTACGACTACGACTACGACTACTACTACTACTACTACTACTACTACTACTACTACTACTACTACCACTACCTGTCTTGGTGTCCAAGGATGACACGGTGGTCTTTCCAAATCAGCTGGCAGCCGAATTGCAGGTCTTCAATGCAGAGGCCTCAGTAAAGCCGGCACAAGGTATGGGTCAAAGAGATTGCGGTCTTGTCCCTTGACCCCGAGCCTTGAGCCTTGGGCGCTGAAGTTTGTGCACTCTCGAAGCTTGAAGTCCATCGCGGAGAGGCCGAGCAGTTTGTCTATGTGGGCGCTCCGTCGGTCACCCTCCTCTGCCATATGGCGGTGCTCTCAGAACAGGGGTCCGACGTTCTTCCGATTTTTATGGGGCGCACGTTCCTGAGGCAAAGTATGCCAAGCAGTGTGGGGAACTTCATGCAGGCGGAGGAGGCAGGAGACGAGAGACCTCTGTACTGGTTTCTGTTCGCGCGGCCCGCTTTTCAAGTTTGTGCATCGGATTGTAAGCGTGCCTGCTGAACTGAGGCGGCATAGTTCTGAGCCGACCATTGGCCGAGTTTCTCCTGAATCTGGAGGACTTGTTCCTCAACGTTTGCAGGCACGAGCTTGCATCAACACAGTCTGGAATCCCTTCGAGTTCCATTGCCACATATTGCCACCATGCACCGCCGCACCACAGCAACGTCATTGGATTGCAATGCACGCAAGATCCCATTGGTCCCATTTTCCGTAATTGCCTTTGTCGTTAAAGTGTCGTCTGCAGGCGCTGGGGATGTCACCGGCAGTTAGCATTCCACATGCAGCTCAAATGCACGAGTTGCCCAGGCACGATGACGCATTCCTGGGCCACTTGCTCCGTTACGTGCTCGATGTCCACGTCATGGTGCCGAGCCTCATCTTCGGCACCCTCTAAGCCGGTCGTGAAACCTCGCCCCTTCACTGAAGCGGGCTTGATGTTGCCATGTCGCTTGCAACTCTGCCTGTGGGTCATCGCAAAGTCCGATCTCTTCTGCGTCCCCCCCTCTCTGTCTTAAGCCCGTCCCCGCCCATCCCATCCCTTCCTTGAGGTTCCTCTGGGTGTCATGCTCGTTTTCGGTGCCTTTCAGCCTCTGCTTGAAATCTCTTACATCCGCGGATGGTACCAGATGCGATGGTGGCATCGTACGGAGAGTCGTAGGTGTGAAGGCGTCGCATTTGCACATGAGGATGGACATCTCGAGTATGGAAAGAAGTTGCTTCCAGATAGCTAAACGGCTTAATTGCAAGCGAACACATGTGAACCCTAACCCTGCGCACGATCCCTTGATCAAGGCGCTTCCCGGGGTCCTGCAGGAGCCTCGATTCGAACAATTGCGCGCGGGCCCCACCAAGCTGACCCTGCTGAAGCTGGTCTTACTGTCTCAGACTACTTAAGAATGAACATGACTAGAGGCGCGAAATAGACCCTCAACATCCTATGTACATGGAGGTGCAGGGTTTATTTAGCGTTACGCGTCATAGGGTTGCAGGGTTTAGGGGACAGCGTTTAGGGTTTGGAGAAACTCGGGGGGGTTTGAGGAATTCAAGAGCTTCCGGGGTTTAGGATTGCCCAAGGTTTTTGCCGCCAGATGCAGTTTAGTGAGTTTACGGGTACGGGCTATGGGGCTTCGGGTTTCCTGCCAGCTGAACCAGCTGCGTTAGCATTCAATCGTTGACCGACATAATCACGGCACAATCATGGCCCCCGTTGCAGCAGGTCCTCTTATAGGCGTGGTAAGGTGTCACATGATGTAAGAGTCCACCAGCGTGTTGTGGCAAGTCTCTGCAGCATGGGCGTCTCGCTGGTGGCACATGCCCCAGCGGCCCAGAGCAGATGTCTTACAAGCTGGACCCACCGGGCCCACCAGACGTCTAGTCCAACAGAGGTTGCGACCGGACCAATGATCGAATGGCCGCAGCAGGCGGTCTGTAGCCAGAAAACAATCGGCGAAGGCATTCAGGGAAGCACACACCACAAGATGCAGATGCTGCATGTGAAGGGCTCCCAGCACGCACTTGTGACCTCGTTCCGTGGCATCTCGAAGTTCCCCTTGGCTTGAGGGAGTCAAAATGGGTGCCGGCAGATTCCTAGGCTGGTCCGGGCCGGGACTACCACCTCGATGCACTTTGCCACTGCCCCCTCCAGCAGCTTCGGCCGCAGTTGATGTCATAGACTTGCCGGCACAAGAGGGCTCTGATAAAGCGATAGAGCAGACATGCCTGTGAAGTTGGACTTAAGTCGCACTTTTCGGAGTCGATGCCCCTTCATCAGCTCCTGATGCGAGGTCTACTCTCCTATGGAGGCGAGGCCGCCAGGGATTTCTCCCGGCCGTATGGGGTTCAGGGTTTAGGGTTTTAGGGTTTAGGGTTAGGGTTCAGGGTTCAGGGTTTAGAGTTATTTCAAGATGATGCGCCAGATGATTCCAAAGATGCCTGGAGGACTGGGGGCCCGTGCAGCCCTTTGCTCCCATGGATGCCACAAGGCTCAGCCTTGTCCACGCTGCCGGGGCACCCGGCGCCTTGCCGTACCTCGATAACTCGATAACTGTAATTTTTGATGATGGGATAGATGGGATAGAAGATGATAGAGAGATTTGGGTGGGAGATTGGGATAGAGTCTCGGATAGAGTCCGATCGGTCACAGACACATACGAGGTCAGAAACGGAACTTGCAGGCTTATGATTCACATGTAGTCGCGGGAGGTAAAGTCGTTGTTGCTGGGTACGAGCAGCAGGAGGTTCAGCAGTTCGTCGCCTTGACAGAAGAATCGCTTCAGACGTCTGAAGACCATTTTGGATGAACTAGCGACGACGATACAAGGCTGTGTCACAACTGGGTGGGAGAGAGCAAATATGAACTATGAAACGCATCTTTGCCTGCATTGTGCGCGTGTGGACTTTGACACAAGAAAAGTAAGACGACACTGTCGGTCGCGTGCACGCTGTTGCCGGGGTTGCATAAGACCATTCCACCAAGGTGACATGTGACAATGTGTTCAGCTGGTTCCCTGACGCAGCTTGCAGATATAAGTCCATATCAGTCCGCTGACTGTCATCTGGGCAGCGCTCTCTCGCAAGCTTTGGGCTCAGCAGGAGTAGTCACATCCACGCGCCCTGAACAACTTGGGTGCCATTTGAAGCTCGTACCGGCGCCAGTGGTTTGAGGCTCCCGGTCTCGTGCAAACGTATCTCGAAAGCGGAGGAGCCATGGCCGCACAGGGCTATTCGGACTGCAAGTACGTTCACCTTGCCATCAACGGCATCAGTGGCCTGCTCGGACTACTCGACGTGAAAACCAGCATCTCGGTCTTCGAGCGCCTTGGTTTGTGCTAGAGGCTGGCTCCAGTGATCTAAGGTGCAGGTAGCAGCACAGTGGCGATAAAATCACCCGGTGCTTGAGGCTCCGCAGCAAGGTGGAGGACCTGCTGAAGATCCCTATGAAAGAGCAGCAGTTGCTTCGCGGTTCAGCACCTCTCGCGGACACGGCCACTCTCGATGATGCCCTTGGGCTGACAGGGGAGCGCTGCGATGGCTGACAACTCTTGCTCCAAGTGCAATTACTCAGACAGAAGTTGGGTTGCTCTGGGTTTGTATGCGTCACAAAGCCTTGTTCAGCCAAAAGTGGGACCAGACCCAAGTCCCCCCCCCCCCCCCCTCCCAACACGGATTCACTCCGTCTACCACCCTTCGCTCTCTTTCCTTTTCGGACCCCTCCCCAGTTCTCTGACAGTCGCATGTCGGTTACACTCGAATTTCGGCTCAGGGACGAAACCGCATGACGTTAGAAGGCGGCCAGCGTCCATGCAGAGGCACCTTTCGAGGATGGAGATCAAAAGAAAGCCGACAAGTCCTAGAAATTGCTGAAAGAACATCTATACAGGAACGTTCCAACCGAAATGATCGCTCCATGTGCAGCGCTCTTGAATCGTCCGCCGCGCGTCTGAGAGGGCCCGTAGAAGCAGGGAAAAACGTCTGTCGATCAAACCAAGGCCTTTGGGTTTAACGCTGCTTGTCCCCGTGCCATCGCGAACGGAACAAGAGGAAGCTTTGCGTGTGCTTTGTGAAGTGTCGAGCATTCATATGTCAGAAAACGATTCGCAGGCAACGTTTGCTTGGTTTGGTTTGTGTCACAGCCAAACCAGATGAAGTGCTTTCTTTTGAGTTTTCGTGTTCATGCAACGTGCAGTTCGCGCGGAGCTCTGTGTTTGCTCTGGCTTGCGGCTTCGTGAGAAGCATCTTGCAGGAGGCGCCTCCGAAAGATTGCTGCAGCGAGGTCACACTTATCAGGGTGCAACAGCCCGAGACAACACAGGAATGGGTTGGAAACCAGTGGTCGAAAGCTGTTGGTGTGCGTTGATGGTAACTTACTAGCCATGCACTGATGAGCCATCCATGTTCGATTTCTGCGTGTTGCTGCCGCAAGTTTCGCTGCAGAGAATCAGGACTACTCTCCTTGGTTGGATCGGGACGCTTGGAGCTGGCGCTGAGGAGTACACCACGTCCACTTGGCGCCCCGCTTCGAATTCGTACAGTAGTAGGATGCAACAGCCTCAGCTCGATCTAGAGCCAGTCATGCTCGGCCATAATCATAATCACAATAGTGATAGCAATAGTAATAATTATAAGAATAATAATAATAGCAATAATCATAATCGCAATATTGATAGTGATATCTGAAGTAAGCTTGCCAACAAGGAACAGGTGGTGGCAAAGCATTTTGCCGTTCTGGCTCTGATGTCTGTGTGGTTGTTTTCAAAGCATCCGCGCACAGTAATTCATTGCAGTTGCCCGACTGCTCTGTCGTCGTTTGTTTACCCTGCGGCCTTCCCAGCTTTTCCAGGAGTGTCTTGCAGAAGTTCAAAGGTCCTCCAGGGCCCCTGCAGCTCTGAGCAGCATGTCTAATACACTGCTGTGAGTTTTTGTTGCTTGGTTGGCAGCTGGAGAAGGGGAGCAGCCTGTCGATACTTACGTTTCGAGCGACGCAACACCTCGCGAAGGTGCAAAGTGGTCTGTGGGCGAAATTTTAAACGTCTGCATGTGCTTGGCACAGAGTCGCCTGACACCTCTTGAAGCAGACCGGAGTCTCTGCGTGACCATAAGCAACACCCAGTAACGCAGTAGAACAAACTGTTGTCGAATGGACATGAGACTTCAGTTTCCGCCTTTGCAAGAACACTTGCCAGTCTAGCTTGATTTGGGCAGTCATTCAGTGCTGCTCTGCCGCCTTAGCGCTCCTCGTCAGGCGGCATCTTGATGTTTCTGGAAACCAACTTGAATCATCTGAGAACGTGAACATCAGCGAGACACTGGGAGACCCGCTTGTGGAGAACTTCGCAAGCATGGCATGCCTTTTGACGAGGGAGTCAGATTGCATGCTCAGCTGCTCCATTCACAAAAATTAGTTTAAAAATGACCCCAAGGAGCAGAAGCCCCGTGCCACAAGCCTGAATTATAGGCGGGTGCGATATCAGGCCCGGGCCAGGTCACCAGGTCACTTGCAGAAGTCCATAGACGTCCCATTGTCTCAGCAGACATCAGCAGAAGAAGGCCAGCAGTGCTTTGGAGCCAATAAGCTCACGCGTTGTGATCTGTGCCCGGGCCTGCAACAAACAGCTGCAACGGCTGCAACACATGGAGGCAATTATTGCCAAGCGGAAAGCAGGGGACTACTGTGGCAGTGCACATGTGGTAGAGGCAAGCAAGGGTGATATGTCCGGCCCGCAACTGGGTTTCCAAGCACGAGAGGTAAGCTCACACGAAGTATGTCACTCAGGATCTTGCAACCTGGCCGGTCTTGGCAGCTCTTCCGGAGCTGGCGCGCCCGCCTTGTGCCAACTTTGCGATGAGAAGAAACTGCACTGATCCTGCACGACGTCATCACATCACACCACGAAAAAACCACGGCTGATGTCATTGGCCATTGCGCTTTCCCTTCATGGTGATACCTGGCCAGGTGGATGCCGCAGCAAAGCTGGGTCTGCACCTCCTAGTCTACGCCGACTCACAGGGGCATCGCATAGCTGCTTGGCTTGAGACCTTGAAGGACAAGCTTAGAGCTTGCAAGCAGATGCAATAGGCCCCTACTTGTAGCGGCCTTGGCCTAGCTTACGCCATCAGTTCATGGGATGCCAGATGTGCAACAATCACACAGCCGAGGTGTACCCGCATTTTCGAGGAGCCACGACTTTTGCAGCCATTGCCTCGTGCGTGCCAGCAGCGTACTACCGCAGGGTTCAAGTAAACTGCTGCTGCTGCTGCTGCTGCTGTTGTCACGTAGTGTTGAGACAGTGGAGCCATCCAAAATCCCACGCTTGTAAGTACTATCATCTTACATAGGGCTGTATGAAAACTGGGGGGCTTAGGGTTTTACGAACAGTGCGAAACACTTTCCCCGCGAAAGGCACGAAAGGGTGGCGGAAGGGGTCGCAAAGGGGCTGGCGTGACATCACCGAAGTGCCGAAGCGGACATCTTGTAATTTCCGATGGTTCTGTGGCTCCATGCGGCCCATACTCGCTGGATGAGTGGGGCACATCCAATCTAACCTTTTGGCCCTTCATTCATGGAAACGTGTGAGGCACGTTCTAAATGTTGTCTGTTTGGCTAGGGACATGAGATTGACTGATCTTCACTGTTCTAAGGTTTGGCATTCTTGCCGTCCTGGAATTGTGATCCATTCATGCCAGTTGTGGTTTTGCGCTCCCATCTCCCCCGGCCCGCCCAGGTGTGCTCCTATGCGCACGAAGACAGGTTGATGTCCTTCCAGGTGCGACATGTCAACCCATGCACAGCGTCATCTGTTCTACCTGTATTTGCAAGAGGCTCGTTTAGGGTTGCACTTTGCAGGGGGTAAAACACCCATGGATATTTGGCTCAAGCCATGACCAAAGCGGTCGAAGGTTTCGTAAAAAGTGTGCCCTTGGTTTGGGGTCTTGTTGGTTTGGCTGGTTGGTCCAGGGGTAAATCCAGGGCTTCGGTTGGGGTTGACTGTTTGGTTCCTTGTCCCCCTTCGGTTGCCCCCCGTAGGTTATGAGCCCAAATTAGGCACCCTGTGGGTTCGTAGAGATTTTGTACTTGTTTGGTGCAATGGACATGTTGCGGCGTCGATCTGAACCTGGACTGTCATCCGCGGCCAATGAAGCCGAAGAAAATCGTGGTGATGGGGGTGAAGAACAGCAACAAGTTGTGCAAGCACTGACGGATGGAAGAGAAGTTGCAGTGATGCAACCAACTTCTCAGGTTGAAAATGAAGTGGTTCCGGTGCCAGCAGCGAATCCTTTCTGGAGCGAGCGGGCTCATGAGGAAATGAGACTGAGGCAATCAAGGCCGGCGAGTCTTCCCGCAAGCGGAGGGGATAGAAGTGGTGAAAATACGAGGAGGCCACCGTCGCTGCCAGATCTTCGGGATCGAGAACCTGTACAAGCTGAGAGGCCATCGTCAGGTTTGATGGGTCAAATGGAAAGAGGTGACATTGGAGAGACACGAGTAGAAGAAGAGCTGATTCCGGACACTACTGGTGTGGATCAAGGAGAAGATATGGCGATCGTCAAGCATGCGTTGAAGGAGCTTCTGGCGCATACCAAGGAGCTGGGAGAAGAGTTATACCTCTGCTGCGTCTGGATCTGTGTCCCATGCACGAAGCGCCGGGGTAGTAGACGTGAGCGCTGTATACCCACCAGGTGTCAGCCCAGAGAAGCAGTTTCTGCCTGGACAGGTTTTTTACACTGATGGTTTGGGTAGCTTTTGGACTGTGTTACCAGATGGGACGTGGCTGCCTATTGAGGGTTATGATCTCCCAAGAGGTTGCAACCTTCAACCGATGCCGGAGGATGTCAAGGTGGAGGCGGAAAAAGAAGTGCCAATGTTGCATTTCCATGAAGGGAAGAAACCCTCAAGGTTACCACCGCTGAACCATCCTCCAGCGAGCTCTACCGGCCATGGATATATGGGAGGTGCGCCAGGTCTGACACAGGTTCCAGTTGTTCCCCTACCGGCAGGAAGTGATGGTGCTGCAGTTCCTCAAACGAATCCGCCTGGCTTTGTTTCTGCTCGGGAGGCGTCGTCACATGTGGATGCTGCAGGGTCAGGTGGATACACAATGGTGGAGGGTGTTCCGTATCGGTGGAAAATGGTTGCTGGAAAATTGGAATTGGAAAAGGTTCCACTTACAGTGCCTACGTCTGGTGCGGGATATGGGTCTCTGCCAAAGCCTACTGGTGGTGTGAGTCTACCCCAAGGGGCAGTAGTTCCTCGGGCAACGCCGCCAACTGGTGATACTTCTGGGATGGAGCGTCCAGAGGCTCTAGGAAAACATGTGATGAGTCTGCCTACTCTGGCAGAATACACTCCAAGTAATCCTACGGCGTTAGGAGATTGGATCGCAATGATCGAACCACTGTTGTCTTCGCTGACGGATACAGGTAGAGTGCGGTGGCAATGCGTCTATTCAAGGGCGTATCAGGCGTAGGCCAAATGGTTGAGTGTCTCCCCGCTGGAAAGGTTGGGCATCAAGGCCGAGCTGGAAAGGCTCAAGGTGGTTCAGACTGCGCACGTGTTGCTGGAGCAGAGGGCGGTGTCCCTGTTGCTACAGGCGATCCCAGAGAGGTTGAAGACTGAGATAGTTTCCACTCGGATGTTGGGATCTACAATGACATTTTATAGGCTGCTAACGGTCTATCAACCAGGCGGAGCTCACGAGCGTGGTACAATGTTGAACTTCTTGGTGCAACCATCAGCTGCAACCTCTGTTTTCGAAGCAATCAAGGGGGTGCGACAATGGGCGCAGTGGCGATCCCGGTTAAGGGAGCTCAGAGCATCTGAACCTGATGCTACCCTGCTTATCAAGGGTTGGATGTATTATCGTCAACTTTGCTGGCGAAACACCCTACGGTTCATTTTAGAGTGGCATCCTTTCGGGAGAAATTGGGGGTGGACTACTCTCCGACCTCTGAAACTGCGACACAACTAGCTGAGATGCTACAAGCAGAGTTTGAACTGCCATTGCATAGTGCTGGTGATCAGGAGGTGAAGCAGGACTCGGACGCCAAGAAAAGGGCGAGATTAAACAAAGCCCAAAAGGGAAATGGTGACGAGACAGAGGAGGGTGACAAAGGCAAGGGAAAGGGAAAAGGTCCAACAATGACGGTGAACGTCCTTTCTGTTGGATAGATGGGAAGACTGATGCAGGCTGCAGGTTTGGTTCACGCTGCAAGTTTCGCCACGACAAGGACTCCCTGGAGCGCGGAAGATGTTTTGAATGTGGGGCCGTTGGCCATTTACAGCCGCAGTGTCCATACAAGGATGGTGCCGGTCTCAATGCAGACCCAAATTCGGAAGGGAATAAACCCAAAGGGAATTCTCCCAAAGGGGGGAAGGGCGGCAAAGGTGCGAAATGGGGAAATGCCAAAAAGGCAGAAGTGGCTGAAGGAGGAGATGAGGCGGTCAATGTGGGATCGGAAAGAGGTTCTGCAAGTCCCTCATCACCATCAACGCCCAATCAAGTCATTGCTGAAGCGTTAGAGGTGCTGAAATCTATGAAACTGTCATCAGCACAGTCAGCATCGAGCGGGGATCCCAGTATTCGGATGTTATGTGGTCCTGGAGTTTTTCAGCATGAAAGGAGAGTGGCGTTGGTGGATACAGCTGCTACGCATCTTGCGCGGACACTTTTTCCCTGGGAACGTTTGCCGAACACTACTGTTAATGTGCAAAGCGCGCTTGGTGGTGTGGCTATGAAGATCGCAGAGAAAGGGACATTGATTAGGGAGGACAATGGGCCCCTGATTATTCCCCTCTGGTTGGTGTTGGAGTTTGGGGCGAACCTCACAGTGATCAATGGAATGTGTCATGTGGGTGCAAAATCTTCGCTGGACCAGCTCTTATGGTTTGAACACGGCTGCTTGGTTATGGATTACAAGACAGCTGAAAAGATGGTGTTGCATGCTGAAAGTCAGTGTGCGTCTTGGTCCCATTCTCAATGGAGGAATGGAAGGGCGGACTGTGGAGTCGGTTCGTCAGATGCCACGTTGTTGTCGAAGCAGGGAGAAGGCCGAGGAGTATGCGTTCTACATGTGGCCAGAGTCTCAGACACCAATGAGTGTTCTGGAATGGGCATGTTGGACTCGGGGGCATCACATCCTCTCCGATCACTTCGTCCTGGTGAAGAGCTTCCGCAGCAAAAGGTGTTGGTGTCTTTAGCTGTTGGATCTAGGGAGATGTGTATTACCAAAGGCGGAACCCTGGTAACTCCTGAAGAAGTAGATCCACTTGTGCCAATTGGCAAAGCGAGCGCTTTGGTCGGTCTCAGAGTGCAGTGGCGTGGTGGCAAGTGCACAGCCTCACATCCTGTTCTGGGAGAGCTTCGCGTTCGAGATCTGAATGGGTGTCCTTGTTTGGAAAAAGATGTGGCGCTTCAGATCATTGATGAAATAGATTGGTGCTCACCAAAGCAAGTGTTAAGGGTGGCACGTATGGTTCAAGGGTGTCCAAATACGGACAATGAAGTGGCCGTAAAAGCGTCGTTGCAAAGCGCAGCACGGACAGCGTCAGCGAACGAGGAGGAGTTCGTCCAGGCTTGTTGGCGATGTCTTCGGTTGTATTATGGGGAAGTACCGAGTTGGATTTGAAGAAAGGTGGTGACCTACACAATCCAAGCGTCTGGAAGTATTTTCTGCATCTGGCGGCTGAAGGAAAGGTGGTGGCTGTGGTTGGAGGACCGCCGTGCAGGACAGTGTCAAGGTTGAGGGGTGAAGACGGTGGTCCACCTGTATTACGCCGGCGCTGTGGGCCTGAACGTTTTGGTTTAAAGAGTCTTCCTTGGCCACATCAAGAATTAGCTCAAAAGGATGGGGTATTACTTCTGAAGATGCTTTTCCTATATGACGTGGCGGTGCATTCAAGGTGTGGGACCGCTGGTGTTATCAATGGGAGCTCTGTCTTCTTCGGCATGGAAAGTCCTGGGGATCCTGAGCTCATAGGGAAAGATTTTTCTCAGAATTATAAAACGGTCTTGAGTGCTGAGGATCTTGTGGATGGTTCTCAGAAAGGGATCTCAAGTCCCACCTTCTGGAGTTGGCCAGAGGTAAAATGTTTTCGCGAGCGTTATGGAATGCACGCTGGGCATTTTGATCAAGGAGCGTTGGGACATGCTCTGGTGAAGCCTACGACTTTCCTGGTGTCTGATGCAGAACTATGGGAATCGTTGGAACAAGTTCGTGTGGTTGTTCCGTGGTCGGCAACATTTGCTTCTACCCTGGAAGAACGTACTGGCCAATCCTCCATATGGGCGCGATGGGCATTTGGGTTGGTGAAAAGAATACGTCACAGGTTGACGCAATGGTTGCAAGAGAGCGACGCTGAACGGGAAACTATGCTGTCAAAGAAGGAGGAACAAGAAGGAATGCTACGGAGGTTAACGGCTGATGAGCGAGCCTTCCGTGACCATTGCCTAAGGGGGCACATTCCTTTTAGAAGGGATTGTCAAATTTCTGTGTCTGCTGCTGGAAAAGAGCGTCGGCATCTGCGACGCAAGCATGGGGATGCCTACACTTTGTCCTTGGATTTGGCAGGTCCGTACAAGTGTTCCAAAGATGCTCACCAGCAGAAGCCGCGACATGCTGTTATTGGTGTTTATCAATTGCCAATGTTGGATCCCAATGTGGGTCGTCCTCCAGAAAAGGAGGAAGATACGGGCGAGGTGGAAGATCAGGTGGAAGATGGAGGTGCTGGTGTCGGAGAATGGCTCGGTGATGCAGCCGCAGACTTCGAGGAGGAGGACTCCGAACAGGTGGAACCTGCGCCAGTTCCGGAGGCAGAGGTGCTAAAAATTCAAGCTTCCGAAAAATCCTGGAAGGAACTGAAGGACCACTTGACCCAGCCTGTTCGCATGATAAACTTCGTTATGGTGGAGCCGATTGTGGACAAGCCACAGACAACTGTTTTATCGGCTGTTCAAAGAATGATGGTGCGCCTGCAAAGACAAGGGTATCCGGTGTTAAGAATCCACTCAGATCGAGCGGGGGAGTTCGTCAATGCACGATTCCGGTCCTTTTGTGAAGCTCGTCTGATATACAGGACCACTGGTGATCCTGGCGTCCCGCAAACAAATGGGCGTGCTGAAGCATGTGTTGGTTTATTCAAACGTGGTGTAAGGTCGCTCCTAAAGGAGGCGCGACTGGGGCCGGCGTACTGGGCACTGGCTGCTCGCCATTGGTCAATGTTACGGTGGCAAACAGCTGAAAGGGAATTGGGGTTGAATCCCAAAGCGTTGCTTCCTTTTGGTGCTCAGGTGCAAGTAAAACGTCGTCCTTGGGAGTTGCTGGGTCCGGATGGAGCAAAGAAGGGTCGGCAATGGGTCGATCGTACGCAGCCTGCGCTTCTTTTGGGTCCATGTGATGACCTGCCTGGTGGTTATTGGGTAGAAGCTCAAGGGACTGCGCAAGATCCGGATGAACTGGTGTTATTTCCCTGCACTACAATCTTTTCAAAAATTAAGGAACCGCCAGAATTGGAGCTGGAAGGGGTGGCAGAAGAGCAGGAACCTTCACCTCCAGAGCAACGGGTTCGGGGGAAAAAACCGGCGCTTAGATTCGCTGATGAAGAGGATCCTCCGTTACCTCCACCTCGCGATCCTCCAGTTCGTCATCGGTTGGTGTCAAAAAGTCCAGCCTCTTCACTGCGTGCTCATGTGGGCTCCTTGCGCTCGCTTCGCAAGCGGGGGGAGAGTCCGCCCTTAGAATTTTCGAAGCTGACATGCAGGGTCTGGGGGAGCTGGAAGATAATGCAGATATTGAGGACAATGTTCCTGGTGATGAATATTGGCCAACTTGTTGTTCTCCTCATGAAGATTCTTATATGGTCTGCAAAAGGGCGACTGCCGGAAAAAGAAGAACAAACAGCCAAATCGATGTATGAAAGGTCTATGTGTGACTACGTGGACTGCGAAGAGCTTTTGGAAGGGATTGTGTACCCAAAGAGGGTAAATCGAAGAGGTGGTATCAACAATTGGTGCACAAGTACGAGAGCCTTGGTGTTGGGCCACTATGCTCATGGAGGAGTGTGTGGTATTACAAAAGAGACCTATAGAAGACCATGGCTGTGTCGGTATCTGGCATCATTCGTGAAGCACCACAATCCCGAAGCCAAGTTTTCTGCTCTTCAGATCTCATGCAATGCTCCGGTGTCATTGCATAGAGACAGTCACAATGAGAAGCATTGCTGCAATTACGTATGCGGTTTTGGTGACTGTAAGAATGGTCAGCTGTGGGCTGAGGATGAGAAGGTTTTAATTTTAGAGGAAGGAGCTGAAGTGGTGGAGCTATCCTATGGGAAGAAAGTCTTGCCTGGAAAACTGGTAAATATCCACTGGAACTTCACGTCGTTCTTTCCGAGAAAATCGCATGGGCCTATGCCTTGGGAAGGGAACAGGGTATCCTTGACCGGGCACACACCTGTTTTAATGGAGCGATCGAGCTACAAGGATAGGTGCTTCCTTCTCCAATGTAAGTTTCCTCTCCAAGAACCACAAGCTGAAGAAGGTGAAAAAGGGAAGTGGTTGAAGGTGATGCTGAAAGAGACCTCACTTGACGACATTGCTGAGGAGGCCGACTATGCTGTTTTTGAGGCGCAGCAATGGGCTCTGGGGGAGCATTTGAGTGTTCGACGCCTAATTCCTGAACAGGAAAGCTGTGTTTTGGATGAATTCCATGAATCGGCCAATGAGTCGAATGAAGAGAAAGGATCAGAGACTAGAGACTGGCTGGTTAAGGCAAAAAGAGTTGAGGAACAGCTGACGAGGTTTCTGGTCAAAGCAGCTCAAGTTCAGCAGATCGCGCAGGAAAACATAGCGCTTGAAGCGGCAGAGGAGGTCGAGTTTCTGCAGACTAAAACGATCCCAAGGAGGGAACCGTTGTCTGATGAGGTAGCGGCTTTGGTGAAAGAGTTGGAGGTGGTGGAGCCTACGACTCAAGAAAGGCTGGACAAACTGGCTGAAGAACCCAATGCACCTGTGATTGAGTACGTGCCCAGTCTGGTGGTGTTTACCCGGAAGCAAGGGACTGGAAGGCGACGCGCTCGTATCTGTGCGTGTGGTAACTTGATTTCGTCAACAGCAGCCACGGAGTACGAAGGGCCTAGGTCCCTCGAGCCTACGACTCAAGAAAGGCTGGACAAACTGGCTGAAGAACCCAATGCACCTGTGATTGAGTACGTGCCCAGTCTGGTGGTGTTTACCCGGAAGCAAGGGACTGGAAGGCGACGCGCTCGTATCTGTGCGTGTGGTAACTTGATTTCGTCAACAGCAGCCACGGAGTACGAAGGGCCTAGGTCCCTCAGTCGTCACTCGCTGTACGCTCCTGGTTTAGATTCAGCCGCATTTAGGTGTCAAGTGAGGCACGCGGCATATATTGAGTGGATCATCGCTGGGTTGGATATTTCCGAAGCTTTTCTGACGGCGCCGATGAATAGGGCGCAGAGGGAAGGGCGTCTGGTGGTGGTGCAGCCCCCAAGGGTGGGTCTTTGCACAAAGGAGGAGCGGTGGATTGTGAGGAAGGCCTTGTATGGTTTGGCCGAAAGTCCTGCAGCATGGGTGGAGTGGCGAGATCAGCGTCTTCAAGGCATGTCTTGGGTGTCAAGAGATGGACGAACAATGAGTTTTCAGAGGTCCAATGCAGACCCAAGTCTGTTTCTTATCATGGCACAAGAGAAGCTGGAAGGTGCAAGTGAGTTGGTAGGGACAATGGGTCTTTACGTGGATGATTTCTTGATGGCCGGAACTATGACAGTGCTCCGGGAAGCTTTGGAGCAGATCAGGAAGGAGTGGAAAACTTCGGAACCCGAGTTCTGTGGTCCAGGCTGTGGAGATGGATTCCTGAAGTTTTTGGGTGTCCAGATTTGGTATAGAAACGGCAGCTTCTTTCTCAATCAAGAACTCTGTGAGAGATTTGCTGAACCGACGTGGTTACCAGATTGATGAAACGGGAAAAGGCAGCAATCTGCCTATGGTGAAAGAAGCCCGGGTGGAAAAGGAGGAAGTGGATATCCCTTCTCTAAGAGCGGCTCAAGGTGCCGTAGGGGAGTTCCTCTGGGTGGCAATCAAAACCCGACCTGACTTGGCATTTTGTACAAGCCAACTGTCTTTGTGGACATCTCGAAGGCCACGGTTTGTGGTGAAAAAGGCCGAAGAGGTCTTTCGGTATCTTGCTGCAACTCCAACGTTAGGTTTGACGTTGAGAAAATCGCGACAGGTATAAAAGAACAGACCGAACTGTTGCGGTTTGGAAGGGGCATCAAGGTGGTGGAGTCCTACGCTGATGCTAGCTTCGCAGCTGGAGAAAACGAAACAAGTCACTCTGGTGCCGTGGTGGTATGGGGTGATTGTCCGGTAATGTGGGCAACGCAAAGACAATCAACGGAGGCTTTAAGTACTGCCGAAGCTGAGGGTGCAACAATGATACAATCGTGCACTCCAATAATTGCCTCCTTGGTTGGAACAGGTGAAGAAGCACTGCAAAAGGTGTTGTGTACGGATTCTGTGTCGACGTGTTCAATTATTCAGTACCCTGCTGGCAGCTGGAGGACCCGACATCTACGAATCCGAGCAGCTGGTGTTAGGTCTCTGGTGGACCGTGGATATATGGTAATTGCACATCTCCGTGGTGAGTACATGATTGCTGACCTGTTAACGAAGTTGATGAGTGGACAGGTTTATGCAAAGCAGAAGGCGCTTTGGGGTCTCCAGATGTTGGTTCAAGGGACTGACCTGAAGAAAGCTACTCTTGTTGTGGCGGTCATGATGGTGGCTGCATCTCTTCAAGGGATGGCGCCAGCTCAGGGTGGAGAAGAAGCCTTAAAAACTGGGTTTTTCTGCTCAGAAGAGGGAGTGTGCAGAGCATCCAACACATCTACGGTTATGGTTCTGGCTCAAGGTATTGAAACGGTCATCAACAATGTGGATATTGTTGCGTATCTGGTGGCAATAATCTCGCTCTGGGAACTGGCCAGGTATATCCTTCGGCGGCTGTATAAATGGCTGTGGGGCAGGAAAGTGGTGGTTATTCCCACGAGTGCCACTTTGTATACAACAGTGGGTGGGAACTGTATGCACGCGAGCAGTGACTGTGATGTTCTGCGTTATTCACAGCCCAGGGCCAGAACGCTTTGCAAGCGCTGCGTCAAAAGGGGTTGGGTGGTGGACGCTGAATTCCTTGGTGAAGAACAGTTTACTGGAACGTAGACTTCATTCGTGTGAGGTGAAGAGATCCTCAACGGTGAAAAGAATTCGGCCAATGTGCTGAGAGGTCGTCCTGGAAAGACGTTAAGCCATAGTTTGCAAGCCAATGGCTACGGCCCGTCTATTGGACGTTAAACATATGTTTGGCTGCTGTTAAAAAGACAGTTTTTGGCCAGAAAGAAAAGGAGCCCTGCACCTCCAATGGTGTCCTGAGGAAAGCTCAGGACAGGGGGAGTGCGGAGGTTGCACTTTGCAGGTTTGAAAGTGGTAAAACACCCATGGATATTTGGCTCAAGCCATGACCAAAGCGGTCGAAGGTTTCGTAAAAAGTGTGCCCTTGGTTTGGGGTCTTGTTGGTTTGGCTGGTTGGTCCAGGGGTAAATCCAGGGCTTCGGTTGGGGTTGACTGTTTGGTTCCTTGTCCCCCTTCGGATGCCCCCCGTATAGGGTTTAGGGTTTAGGGTTTAGGGTTTAGGGTTTAGAGTTTAGGGTTTAGGGTTTAGTGGTTCCGTTGCCCAGCACGAGCAGAGGCTGCTGCGGCGACTCATCATTTCTGAGGCGTTGCTGGTTCACCCCAACCCCTGACAAACATGACGCAGGCTGAGAGGAAAAAAAAGCGCACTCTTCTTTTTTCCTTCGGGTTGAAAGCGTCATCAGCCGGTGCCTTCCGAATGATGTATCTACGAAATTTTGCGACAAAGAATGCCTACTTTACATCAGGCTGATGCCGCTTGGAGTCTCAGAGCCTAAGCTGGCCTACAAGCTTGCAGTGCCACCACCAAATCTCACTAACGTCTGGAGAATTTCCCAGCACAACTCTGTCTTGCCAGCATCAACGTGTTTCGGGTTTGTTCAGGGATGCGTGAACTTTGCCAAGTTGGATATTGCCCTTGCACATAGGACTACCTCTAAAGTTGAAAGTAGAGTGCAGTGCCACACATCCACCCTCAACATCGCGCAATGAGTCAGATGACTGGAAGGACAAAAACAACAGACATACAATACTGAAAGAGCAAATAGAAAAATAGTAGAAAGAGAGACCCCGCCGCGGCGAAGCGCGAACTCTTGTCACGGAGCTTAGACAAGAATGAAGCCTTGACTTTTTGCCACGGCTCCGGCAACGGAAATCCACATCCAACGCATACAGCGCGAGTCTCTCCGTGACCTGCGTTCGATGAGAGGAGCCTATTTGGGAATCATCTCCCAGCTGCTTCATTACTCTAATGCCACAGTTGGGGTGAAACTGTGCGGTCCTTGCGAGGCCAAAGTTGCCACCTCGCAGCAAGATGCCTTGGGTACAGCCGTGAAGGAGCTCCCTGCCGCTTGAAAGGCTTGTTGCCTGCGCATGGTTGCAGGTGTAGGATATCAGGTAGGCAAAGAGCGAGCATATCATGTACATGCCCCCCCCCCCCCCCAAGGTGTAGGAGCCCATGCCCCATCCTGTAAGCGGTCTGCGCAGGACTTGCGATCTGAAGTCGATGCCAGGCTGGAGCAGGAGCCGCCAGAGTTTGAGCATGATTTTGGCTCGTGGTGACCGGTGCAGCCAAGGGGGGGGCCGTCTGTTGTCTGTTCTTGTTGCGGAAGAGTGAATGATCTGAGACTGTCGGATTATGTTTCTAGAGGGCTCACTCACTGCTACCCACACCAATACCATGCTCGTGCCATTTGACCAAGCACCAGCCAGAACTCTTTGCCGCTCGGAAACTCTCGGTCATCTCCCGAAAGCCCTCAACCCCCAGACCTAGGCCCTAAACCCTGATGCAAGCTGCTGACGCGCACTCGAGGCCACGCGAGCCTCGGCTCGCCGCTCGGCAGCCATCGAGGACTCGTTGGAGGCTTGGAAACGGGAGAAAAGCAGAAACGTCCGCCTTTTCGAAGGGTGCCGGGCAGATTGGCAGAGACGTTGAGGTGTTCCTGTGCGTTTCCACGCAGGCCCTGCGGGTCTCATCGGCTGCTCAGACCAATGCGCTGCGCACGGAGCTCTCTGCTGCAGTGGATGCCCTGGCCACTACAGGCGGGGTTGATATGGCACGAAGCCGAAACAATCCAAAGCGCGTCATGTTCTGCAATTCCTTTCCTTGGCAGGTCCCATGGAGGCAGTTACAGTAATGCAGGCCCACGGTGGAGCTCAGCTGGAGGCCGAATTAGAAAGGGTTTCTCCAATTTAGACAGGTCATGGAGGGAAGTCATGCATGGAGTCACACACACTTCTGTGACCCTCACGGCCAACCTCCCAAAGATTGGGTGTGTGGGGCTCAGCAAGAAAGTGCAAAAAACAAACTCTTGAGTTGGAGCTGAAGACACGAGCCAAGTGTGTGTGTGGCAGCGTTGTCAGTGCCTGTGCCAGTCCCGCTTTGCATTGCTGGAGCAGCAGCTGGAGACTTTGAAAGGCACCACAGATGCATTGCGGAACAGCGAAGCTTTCGCATGTCCTGGATCCAAGATAAGCTCTGATAAGGCCCCCGTCGAACCGTTGGTCTCTGTTTAGACTTCGATTGAAGCTGTCAGCTTCTGCTTCTCAGTCTCGGCGGCCACCTCCAGCATGCGAGCGAACTCCCCACCACGGTCCTCGGCTGCTGCGGGCCCAGACTTGGAGGACCAACCTAAGAAGTGCTGATTCGTGTGCTCAGCTTCGGAGATGCTTCGGAGTATTGGGGAGTTCCGAGTTATCGACAGTTATGGATCTTTAGCTGCTGCGCAAATGCAACAGTGAGTTGAGAAGAGCTTCAAGCCAACAGGGTCCGATGCATCGTTCCGTCGTAACATCCCACCCGCTTTCCCAGTGCCAAGCGATCATCCCCCCCCCCCCCCCTTGTCACCCATCTCTTTCCAAGGCTTCATATGAAATTGTCTAGTCAGTTGAGGCTTGACGCTGATGCTGTCACATGACATGGCACCCAAGGCTGACAGAAAAGTGGAGATGGTGGAGCAGAAGGTCACGCAGTTGGAGGTCCGTGCCAGTCCGGCAAGTTCGGCAGTCCTCCGTCACAAGCCTTCTTTGTGTTCAGGCAAGGCTCAAAGAGCACCGGGGCCAGACTTCAGCACGACACTTGGGATTCTGTTGCAATATGTTCGGACCGTGCTTGAACGTTGAATGCATGAATATTTGTACCCACAGCTTTGCATGGAACGCTTTCAAATTGCAAATGCTACTTCGACTTCCATGAACAATGCGGTGGACCCAGGACCAGCTGCACGAGCTCAAGAGCGCCTTGAGCTCCCAGGAGGTGCAACGGACACACTTCTTGTTCTTAACTCCCTTGGCATGGTGCCGGGACATGGACTCTGGCGTCCTCCGAGTGCAGTAGGGCAAAGAGCCTATGCCGCGGGTTGCATGACTGTGAGTAGCGGAAGCTGCAACGGACTTGATGCTGCGAGCTCTTGTCCCACTTAGCTTCGAAATCAAGCGGCACAACATAGTTGACGCTTCTACGAAGTATCAGGCTTGTCTTTGAGAAAGCGTGCCGGTTGGCAACCATGCGCACCAAACAAAAATCTACATCAGTCAGAGCTGTGAGCTTAGCGTTGATCATCAGGTGCTGGCACAAGTGGAGGCCAGCGTTTCTTTCAAATCTTGTCCAGCCGGCGGTTGCCAGTGTCTGTTTCTCTCGTACTGCACTGTTGCAAGTAACAGGAAACTCATTTCGGTGCGCTTGTGCTGTTCCCGGGACCTGCAGTCTGGAGTTCCTGGGTGGCACAGGACCTCCGGGATCAGAACTCCGAAGCTCTTCGTTCAGCGGCCGCCAACATTGCAACCCTCGAGGCTGTGCATGCACATGCGCAAACAATTAGAAAGAAATATCAGTACAAATGCATAAACGAATAACTAAACAGTATATGTATGATTCTACATGTATGTGTTGTATGTACTGTATGTAACGTATGCAATGGATGTAGCGGATGTAATGTATGTAATGCATGCAATGCATGTAATGTATGTAACGTATGTAATGTAGGTAATGTATGCAATGTATGTGATGTTTGCAATGTATGTAATGCATGCAATATATGCAATGTATGTAATGTATGCAATGTGCGTAAAGTAAGTAATGCATGCAATGCATGTAATGTATGTAATGTATGTAATGTATGTAACGTATGTAACGTATGTAATGTATGGAATGTATGGAATGTATGGAATGTATGGAATGTATGGAATGTATGGAATGCATGGAATGTGTGGTATGTATGTAATGTATGTAGTGTATGTAATGTATGTAATGTATGTAATGTATGAAAAGTATGTAATGTATGTAATGTATGTAATGTATGTAATGTATGCAATGTATGTATATGCAATGAATGTAATGTATGCAATGTATGTAATGTATGTAATGTATGTAATGTACGTAATGTATGTAATGTATGTAATGTATGTAATGTATGTAATGTATGTAATGTATGTAATGCATGTAATGTATGTAATGTATGTAATGTATGTAATGTATGTAATGTATGTAATGTATGTAATGTATGTAATGTATGTAATGTATGTAATGTATGTAATGTATGTAATGTATGTAATGTATGTAATGTATGTAATGTATGAAATGTATGGAATGTATGGAATGTATGGACTGAATGGAATGTGTGGAATACGCATGTGCGTCATGTACGTGTGTCTGTCATGTATGTGTGTACGCACGTCATGTCTGTAAGAACGTGTATGTATGTATGCATGTATGCATGTATGTATGTATGTATGTATGTATGTGCGCGTATACAGGCCAGCATTGTAACAGAGGCAGATCGGCAAAACCACCCTGAAGCTTGTTTTCGCTACAGGGGTCTGTCGACGCCTGGCGACAGCGCGTGGACCGAGCACTGAAAGAGAGCGGCGCTCAGAAAGTCTACAGCAATCTGTTTTGAATGTCAACAGCACGCATCCACGCGCTTTCCTGTGGGGCTGTCCGACCAACAAATTCCGAGGACTGAACACAGACTGTCGCAGGAGGCGAGGCTGTTTGTGTAGGTCTACGCCGCTGCAGCATGTGTCAGACATGCACGCATGTGCTGCAAAGTGCCGCACGTGATATGACACTGAGAAGCACCGCATGGAATACAGCTGTGGTTGCTTGACGCCGTGTTGACCGTTGCCCTTTATTTAGAATCCGTCAGGTCGAAAAGCGCCTGCAACCTGTGCAGGACACCGCAGATCATGTGCATGTTGAATAGCTGTCAGTTTATCTGCATGCATCTGCAAGGACCGCGTGGTGCAGGACATGAAAGGCGTGACCGGGGCGCTGGCTGCTGAGGCAGACATGGCTTCCTCGTTTGCACCGCAGTTTTGCTGCGCAGACTGCGTATGCCCACGTCGGGACTGCTGACAGGGTTTCTGAGACATAGGAATATTAAGGCAGGGGCGATGATTTTGGCTGTTAGTTAGGAAGAATGTCTTGCATACATACAGTCTCTCATTGTATGTAGTAGGATGATGGCAGTGCTCTAGAACCGTGTGCTGAGGGTTTCGGGTAAGAAGGCTAAACTTCTGTTCGGGGTTTAGGGCAAAGCCTAGACCGGCAAGTAGCTTCCTGAACAAAGTTGTGCAGCCATCGAGCCCTGAAACCTTACGCGGTCTTTGGTTTTCTCATGAAATGGCTAGCAGTGTCGCTCAGCTTGGCCCTGCGAGAGTGCGAGCTCGGTTTTGCCTTGATCTCGTTCTGATCGGGTATCACTCCTCAGTGCGTGTCATAGTTCTTGAACAGGCTGAGAGCTTGCGCGGCAAGCTGGAACAGAGGATCACGGACGAATTCCGGCAGACACGTCCTTGGACAGCTTGCCTCAGTCGCTCTCGTCCTCAAAAGTAGGAGATCTGCAGCCCGTAAGACTGCTTGGCCCAGGATCTCTGGCCAAATCCAGTCTGTCCACAGCACTGCGTTGCAGAACCACGAGTCTTTGGGCAGCAACGTGCTGCACTGAGAGGGCAACTTGCAAGTCCAGAGAATCAGAGAGTACCAGACAACGAGAGTCCTTGCAGAGAGCCCTCTCGAGGTCTCTGGGCTGCTACAGCGCCTCGGAGCCGCCGAGATGTCCCTCGCCGAGGAGCAGAGCCAACGGGAACTGATCAAGAGGCAAAGGGGGGCTAACAGGGGAGGGGGGGCTAGATGGGCTAGATTCGGCTAGATGAACGGAGATCAGGGCTTCGGTTTCTAGCAAGACATGCAGAATCGGAGAGCTGTTCTGGCGTCCACTTTGGACATACGCGGCACGAGCTGCTTGCGGACTAAAGGCACAGAACATGCTGCCACGGCAGAAGACATATCGCAGGAACTCTATGAGCAAAATTTCCCGCACATTACCAAAGCACAAGGGCAGCATGAAACGATCTGGTGCATGCTAGCCTTGTGGATGTAGCTTGCTCGTACAGGAGGGAGACAGCATCTCGAGGTAGGTAAGGCTGAATGAAACGTAATATAGTTCGATGGCTTCTGACTTACGTTTGCCATCGCTGGCCCTTTTCTCTGCATCTTTCACAGGCAGTTGGAGGAGTGCCTGAGCCAGGCTGGCTTTTCTCCAGCTGAAAATAGTGGCTGCAAGGAGTGCACACGAGTCATGTCCGTTGCGACAGGTGCGCCGTCTTCCACACAAGTCCAGCATGAGCCTCAGTGGGACAAAACAAGACAAAGCTAGTTGCAGAGGAAACATGCGGCATGTCGAGGCGACGATACGCTGCGAGAAGGCCGAGAGCATGTTGTGTTTGCTGGCCCACAGCTGCTTTAAGAGTGAGGTTGCTTGCGGTTCTTACACGCTCATGTCGCATCACAACATCCCGTGGCAGTCATCGCACAAACGAATCATGTAGTGTCTGGATGGGCATGTTAGGCTCTGCCATCCTCTCGGGATAAACCCGACCAAGCCGCGTGCGCAATTTATTAATCTTAATGTCTGAGCCTGACTGCAGCGGTCCCGACCTTTTCCCCAAAGCATCCCAAGTTGTTGATCCAGCTTGAAGGCCCTTGCCTATCAGCCAGTTCATGTGAAGCTTTACGCTTGTTGCACTGCATATGGGACCCGCACTTCAAGTTTCCCCAAGAAGGAGCCGCTGACCTGGGCTCGCCAAGGAGCGCTGCCTGCCCATCCAGCTCACATTGATGAACCGTTCCTTCATGTTTGCTTTGGGATTGACACAATCAGTTGAAGGCAAAGAGGATGGACAAAGCGGTGCAAAGCATTTAGGAGCATGCGATGCCGAGGTGGCGGCAACAGCAGCGAGCAGCAGCGATGGAAGCGGCGACAGTCACATTCACTAGCAGTTGATGGGATGGCCATGGGATTAAACCGAAGCGACTGGAACAGCCCTGAGCAGCAGCAGGAATGCAGCAGCAGCAATGATTCTTCAGCAGCAGCAGCAGCAGCAGCAGCAGCAGCAGCAGCAGCAGCAGCAGCAGCAGCAGCAGCAGCAGCAGCAGCAGCAGCAGCAGCAGCAGCAGCAGCAGCAGCAGAATGATTCAGCAGCAGCAGCAGCAGCGGCAGCAGCGGCAGCGGCAGCGGCAGCGGCGGCAGCAGCAGCAGCAGCAG
Source organism: Symbiodinium natans (assembly GCA_905221605.1). Taxonomy (NCBI): domain Eukaryota; class Dinophyceae; order Suessiales; family Symbiodiniaceae; genus Symbiodinium; species Symbiodinium natans. The sequence continues at coordinate 132,255 of CAJNDS010002516.1, forward strand.
CAGCAGCAGCAGCAGCAGCAGCAGCAGCAGCAGCAGCAGCAGCAGTAGCAATACACCCAATCACTGGAAAGGATCCTTCTTTTCCCTCCGAGTTCAACACACAGTCCAACCTTGGCTCAGGACGCGCGAGACGGCGCGAGTTTCAGTGCAGCTGGAGGTGCCCTTGCTTGACGAGAAAGGATGTCGTCCAAGGGCATCCCTGTCGTCTCTGAGGTCCACGACAAGGAGATGAAGCGATTGGCGAAAGAGTTTCAGAGCCAGGCAAAAAGCCTGGACCGCTTGGCCCTCGGCCTCACTCTTTTTGCGACCACGGCAGTCACAGTTTTGCTGCACTCTTCGGCTGCACTCTCCAAGACCCCAAGGCCTATCTGAGCAGCAGCGTCGTCTGGCTCAGGAGCAGGCGCGTGGGACTCTTCCGTAGGGCGGCGAGCAGAGCAAGTTGGCCAGTACTGGCTCGGCGAGTGGGGGGTAAGTTGGGGTACATATTGTGGGGTTATCAAGGTCAGGAAAGTCAGTGGCACAAGTCTGCGACGCAGTTGTTACAGTATTCGATGCCGCGGGCTCTACTTAGAACGTTAACTGTAGAATCGTGTTTCGTATACCCAGAGTTTCGCAATTCACGATCTCGCTGCAGAGAGAATCCGATATCCTTCGCAAGGCCACAGATGTCTCACGCAACGAGTCCTCCCGGCTCGAGGCCTGGGGCTGGCCTTTGGACCGGAATGCTCATCTCAACCCCGAAGACTCAACGGGCACACTACCGCAACAACACATCGCAATACATCGCAAGACCATTCAAGATCCGAAGCATTCCTCACTCTCGCCTGAAGCTACGCATGACGTATTGGTTGCTGATTGTCGCGCCAACATTTCGATGATTTGCGCCTCACAGGAGCGAAAGGGCACTGAAAAGTCCGAGAAGCGGTTGAAGGCACGTCGTAGTCACTTGCCGCAAGTGACGGAATGTTGTTCTGCATGTTCCTCGCGCGGTGGGGTAGCTGTGGATCACGTGCAGTTGCTCAGTTTGCACTTTCAGAAGAACAAAAACGCAGTCTGTGAGAAATCTGTGGGTTTTCTTGGGTCAGCGCAGGCACGCTTGGAAGAGCTGCGACCTGAGAAGCAAAGGGGTCGCTCGAGCTTCTCGTTGCAAGGCACGGGGGCATGAAGCTCCATTATCATCCGTTCATGTTGCAAACATAAACGTTTTTGCTTTTCCAGCACAGCCCTGCTTTCACTATGTCCGGTGGAAATGCCGAGGTTGGAGGCCCGTTTGGAAGTGATCCAGCCTGGACCATAGAGATTTCCTTCAACATACTCATTCTTAGTGCATGCGAAGGGCAGGGCTATTGCCCGATAATGCTCGTAAGCCTTCTACACACCTTGTGAAGGCCTCCACCCGACTCTCGCTGAGCAACTCTGAGCCCTCTGAGGTCTGGCTCACCCAAAGCGATCGCGAGGTCCGGGCCCTGTGGAGGCGTTCGAGCCATCTCGGAACCTCTGTTGCTTTGCCACCGAGGGTGAGCGTCGCTGCTTTGCTTGGATGGCTCAAGACGCGTATCATCGGGAGCCGTCGTGCACAGGGAAGCGCCGGGAAGTGTAGCCCCGGCGCAGGCCTGCACAGGAGCGATGGTTCTGAGCGCAGCGACCACGGGGAGAGAGAGGGGTGCTCCAGTGATTTACACCCTCCATGCGGGGGCAGCAGGTCCCGAAGACCTTCCAGCCTGGCTTGGAGAAAGGGGTCAGGCGGTCGTTTCTCTGGTGTTCGGGCACCACCTGCAGCCACTGAGCAGCCTGAAGCCCCTTGCGAGCCTGCTGCTGATGCCCGTGGCTGTGATCACGCTGATTGCCAACGTTGGAGGCCGGGCGCTCTTGCGCAAGACCCTGCCCTTCGGTGCGGCAGTTTCGACATGCGTGCTGCTGAAAGCTTTGGGTGAGAGCTTCGGGCCTCCATGGCGCAGCTTCCAAGCCAGCAGTGCCATTGTCGTGGTGGTGCTTTTGATGGAGCCTGGGATTACCGTTGAGCGCCTGCTCTTGAGAGCTTCGGAGCGTGTGGTGGGCACCTGCATGGGCTGCGCCCTGGCAGTTTGCATGGCCCTGCTCATGGATGTGTTGGGCAAGGAGCCTCTTCAGATTTGCAGCTTCTGTTTCGCAGCCTTTACCTTGTTTGGTGCGGTGCAAGCACATCATGGCGTGATCCCCTTTGTATTCTCGGTCACGTGCATTGCATGCGCCGTTGTGATATTCGGCTACATGACGACTGGCTGGGCATTCATTCGCAGTCAGGTTGCCTCTGTCCTGGTGGGTGAGATCGTGTCCTTGTCATCGTCTTTGTTCTTCGAAGCTTTACTTGGAGATGCAGCAAGTTCGCGCTCTCATGCGCACCTGGTGGAGATCGCCAAGGAGATGGTGGACAAAGCCTTTGTGGCCATCGAGTTGGTGTTTGTCCACAACGAGGCCGCGGCTTTGGTGGGAAGCAGTCCGGCCCGGCAATTTCGAGCTTTGGGTCGTCGGCGGACATTCAGTCCCGGTGTTCTGGATCTTCTTTCCCACACCGAATCAGTGGACCAGGGCCACCACTCTTCGATCTCGGATGACTTGGGCTGGCTCGAGGGCCAAGAAGCTGGGCTGGAGTCCCGTTCCCGCGCTTGCCTGGCTGACATGACAGCCATGGAGAGGCTGAAGGGTCTTATCGGATTCGGCCAAAAGAGCAGAGTTCCGCAGTACAGCTCCCTGGTTCGGCAGGTGCACTTCTTGTTTCTCCAAGCTTGCACGCTTGCCCGAAATGCTCCGTTAGAGTCAGAAGTGCGGGGCCACTTGAAACAGACCTTGGATGGCATTCGTTTCAACTTGCTGGCCATTTGTCAGCCCTTGAAGACTTTCTTGGATGGACTCAATGCAGTCGTGTCTATGAACAAGTTCGAAGGGGAGATGCTGCGGATGTGCGATATCCTGGAGGAGGTGCGCATGAAGCTGGCCTCAGTCTGGGCTGCTTGCAAGAAGCAATGGCAGACTTCCTGCCGGGCCACGGCGACTTCGGCGGCCCAACGAATTCAGTCAGCAGTCCAGCTTGCAAAGCAGAAGCGCGCTGGCGCGTCCTTCTGCCAAGGCTTTGACTCCATACTTGCGGCCGCCGCGAACGTGGTGCGAGAGCACGTGCACTTGGCTTTTTCCAGTGCTGGTGATGCTGGCACAGTTGACATTGTTCGCCGGCGCCTTGAGGAGATCGCAAGTCTTCCACCTTTGTGCCAGGAGGACGACTAGGGAGAACTTGTTGCCTCCAGGTGCCCAGCGGCACGATTGTTGTGGTATGTTGTGGTGACAAGAGCGGCATGGAGTAGAAAAGCTTCAAACGAGTTTTTGGTACTTGGCTTTGATGTCCCTTCTGCCATATGACATGAGGCTTGCAGTGGCTTGGGCATGTCGCACAATCTGCAACCCAAGGCTGGACAGCCATCGCTTTGACAGAGTGCCGGAGGTTGGCTGCTTCAGAAAACACAAATTCTGTTTGACTTGTGGATGTGGGGCGATCTTAGCCCATGAACAGTTGCTTTCTCAGCACTTGCAGCCTGCATGCACAGACAGGCCAGCTTGGCAGAGGTTGTCAGAAGCCTCGAGGAGTCAGAGTAGTTCATCGGGCAAACTGCCGGCAGCCGAATCAAGCCATCCGAGAGACTCATGCTGAGTCATGGCTTTGTACCTTTGCCTCCTTAGTGGTTGCGGCTTCACTCAGGTACGCATGTCCTGCCTCAAGAAACAAGCATGGCACTAGATGTACTTACTAGCCTCGAGGATCCTAGAAGTAATGCCCAGAGATCCAACTAGCTTGACGACACAAATCCAGCCGCAGGAACAGAGGGCAGTTCTTGCAGAACATGATGCAAGGCAAGTTTCCCGGTGCTAGCTGTGAGGTGTTCCATATTGTTGTACTTGTCCGCAGAATCTTTATTACGGAAGCATTTGCACAGAGCTTGTATGGAGGCAGCAATCCACGCAGAAGCTGTTCAGCCAGTTGGAGAAGTCCGCGCAGGACGGGCACGATGCGGGGCAGATTCGAGCTGCTTGTTCTGCTTCCTCCTGAGCACAAGAGCTCCTCAAGATTTAAAGTCCGAGACTGTGCCGAGAGCCGAGTCTCCTAGTTACGGCCCAAGCGGTCCAAGCTCCACGAGAAACGCCTCAAAGTTCAAAGCCCCAGAGTTTCTCGAAAGCCTGAAGCCCAAAGCCTATGCGTGGTCCACCTAAAACCCCAACACCCCAACTTGTGTCCTTGCGCGGAAACCTTCGAGAAGGGAAGCTCATGAACTTAAATGAACGAGCCCTGAGTTCGCTGATCGCAGGATATCCAGCCCCTTCTGCAGAAGAAGCTCGCCGACCATGACGTCAGGCGGCTGCCCCCCACGACAGATCACCACAAATTCAACAGCTCATTGCAATACTCTTGGCATTTGCATGTGCGCCATCCATGCAGCATACCAGCAACAGATGACCCTGCGCATGGCTGCGGCTGACGTGTTGCTGTATACTTGCCTCGGGTTGCTGAGAGTGTAGGTCCCGAAATCCAAGTCCTGCCCCGCGATGTCCGTGATCTGCCCCAGGCTGGAGCAGCAAGCTCAAGACTTGGTGCAGGCGAGGGATCAAGCTGTGCAGCTTGGGCGCCTGCACACCGAGTTGAAGACCCAATTGGAAGCACAGAAGGACAGAGTTGCACTCAATGTTCGGAAATATCCGGAAGCTGCTCAGCAGGTTTCCTACGGATCGTAGCCAGATTGCTTTCCAACTTGGGCCATCCGCTCGACATGTCAATTCCAGCATGACAAGCGCCGAATTGCAGAAGTTGACCATGCGCACATGATTGTGCTGGTCGCTCGTTGAGGGCCGTGTCTGCACGAACCATGACTTGAGTTTTTGCTTTTTGGCTCTGCAACGGCTTGCAGGACACGCTGGAGATCAGATGCTTGGAAAAGCTTGAGGCCCAAGCCAAGCGGATGGAAGAGGCTCCCCAGAGCTTGCACTGGTTCCATGTGATACCCTTGAGTCCTGCCCGCTGGACAGGTTGGCCAGCGACTCCAGCAGTTGGAGGAGTTATAGAAGTCGTGCACATGTGCAGGTTTTGTTACTGCCGAGTATGCTGAACATTGCTTGGAAAGAACATCGCGAAGAAAAGTATGGGGAAAGAATGCTCCAGCAGCTGGAGGACACATCCCGCAGCACCCTGCATCAGGTCAAGCAGGCGACCAGGGTTTGTACTGCCCCACTAGGCTGCACGGTACGGCTCTGACTCTAAGGGCAGTTTCACGTCTATGCAGGGTGACTTTGTCAGACCAGCGCCTTGCGAAAATGCACCGGAATGCCCAGAACGAGCCCTGCGGACCTCAAAGTCTCAACCGCCGAACAGCTGATGGACTGCCCTTCAACTGTAAGAACAAGATCAATGTTGCCCCTGAGGTTCACCACCTAACTTGAGCCTCTGCCGAAAACCCATAGCATAAGATCAAACTACTGGCACAGAGGTGCCGGACTTGGAGAAGAGGACTGATCGCCTGGAAGATTGGGAGAAGCAACTTGGTGGTTTTTATTCAGCGATAGCTTCTAGAACTTTACAGCCTTGTGGGGACCATGAGCATCGGCAGTCTACAAGAGAAGCGACTGACCGTTGTGTTCCTTTGGTTCTTCCTTGGTCGACTTCCACATCCGTGCGTTGGAGCCTCCCTTTTTCATGTCTTATGCATCCTTTGCTCCAGATGTACCATGTCACGACGTACGAAACATGACGATGTACAGCATACTCACCCTCAGACCTCAAAAACACCCTTTCTGTGTCTGAAGCACGTTCTTTTTTGATTGGGCAAACGACCTTTCCTACGTGCACTCTGCCGTACTCGAGGCGGGCACAGCGCGTGGAGCAGCAGCTGACCGACGTCACAGAACTGCTCAGCGCAAGCGATGTGACAGGGCAGGAATAGTGCAGGTGGTCGGTTTGGGGATTTCGCATGGCATATGAATGTCAATGTCTGCCCTGCAGAGAAGGTAACTTGGCACTCATCTTGCGAGCGGGACTTCAGGGAGAGATGGGCTTTGCCTTTGTATCTTCGGTGCCTTGTGTTCCTTGGTGCGTAGGGGGAAGGATGGTTTGAGCCAAGGCCAAGCTTGGGCAGCAGAGCCGGGAGTTGAAGCGTGAGCTGCTGCAGATGACGGAGAAGCAGGAGCTCCTGGAACAGCGTCAGGCCCGGCTCACTGCTACAGCTCCAGAAAAGTCTTCAGATTGAAGTTTACAAAAGGCGTTGCTTGCTCGAGCGATCCTGCAATCCTACAGCTCAGCGCAGGGCGATCATGAGCAGAAGAACCAGGTTCTGCAGCAGGCAAATGGGACGGGAGCTCCGCGTCAACTTACCCGGGTCCAAGGATTTATGGGGAGTTTTGTGAATGGTGGTTCAAGCCATGCTTTTGAAGTATACTCCGCGATCAGGAACAAAAGAGAAAACGACAAGGTTTGCAAGGGTCTGGGCTAAATCAAGACTGGGCTTTATGCATGCCGATTGGGTCTGTGATGATCAGTGTGTTTGTTGTGCAGCACGTAGCGTGGCAGCACCTTGTACTGACTGACCTTGTCCCCCCTTGTAGGACGTGGAGAATTTGAAAGAGTCGCATGGGCAGTCACGGGCTTGGCAGCCGCAGTAGTCATCGCGAGTCTTTGGAATTGCCTTTGCCTGTACTTTGGGTTTAGCTTCTCTTGTGCTTCGGTTTCTTGAGGGCGTTGGGATGCGTCGGGATGCGTCGGGATGCGTCGGGATGCGTTGGGATGCGTTGGGATGCGTTGGGATGCGTTGAGATGCGTTGAGATGCGTAGAGATGAGTTGAGAAGCGGAAGTTCCGTACATGTTTCTTGTTTGGCTTTCTGGTGGTTCAGAAGCCGACCTCAGCTCAGGCTTACAAGTAGCTGCAACAGCACCAAAGCCGAGATCACAAAACAGGCCAAGACCTTGGGCCAGGCCCGGGCCCGCGCTCGTAAGCAAGAAAGGTGATGACTAGGTATCATTCTCTGGACTCTTCGACTCGGACCTGTCAGACCGGCTACACACGCACGCCCGTACGCCTCATCGCCCTGACAGGCTGACATGCCGGGGAGCGAAAGCGTAGCGCCGCTTGACAGCAAGCCTTAGAAAGCCTTGGTCCCTCGTCCTTGCTCGTTAGTCGCTTTGGCGCACCAGGGCACGTGATTGACGGTGTTTGGCATGCATGTGCACTTGAAGGCACAGATGGGGATCGTTGGCATGTGCGCATGTGTTGCCAGCAGCCTCGTTGCGCTGCAGCCAAGTCAGTTTTGAGTTGCGACTCGTTGCAGCTGCTGCAAGTGCCATGCCTGTAGGTCGTCGGACCACCATGCCGAACATGCACGTCTGTCTGTTTGCTGAGCTTCGGAACCCGAGGCAGCGTAGCCAACGCCTGGAAGCCTCCATTGCTAGTCTGACTCCTCGGCTCTCTTTCGTGGAGGCACCGGTCTAGAATTCCACACGCTATGATACGCTATGCCGGGCTTTGCAGCTGGTGGCATTGCTCGCGTTCAATTAGATTCCACACCAATGCCGCTGCATGTGAGATTTTGGCCACTGGCTGAGCAGGAGACGGTAAAGGACTTGATCCAAGAGTTGACCACGAGGCTGGGGTGTGATGGACGCGTAGACCTGGGCAGTACGAACGACAACTTTCATGGGCATCAGACTCACATAGACTCACTCAGGGGAGCTGTCTATTGTTTTAAGTCTATCGCAACTTGCGAAGCAGCTTGGAGCTGCGAAGCTTCCTTGAGTGGAACCGTTCGGACGGTCTAATCGTCACGGCCTAGCCGCAGGCTCCGTGGCTTCGACGGCACGATCGGAGGGATGGAGTCAGCTCCCGAGCACTCCCAGGTGGTCCCACATATGGTATGGTGATGTATGGTGAGTAGTGAGTAGTGAGCACCCGCACTCGGAATCACCTTCACATCACTACATGTCATGTCACATGTTGACGAGTTGTGGCGCTCGGAATTGGCCAACTGCTGCAGCGAAGACGGCTTTGAAGCAGAGGGCATTGCAGCACAGCCTCGTGACACGTCTTGAGGCCTCGCCTCAGTGCGGTCGAGTCTCAGATGCCGAGGCCTTCTGTTCAGGGCTGATTCTACACTGAACTCTTTCACTTCATGCGGCGCAGTTTCTCAGAGGCTGCAAGAGACCCTGAAGAACGTGGCCATCTTACAAGCAGATCTGAAGACTGGCGAGGAGCACTGTGCTTAGTGACCTTCAGTGAGCATAGCTGCTAAAGTACTCGAATTGATTGACTAAACCAACCTACACAGGGAGCTAGGCAGTGGCTGCTTGTTCTCCAAGGACGTCCGCTGCCCGTTTCGAGCGCATGGAAGGGAACATGGCCAAACTGGCAGTGGATGCTGAAAAAGCAGTGGACTTTAGTGACCGGACGCAGGGCTGGGTGGAGAAGATGGATGATAAAGTCCAGCGCTTGGGGATTAGTGTGGCCAGGCTGGAGGACAGCAGGGCCAACGCAGAGGCAGTTGTCACAAGGACGGAAAGCGACTTTGGCAAGGTGCGCGACCAATTGGAGACTGCCAGCACTCGGGTGGCTAACTTCGAGTTTCGCCTCACCGCCTTTGACGTGCGCTTGTGCAGCCTTGAGCCTCTTGGAGATCTGAATGTGAAGGTCTGCAGCATTGAGCCACGCCTCGCGAAGCTGGAGCAGCTAGAGCCGAGCTTCACGCGGTTGGAACCAGCCGTCCAGGAGCTTGCAGCCAGATTCAGTGGCTGTGAGGCCCGCTGCTCGAGCCTGGAGGTCGCCTCTCAGAACATTAACGCCAGCACTGAGAATCTCCACTCGGACCACAAGGCCAGCGTTCGCGGCGGTTGCTGTGCCGTTACTGTTCCGTTCTGTTCCGTTCTGTGCCGTTCCGTGCCCCGCGCCGTGTGGCGCCACGACCCATCCGACCCATCCAAACTTTTATCGACTTCAAACTTCGCTTGCCAAAACCACTCGTCCGGACACTTTTCGTGAGAGCATCGCAGCGCCGTTGCGACCTTTCCTCTTCTCGCGCACCATTTCCTGCCTCACCTCCGCCTGCCTCCGCCTAGTTCATGGACTTGTTTCTTTCATTTTTTGCAGTGGAGGCCTTGGCACATCAAGTCGACGACCAACGCATGATGCTGGAGGACGTGAAGGCGGAAACGGCTTCGCGCAAGGAAGAGACTCGAAAGCTCAAATCCGCGACGGACATCATGCAGAGGGACCTGGAACAAGCTGGGAGGACTCAGCAGAACGTACAGTCCGACATCACGGAGCTGCAGCAAAGCCTCGAGCAAGCGCAGCAGCGTCTCAAGACAGATCTACGGGGCAATGAAGACCGGCTGATCGAGAGTATGCAGGAAGTGGATGGCCAAGTCACCCGACGCCTTGAGGACACGCGGGTGACGATGGATAAGCAGAGCCGCGCCCTGACACTACTGCAGCACAGCAGCAAGGAGTTGGAGCGCACCATGGAAGGCCTCAAGCGGCAGGCAGGGTGTTCCTTCGCAACTTCAACAAAACCAATGAACTGCTGTAGTGAGGATGTAAAACAGGATGTAAGAGGTACCGTCGAAGAGTTTTGGATCGAGACTGTTTCCATAGTGTTTGGGGATGTGAGCTGTTTCTGTGTTACAGTGCTCCCATTGCCGAGCACAGACATATGAACAAGGACAGCACCTCACACGCCTCACAGGCCAAAGTCCACATCCTCTCAAGGCTGTTCCTGCTTCTCCCAAGCTGTGTCCAGGCTTCTCATAAGGTCTCGGAAGTTCCCATCATGGGCCTCATGGCCCATGATTGGCAGGCTGCGCGCACGTTTGAAAGCCTGTCAACATACGAAGCGCCCACACGTGTGAACCCTGCGCCTTCATTGGCACAGGGATGATCAGGACAACAGGGATAACTAAGAGGTATGTGATGGTATGTGACGGGGTATGTGTCCATTTCACATCTGCTGGCTTCTGGAGTCGGCTGACTTGCGCACATGTTGCTGGTGATGTAGAACCTCCGTGCTACAAGCCTGAGACGCAGAAAAATCGTCGTCCCATTGATTCTGTCCAATGTTCAATGAATTCCCCTGATGAGGTCGAGGACGAGAAGGGTGCAGCCAGTGCCTAGGTTAACTGAGTTTAGCATTCTTTTGTTGTGTGTGTGGGCTGACTCGCACGCCCCCCCAAGTAGGCTAGTAAGCCAGGAGACTGTAGCCAGACAGAGATGGACCTGCAACACCATCGTTCAGCTTGAGAGGCGACGCGGTGCTTCGCCGTCCCCAGAAAAAGCCACAAAGCTAGACTAGAAAACAAGGGTGTGTGGGCTTTAGGCCCTCTGGACAAAGTATATTCACAGTTGTGCTACATGATAGCGCCGCTATTCCCCAAGGCCAGGCCGCCTCGGCAGCGCGCTGCGCGGCGGAAGAGGCGGCCGAGGCGGCCAGTGCCACGGCCGAGGCCTCCAAGGCCCTGCTGTCCGAGCACTCGGAGCGGCAACAGGCTTTGGTGCGGGACTTCGAGACGTGGAGCTCTCAAGCGCAGGAGGAAGCGGCAGGGAAGGTTTTGCAGGCCCACGAGGCCGCCATCAGCGACTTGCTGAAGACCATGGACCGGCACCGATGGCAGACCAAAGAGGATGCTCTGAAGACGCGGGAGGAGCTGATGACGGTCATGAAGAGCAACACCAAGGCGGGATGCGGAGTTGTTCGGCGCTGTTCAGCGTCATGTACCGTTTTGCACTCTAAGCATGCCCTGCACCCGCGGGCAGTCATAAAGCACCAAGGTCTTCGATGGAAAGGTGGCAGAGATCAGGCCCGTCATGGCCTCTCCACTTGTGTGTGGGGGGTTCCGACAGCCGGGTCGAGGGAGGAGAAGAAGAAGAAGCAGAAGAACAAGAAGCAGAAGCAGAACAAGAAGAAGAAGAAGAAGAAGAAGAAGAAGAAGAAGAAGCAGAAGAAGAAGAAGAAGAAGAAGAAGAAGAAGAAGAAGAAGAAGAAGAAGAAGAAGAAGAAGAAGAAGAAGAAGAAGAAGAAGAAGAAGAAGAAGAAGTCAGAGAGCGAGAGTGAGAGAGACAGGGCCCATGAAAAACGAGAAGCAGAAAGAAAGAGGGAGCGAGAGAGCGGTTCATGTTGAACACCCGTGTGTCGGTGGCTGGACGTCAGCGGGCCGCCGTGGCCGGGGGTGAACCCTCCGCAGTGGAGCACAAGAAGCGATCGAGAGAGAAGCGTGTTGGTTGCCTTTCGAGTCCGGTGGGAAGAAGAAGAAGAAGCAGAAGTGAAACGAAAAGAAAGATTGACTTAACTGCATCCACCTCCAAGCCCTACAGGAACCAGAGAGCTTCACACTGGTCCTGAGGGACCTTTTAGCATGTGACCCTTCACGGGTGCCACGTTCTTTGTCATACAGCCAGCTTTGATGCGTGGCTTTCCCTAACCTCACGATGCAGCTTAGAATCGCAGATGCGGGATGGATCGGGAAAATGGGGCCCTCACAAGAAACAGATCCTTTTTTAGATGACGAGACGAGCGAACCGGAACATAGGCATACGGGCGGCAGACTCCTACATTGCCTTTTTCCTTCGTCGACCATAACTTGCCATTCCACCAGAGGAAAACTCATGGGAATGGAGAAGAACACTTTCTTCAGTTTCTTCCAGTCGCTGCAAGTTCCCTGAAATGCAGGGGTCGCTTGCAGCTCCTTGCGGCCGAAGCCGGCCGCTCCCTGGGAGACCTGAACTTGGATGTCGAACGCCTGCGCCGAGGAGACTCCCTATTCCAGGAAAGCACTGTGGAAAGCCCCTCCACCTCGAGCTCCCTGCCGGGTCTCAGAGAGCTTCGGCACGCAGTTTCGGATGAGATCCGCCGGCGGGAGCAGGAGCCCCAGCGCATCTCCGGGAGGCTCAAGGAGTACACCGAGGACAGCACAATACCAGGGCCCAGCCGATTGTCCCAGTTCCAGGAGGAGAGTCAGAGCGGCAAGGCCTCCCCCTTCACTGTCTTGGACGGCCTTCGTGGTTGCGAGGCTGCCATCTCTGCCATGGACAGGCGCGTGACAAAGCTCGAAGACTGTGTGGAGGACCGCCTGTACGACATGGTTCGTTTGGACGTGGGCAAGCACGCGGCCATGCAACAAGGCCACCTCCATGAGATGGGCCAGAAGATGGACAGGCTAGTCCACACCTTGCACACACCCTCAGGACATGAAAGTGCGACCACTGCCCAGCTAGCGGCGAGCACAGGGCCCTTGGGCAGCCGAGAAAGTTGGCGGCAGCAGTTCCGCTCGGCGCTGAGTGATTCCACGTACGTCCAGCGTGCACTGAAAACTCACCGCCGCACCGGCGAGCTGGAGGCTCAAGGGTGATGAGCTGTCACTCGGCTTCCATCCATGCTCGCGACGAGCCAAAGAGCGCGTCAACCTTGATGACATGGGCTGGGAGCAAGGGGCAGCCACTTGACCTTCACACAACACCAACTAAACCAACTCAAAACTCTCAAAAGCCTTCAAAAGCAGCCAACTGATAATCGTAGGCTGGGCTCTCAGGTTCAGGTTTCAGGTTGGTGGTTCCTGTTCAAACTGGACGGGAGGGTGGGGAAGAAATGGCTGCCCCTGTTGTTGCACTCGGCTTATGAAACTCCATGAATGGACAATGTCCGTTCGTGAGGACGGGCGATGGACCCTGGGCAGAAATGTATGCCCGGCTCCAATGCCAAGCCAATGTATCACTTCTCACGCCGCGCAGCACAAAATGCACTTTGTACATCTTGACATGGCAGGGGTGTGTGTGTGTGTGTGCCTGCATTCACAGCTTCTACATGACCTACTTCGGCCCCCCATAGCAGGCACCAAAGTGTTTGTATCAACATGCCACAGTCCGTAGCCACCAGACCTGATATGTAGAGAGAATATCGGACACATAACGCCCACTTTGCAGTGACCAGTTGGTGGCCGCATCATTCCGCGCTCACGGCTCTGGCGGTTCTGGGCTGTTTGACAGCAGTGATCATGCTTGAGCCAAGGCCAAGACATTCATGCGACGCAAGCTGACTCATGACTCATACACAGCAGGTTGGCGCATGTTCGTTGCACAGCAGTGTCCGCTACCGGTGCATGAGTCAGCCATGAAGCTGCTCAGCAGAAGAGGCACGCTGGAGGGATTTCGAGCATCACTCATCCATTGAAGTAGCTCCTACTGAGTGCCCCGGCACGCATACTGTATTCTGGGCATTTCTGGTCGTTTCTGGGCTGTTGGCTTTCTCCAAGATCATCCAAGACGCACTTCAAGAAGCTATGGGAAGCGGAGACCTGAAGCACAGCCACCGTTTACTTGGTGATCTAGCAATCAATGTTAACAGTGTTGGGTGCTTCTATAGCCATGCCGTGCTGCGCACACCTTGGTGCTTCACGCATGCTGCAAAATGCGATTTTGCTCGGGGATTGGCTTTCGTGCTCACGAATGTCTGAGGGACAAAGGGACGGACCGGAGTCTCAACGGCCAAATGAATCGAGCATGAATGAGCCATCTGTCGGTTCAGCTGTGTCGAGGCTCACCTCATGCGATGGCCAGGCAGTCGCTCGCATCTTTGAACACCACTTCGGATTTCGTGGTCTTGCCACCGCAAGTTGTGTTTTCAGGAAATCGGGCATGAATCCAACACTGGTCTGTGTCGCAGGTGGGCATTGGCTCTGCTTTGCTTCATCGTGTTCCGCGATAGTCTGAAAAGGCCAGGCATCCGTGTCGCCACTGACATGCGCCTCAGTGCGTCTGCACGTGATTTGGTTGAATAGACCAGAGACCGGCTTCTGATTCAGTGACGCAGATGGTACAGAGCGCAGCTCAGACACACCTTATCAGATGCACGAAGCAGCAGTTGTCTCATGCAGGACACGCTGCAGAGATGAACGGAACCAAGGAGAGGAAGCTAAACCTGAAGCTACGTTGAGCTAAGCCTCTAAAGATCTCTAAAGAAAGTCAGAGATGTTCATGCCTGGGAGGCTCCCGGTTTGCCTGGTCCCTGGCGCTTCGGCGGAGCGCTGAGCAGGGCGTCTAAGTGTCCACACTTGGTTCGTCACGGGCCACCCACTGCCTTTCATCGTCGCCGTTGTGGCCGTTGTTTCCATTTGGGATTCGGTGAATTTCAGTGTCAGTAAGGCCAGCGATGCAAGCATCAGCTCTGAAACCATCGGCGAGGGCTTGCGCAAGGCGGCTTGCAAACCGCATCAACCCATGCCGCGATTCGCAGTGACGTTGGACTTGCTGAAAGCATTTACTCGCCAGCCTTGCCAATATGATCCATGAGACCAGACAGGTCCAGTCCTGTGTAGCGGAAGCGGCGGGTGGTCGAGACGTGCGTCTCGTGGCTGTATCGAAGTTCCAGCCCGCGGAAGCAGTGCAGGCTGCATTGGACTTGGGACAGGCCGGTCTAAGTTAAATCATGTCCAGGAAGTGTCAGGCTGCAGTGCATCCTGAGATGCCCTGCATCTTTTCTACAAGTACGTGAGGGACAGTGAGGGGCCCCGGCTGGCAGGTAGATTTTGGAGAGAACTACGTGCAAGAGCTGCTGGACAAAGCGTCGGTTTTACCATCCAGCACAAGGCAAGCAGCGCACGCTCTGAGTTCATGTTGGAGGATCGCAGCTTGATGTTGGTTCTTACCGACCTGCAGTCCTACAGTGACTACAGTGACATTCAGGTGGCATTTCATCGGCCGCCTGCAGTCGAACAAGGCCACGTGAGGCCGGCTCCAGTCCTGCCATCGGTCCTGGTGGGCTAGCAATGACAGGTAAAGAAGTTGGTGAGCCTGCCAAACCTGGTGGCCATCGAGACCGTGGACTCATCTTCCTTGGCAGCCAGGACCCGAGCGGACACTGCCATGGCATGGCCAACGCAAGCTTTGACTCTGTAGGATAGCATCCGCTGCGGAAGCTGCCGGAAGGGGAGAGGGAGGCATTGATCCGCTGAACCTGCTCATCCAGGCTGGAAGTGGAACGATGAAGGGTTCTCTTGTGCAGACGGCGGGTGGATGCCTTGAATAGAGCGTCGCATCATGGTGTCCAGTCAGCCAGGTTGACACCAGTGGCGAACAGACGAAAGGCCCACTCTGGCGAGCAGTGCTGGTCATAAGGTAAGTCGTCTGAGCTGTGTCTTCGCTGCGCGTGTTTGTGCTGTTCACACGCGACATGGGTCAATTGAGCCACAGCAGATGAACGGCCCCAAAGCCAATGAAGGCGGCGTGCAGCCACATGAAGCTTCCGAGATTGCATCCCACATTGCAGCCTGTGGAAGTTCGGTGCGATTTGCTTGGTGCCCGGTTTCTCTCCTGTTGGCAACGACAGCGTGAAACTGCCACAGCTCGAAGCAGACACTTCAGTCCAGAGCCCACGGAGCCTGAACGGAACCTGAGCAGAGGCCCCCCCCCCCCAGAGCCGCCAGAGCCCAGGCTGGGCTGATGACCATCGGGGCTCCGGGCGACATGGGTGCGCTGGGGGAAGGTAGTTGTAGTTGCGGGCTCCCAGCGCGTTGCTTGCTAATTGCAAGTTAAGTTGTGACGGATATGTAGGAATTTAGGATCGCCAGAAAGGACATGTAGTTCTTGGGCTCCAGGCTTTGGGACTCCGAAGCTGAGCGGTGCTGCAGCATCCCAACCCATCTCAAACATTTCCATGAAGCACATGTATCTTCGCATGCTGCTGCTCTGGAAGTGGAGGTCTGTGTCCTACTTGGTGCACGTGGCCACGGCTATACCACACTTGCCCCAAGCAAGATTTAGCGCTTGCGACGGTGTGAAAGCCGTACTTGTTCAGGCATCATACTGCTGCCTAATGGCACCCTCCTGTTGTGTTACAGACTTGTTCACAGTATGTTACAGCGCTGTATCTTCGGGCCTAGTCCAGCATTCTCGGCTTGCCTTGGGCACGCTTGGACCATGCAGTCGTGGCCCATCTCCCCCTGCCCCACGCTACGTGCAGGTTCTTCATGCCACGTGCATGTGCGAATAAATCTTTCAGTGCATGCCGCTCGTTTTCAAGACTGTTGTCAAATCAACATGAACCAACAACAAGGCACCAAGAGAGAGCCTAAATCAGCTTGGTCCCAACTCAGGGCCCATGCCTAGGCATCGGCAGTCTTTGGAACGCAGTCTTCGCAAAGAGTCCGCGGCCCTTCATCCAAGCAAGTTTCCCCTCCATCCCTCCCTCACCTGGTCACCTCAAGCAATCCTGTGTAGATGCAGAACATTTAATCCTCAAGTTCCCCACACAGGAGCTTTCGACCGCCTCCGCAGTGTTCGCGGCGCGGTGGCTACCGCTCTGGGCGCAGCTTGCTGAGCTTTGCCCGGGTAGGTCGCATTCATCCAGAACTGCAGGGGAGAATGGAGAGGATGGGAGCGCGGTACATCATGTTTCATGCTTAGGAACTACGTTGCAAAAGATAGGAGCGTCAGGAGCTGCAGTGGCAGAGGCTTCGTAGTCGTCATCGTCGTCGACGTCGCAGTTGCCGCAAGAAAAGCCAGCAGCAGTAGCTGTAGCAGTAGTCGTCGTCTTAGTCGTCGTCGTAGTAATAGCAATAACAAGAGCAGTAGCAAAAAATAGTAATCAACGTCGTCGTCGTCCCCAAGAGAACTCCAAGAGTACCGGTGCACGGAAGCCCTGGACATCCTCAGTTTCGCATTTTTCGGATCCCAGAAGTCCAAAAGCTTTAACTCCCCCCATTTTGAGAGGACCCCCGCGTGGAACCTCCGAATTGTGAATCCCAAAAAGTTCACGAAAATCCACGTTCGGAGGACGAAAGTGCTGCGCCAATGTGCTCCAACGAACACGCTGTTTCAGGAATCCTCAAAAACTTCGCAACCACGCCCGTGCGCCTAGACGAGAGCACGAATTACGACCCAAATTGCGAGCAGGCCTCAAGAAAGCCAATGGGTCCGAGCCAAGTGCACCGCACCAATCGTTCTTACTCCTCGCATTGGAACCCTTTAGTGTTTGACACACCGTCTGCGCAAAAATGATGGAAGCAGATCAAAAGGGGATGTGCGATATAGGGGTACCTCATTGGGGTCCTTTTTGTAAGGGGATCCTACTATTTGGGTCTACCGGGTCCCTTATTTTCGTAAACCCCAAACGGCAACGTGGCTGCGCCGTGTGGGGTAGGGGCACTGTTCTTCTCGAAGCAGAGCATGTTTCCTCCGAGAAGAGGTTGCAATTCATTGTGATAGCGGTTATGACCTTGCAAAAACATGTGGACTGGGTGTGGGTCTGTGTGGATGGTGTAGCTGGAGTGCTTTATCAGGTGCCCGACCAGGAGCTTGGCTTGAGCATGGGGATGTCGGGAGACTTCCAGGAGGCCTGCCTCCCATGCGGAGATGTACGCAGTAGGCGTAGTAGGTGCAGGCCCATGTGACGCTACTGGTAGCAGCAGCATCACGAGGGTTTAGTGCTGATGAGGCTATCCGCAAGGGCGCCACCTCGGTGCGGGTAGGCGGGGCACCCAGGCATCGGCCTCTCTGCTCGAAAGGCCGCACCCGTCTGGCATGACAGCTTCACAGCATTGCTTTTGTCTGGAAGCAGTGCGTCTTGCATGCCAGATCTGTGCCAGAGGTTCCCGAATCTTCGGCGCCAGACCGCCTCGGAGAGCCGGTTAAAATCGTTGCGTTGGGTACCGCGCAGTTCCAGTGCTGTGCCAGTGCCGTGGCTGTGCCGGTTGTCCCGGTCAAACTGGTCAGACTGTATGTCTCGGCAATGTGAGATCGTAGCCGGTTGTTTTGTTGCTATGTTTCGCTCAACTATGCCAGTTGCTTCTTAGCAGAGTAGCAAACATGTGACCATCACATTGTCAGCAGCAGGCCTTCAAGACACTGTGACCTTCCAAACAGCCACCCTCATGACGCACGGTTTCTCAATAAATCGGGTGTTGCATGAGAAGTAGAGTAGAAGGATGGCTTTCGCCTGCTCGGTTGAGAGCCTTGGCGTACCCTGCCAACAAGATCTTGAGCACTGGGCACCGCTCAGAAGTGGCGGAGTCCAAGCATGCCCAGGAAGAAGGGACATATTCAGGATAGTGACCATGACCTCGGCGAACGGATCATTCCCATGGGGGCGTCGTTTGACAAATCTGCGGTTGCATCATTTCCCGCGAACACAGTTTTCACCTCCAAGTACACGTGGTGGTCATTTCTACCACTGGTGACCTTGGAGCAGTTCCAGAAGAGAGCAAACGTGTACTTTACATTTATTACGCTTCTGATGTACGTTGGCGAGCACAGTACTTTCATTGACTCCACCGTGTCATGGTGGTCGACGGCAGCTGTTTTGATTCCCATGATGGCTTTGAGTATGGTTATCTCTGGATTGGACGACCTACGGCGGCACCAGTCTGATCGCCAGATCAATTCGCAGCAAGCTAGAGTCATCCGACTGGGAGGGAAATACCGGGTGTATTTAGACACAGTCTTGTGGAAGAACATTCATGTGGGAGATGTCATCGTCCTGAAAAGCCGCTTTGCCGAGCGTAGCAAGCGTTTGGCACTTCGGCTATCTTGTTTGTGAGTACACGAACCTTTCAAATGCAGGTTCCGTTGCGGTTCCTTGCAATGGCTGGTGCTTGGTGTACTTGTTTCCGCCGCGGTTCTGTAAGATGGTTGCCAACCTGTGCTGTTTGGCTAGTTGGTTGCTCCAGGGCATGTTTTTGGTTCGAAGTCCGGGCTCTCACAGCGTCGCAACTGTCCAATGGGTCAGCATCTATTTCGTGCAGGCGATGAAGAGCTTCCTGCCGATATCATCCCTTTGGCGTGTTCCGGGAGTGATGGCCAATGCTATGTGTCCACAGCTCCTCGCCTGCATTTCCTGCGCTGCAATACAGTAAGGTCCGATTGCGATGTAAAGCTTGAACATACACGTAGCGACGTAGTGCTTCAGCGAGGTTAACGACTGAAGTGCGCACGTAGTTTCGGCAATGGTTATTGCTAAGGTGGGCTGCAGGAACTGGCAGGAGCGAACAGAAGATTTGAATCGAAAGCTATTGTCAGGCTTCAAGCAAGGCTTCAGGCTTTGAGCCAATCATTTCTTGGTTCGACAATCTCGTAACTACTCTTGCCTTAACAGAGCAACTCTCGTCCTCCCGCAAGCTGCTCCTCATGGGGCTGAGGCAAACCTCGATGGCGAGACCAACCTAAAGATCAAGGCGTGCGCCGCTGAAGCACAAGCATTTTTGTGCCGCTCGATCGAAGCAGCAGCAACTGCAACGACTACCGCTGCCAGCACCAGCAACAGCAGCGACAGTGATAGCAGCAGCACCACCGCTACCACAGCAAAATAGCAAGAAAACACAAGAGCGACAGCAACGGTGCCAGCAACCACCAGGACGACGACGAACAAACCGCAACCACTATAGCCACAAATACAGCAGCTTAAGTAACTTCAACAATCGAGCAACAGTAGCAAAAATAATGAGCAGCTGCAGCAGCTCACGAACAGCAACAACAGCAATGTTAACTTGTGAGAAGATCGCTTGAGCGGGGTGTTCAGCACAAAGCGCTAAGGCGAAGGCCACGCTCATGGACCGCCACTGTTGGATCAGGCCTCACAGGGTTCAATGATGTTCAATGCATTCCCCCTGCCGACACCGCGTGTCCTGAGCCTCCCTGCCGGCCGGTGATGGGATTTTCTGCCTGCGAGAGAACTGTGAGGCCGTGGAGAAATTGGCCATGTTGGATGCTGCGCTTCATGTCGAGGCCGACTTGTTTGTCGCATAAAATGAGTCCTTTCAACGCGCTGCAGACAAAAGCACGCTAGCCTGAGTGTTTCACGCAAACAACGGCCCAGGCTCCGAGCAAATCCCTCACCAAGTTCTCAGGATCACTGAAGATATACCACAGAGACACTGAAGAGTCTACATCGTCACTGCTGCTTTGTTGCATGGAATCAGGCAGATGTGTTTAACGTAAGTTTGATGACAAGCTTGTAAGGGTCGGTTCGGGACGAACAACAGAGGTTGGTTCTTAATGAGTCCTTGGGGAATGAGGTTTCCTCTGAATGCATCCCTTGAAGGGTTGTGCTAATAGAGAATAATTGGGTCCTTTTCGGGTGAGTAACGTTGAGGTCTGCCAACAACCTGCTGCTGCGTGGTACCCGATTGCGCAACACCGCCTGGCTCTTTGGTGTTGTGGTCTACACGGGGAAAGACACGAGGATGGTGATGAATTCTCGTGACATCCCGACAAAGCTGGCCAACCTGGAGCGCGTGGTGAATCGGGCCATGCTGGTGGTGTTGGGCGCACAGGCTTTCCTGTCCAGCCTCAGTTCGATTCTCTATGTTTCAAACGAGTTTCGCTTTCGGACTTCCTGGTACCTGTATCCTTCTGGGACCTACATCAAGGAAGGAGTTGCTTTCCGGCTTGCGGCGAACTGGTTCAAATTCTTTATTTTATATTCGAACCTGATGCCCATCTCGCTGTATTCAACAATGGAGATTTGCAACTATGCGCAAGCATTCTTTGTAAAGAGCGACCTCAAGATGTACGACGAAGAGCAGGCATGAGCTGCCAGCAAAAACCACATGCATAAACATGCGTAACCTTGCGTCAAAGGGCGGCTTGGCTTGCTTGACTTCTCTGATGAGGACTGTCCAGCCGCTGTTCGCTCTACAAACTTGTGTCACGAGCTCGGACAAATCT
This sequence comes from Symbiodinium natans, assembly GCA_905221605.1. Classification (NCBI taxonomy): domain Eukaryota; class Dinophyceae; order Suessiales; family Symbiodiniaceae; genus Symbiodinium; species Symbiodinium natans. The sequence goes on from CAJNDS010002516.1 coordinate 152,958, forward strand.
CGTACATCTTCTCTGATCCACGTCTGCAGATGGCAAGGGTGGCCGAGTTACTGCGTAGAACAAGAACCGAAAGCATCGCGCTCGCGGTTTGACCGTTAGAGTAGTGTTGAGGACGTCAGCAGCAAGTGTCAGTGAGGCCTGCATGGCTGCATTCCAACACCAGCAGTTGGACACAGCATAGTTGCTAACAGGGCTCATGAAAGCAGCGGTTTCGCCTCTCAAGTGACGCTGCACGTTTTATGTCAGTATCTGCCCAGGACAAGACAGGTACCCTGACACAGAATGTCATGGAGCTCAAACGTCCCTCGTCAAAGTGCGGAACATGCCCCTGATTAGTGATGCATGATTCTGGTAAAAGCATGCTTTGGACGGGTTCTGTAGCTTGTCAGACGGCCTATCCTCTCTGCCCACACTCCCAGCGGCGGCCTGCGCAGTGTCAATTTGTCAAGACCCGCCAGCCCTTACACGGACATGGTTGTTGTTCATTCTGCTGGTATCAGCATGTACCAGCAGTGAGCCAAGGCGTTTCGTTTGCGGGGCAGGCGCGGTGCCCCCGGTTTGGAGCCTTGTGCTTCGGTGCAGTCTGGCACCTTCCAGCCTGATTGCACTGATTGCACTGAGAGGTGTTTGGCGAGATCACAGAAGAGCCGGGCTTCTCCGATGTCGCTGGAGTTCAAGGCTGGCGGCAAATAGGCAATCACAAGCGCGCCCGAACCTCAGAGGTGGAAACGTGCGCAGTAGTTTGTTGCAGTTGTTTTCAGTTGTTCAGCGCAAGCAGAGCTGCAAGGATCTGCAAGGCATTCCAGGAAAGTGGTCGTCCCCCCCAATCAGATGACTGGCGAGTGACATTGTGATGTTTTGCTACGCTGCTGCACGTTGTACAGTGCAACGCTTGTGAATTGAGGTCGATGCATTTCTGCAGATCCTGTCGGTTGCACATACTGCCGCTGCGCTTTTCTACTTAAGCGATGCTGATAGGCGGCTGTCGTCAGTACACAACAGCAGAGCCACCAAGTTGCCTGTCAAATACTGACATGCCTTCCCTTCAAAGACTTGGGACTGTAGGTCATGGTCACGACCGACAAGCAGGGCTGCCAGTGCTACGAAGCCGAAAGTCCAGATGAAGGCTCGGGTGGCCGGTGGGCCGAGGAGGTTTTTGGGGTGGGACACGCTGACAAAGCCCAGGTGCACTGGTTGAAGGTGCCAAGCAGATGGGGTGGCAACTTATCTGACTGTGCTGACGTTTTTTTTTTTTTGGCCAGCTTTGCTTTGAGAAAGAAGCCTGATGGCGTCAAGCAGCATGTTTTCAAACAGGCACTACTGCAGTCGAACCGCGGATTCTCTCGTGGTTCAAGTGCACAAGCAATCACTGACGTACAAGATCCTAGCCGTCAACAATTTCAATTCCACGAGGCGGCCGGGGTGTATGCCTGCGTAAGAAGGGTGGAAAATCAGCACATGCTCAATCAGCGGTTGAAGGTGCATATGGTGCCTTTCTTGACAGGAAGCGCATGTCTTCTTTGGTGCAGACGGCAAATGGAGAGACCTGGCTTTTGGTCAAAGGTGCCGACAACGTGATGATGGACAGGGCGGAAAACGTTCCACTCTGGCTGACAGAAAGTTTGGCAAACTTTTCGAGGAGTGGATTGAGAACATTGGTTCTGGGTCATCGGCGTTTGGATCCTCAAGAGGCTCAGTCTTGGCTGCAGACGTACGATGCGGCGCAGTGTGCACTGGAAGGCCGAGATGCCAAGTTGGAGGCGGCTTGGAAGATCTCTTCATAATGTTTGTGCCGTGTTGTTCCTTTCTGACTTGCAAAGCACATGAACTCCTGAAGACATAGAGGCGCGCTAGGCTACGTATACTGTATCCCTCACATGCCCGGGAGAGAGAACTCCCTCTCCAAGCCAAACCGCCAAGCTTGAGTTCCTCCCTCACAGAACTCTTTTCAACGCTAGGGCACAGGGGGGGTACCTGTTTCATGTTCGTGGCTACTGGTTTTCTGTGTTCAGCAGGGTTTGGCACACATCGGCATTCCCTCTGCGCGTCAGGCGGCTGCTGAGAACATCGAGGTGAAGCTTGAGATGGTCGGCGTCACGGGTATCGAGGACAAGCTGCAGATTGGCGTTCCAGACACCATCCTAAAGCTGAGAGACGCAGGTCAGGTTCAATCAAACCTTGCTTGGGCATTATGGTGATGCATGGGCTTTCGGCATGCAATTTGCTCGAGCGCTATGTTCTGGACTGGGGTGGGAGGGTGCGTGATTGTTCACATCCGGAGCCGCGTTGATTTTTCAGTAGTTAAAATGACAACGGTAATCAGTTCATGTAGTCGTAGTTTGTTTCCTCAAAACAGGGACGTGTAATTCACGCTTTAAAATATTCGGCGTGGCTTCTAACTAGCATACTAAGCTACTAATCGAGAGGTAGCGTGGTAGCCTTATATACTGCATTGCATTGTGGTAGTGTTGTTTTGAACATGCTGGGGTTTACGGTGTTGGGGGGACCTTCTTAGGGTCCGTATTGTAATCCTGGGGTCCCGTATTTTCATAAACCCCTATGTTGCAATCGACTAGCATTCCTCCATGATAGGGGCTAGTTTGTTTAAAGTAGTCAGTGAATGAAAGCTGAAGAGGTCACATTTTTTGGGTCACATTTTTTGGAACTGGCCCCCTCTTCTTCGAACAGTTATAAGTTATAAGATCATTATCATATTAAACTACTGTACTGCGAACCTGGGGAGACTTGTGCAAGTAGGAGAGGCTACATTGTGGTTTTCTAACTCAGCTTGCTTAGTTAGGTCAAGTCGCCCTTAATTAGATTAGGGTAGACAAGTACAATCAGGAGACGCTATTGTCACAAATAGTTGAGTTAGCACCTTTCGCCCTTGAAATGGACTACAACACTAATCTGGGCGGCAGGCACTAGTACGCAAACCAAGTAAACTATGTTGGATGCTTTTTCTACCAGTAATAGACTTAGTCTAGCTAGTGCAACTAGCCCGTAAATAGAGTAGCAATCCTCCCCACTTTACTATTAACCGCAGGGGGCAGACTTTTACAATTAGGAGGTCGCAGGCACGCAAAAGACCTGGACACGAACTGCCGCGCACATGGTTTCCGCGTCGGCTTTGGGTAGCAAAGCGCGGGAGCTACGAAGGCTGGCTGCCGAGCAGGGAACTACGTAGGCTGGCTGCCAAGCAGGGAATTGGGACCGCACATGGCTCTGCCGAAAACCTCGTGAAAGCCGATGTTTCGTACAGATTTAGTATCCGAAACTGCGAAAATCCGAAACCTGCGACATGGGTGTTGTGTTGGCTCCTTGCAGCTTGGTTCTACAGAGAGGCATGCTGAGGCAAAATCACTGTAAATAAAAGTTGTTGGCTTAGTACGCTCACCATGACTAATTCGTTTGTCTTTCTCCAGTGATCCCTTTGTTCTTTTTTCTTTATTTATTCGGGTCTTTCTGTTGATAGCTCCTTCTGTATGAATTGAATGATTTTCAATTTTTATCAATCTGTTTGTTTTTTTGTCAAGTATGTATTTCTTTCTGTCCTTCTTTCTGTGTATTGTTTCTTTGCGTCGTTGCGTTTTTGTGTACTAATTTCTTTCTTTCCTTATTTCTTTATTTCTTTATTTATTTCGTTTATTTCTTTGTGTTTTATGTCTAGCTTTCTTCATTTGTTTCTTTGTTTTGTTCTGTATTTATTTCTTTCTCGTTCATTCTTTCTGTATGTTTTTTGTTTGGGGGGGTTACACCGCCCATATTCATATGGCGATCATGCCGAAAACGCTGGTATTCACTGACTTATTGCCTCGTTGCACAACATATTACATGTTTGGTTTGGGTTCAGGGTTACGGTCGGCATGAACGTTATAACCGCCCCCTCTCCCCCTCTCTCCCCCTCTCTCCCCCTCTCCCCCCCCTCTCCCCTCTCTCCCCCCCCCCTCCACCCTTCTCCCCTCTCCCCCTCCCCCCTCTCTTCCTCCCCTCCCCCCCTCCCCCTCTCCTCCCCCCCTCCCCCTCCACCCTCTCCCCTCTCCGCTCTCCCCTCTCTCCCCTCCACCTCTCCCCCTCCCCCCCCCCCCCCCCACTCTCCCCTCCTCCCCCTCCTCCCTCTCCCCCCCTCCCCTCCCTCTGCCCCCCCCTCTCCCCCCCTCTCCCCCCTCTCTCCCCCTCTCTTCTTCTCCCCCCCTCTCCCGAAACCTCCAGGGCGGGCTGCGGCCGGATTTTTTACGCGGCTCTTTCCAAGTATGAGACGCTATGCTTCAACTACAGGTAGTTGAGTTAGCGCCAGTAGCTCTGAAATAGACTAGCGTTCCTCCTCACTGCACTTCTAATCATGCTAGTCTGAGAGGCAGGCACCAGTACCCAAGCCAAACAACCAAAACATAGCATAAATAAGAACAACAAACCAAAACTCGAGCTGCCGGAGAGGGTGGCGGCTTGAAGTTTCAAAGCTGACAAACAAAGTCAACAAGACAACAAGCGCAAATCTGGGCGCACCCAACCACAAGCCCAAAAGGCGGGCAATAGCGACACCACAACGAAACAAACGCCCCAAACACATCTGGACGCTGCTTTTATGGGAGGTTGGTTTTTGGGGGAGGGGAGGGGGCGGGCAACCACCCTCCCTCCACCCAAGACCAGCCTCACCACAGAACCAGCAAGCTTATATACTCATATATCCATACATATATATATATATATACATATGTATATACATATATGTGGCATGGACCTTTATGTATTATTTGGCTTTTGCTCTTGGTTAATAATCAATTTGCATATACGTTTCTATGCCTGTTATCATAGTTGAAGACTTTCGTTTTCTGTCGCGTCACGACGTTTCGTCAAGCCATTCCCGATGCCGAAATACTCACGAGGGTTTAGGCGTTAGGGTTTAGGCCCAAGGGACCCTTTCCCGACATTGCTAAGAATACAAACAAGAGAAAAGAACACAGAGACATGTAGAGAGCTGTCGAAGGTAGTTAGAAGGGGCAGGGGAAGTCCTCCTTCCATCTCATCATTCCCTTCATTCTCCTTGCTTAACCTTGCCCTTGTTCTACTCCCCTAATGACAAAAAGAAGAGAGGAGGAAAGGCTCGTGGTATGGACACGAGAAAAGAGAGAGCGGAGAAAGGAGGAGAACGAACGTGGGAAACGAAAGGAAGGAGAGCTAGAGAGAGGATGGAGAGATAGAGAGGGGAAATGAAGGACAAAGACCGTGGAAGAAAGGAGTGAGCGATGCTCGGGAAGTAAGCGTAAGGGTGAGGAAAACGAACAGTGGATGAAAAAACAAGTGTCCTGCCCCACCTCTTCTCGTTTCTTCTTGATTTTCTCCGTCTCCTTGTTGTTCTCCAAGCAATCCTGTTTCCACCATCGCTTCCTCCTTCCTCTTCTTCATTGTTTCTGTGTCACTCACCCTGTTTCCCTAGCTGTCGCTCTTCCGCTGCCTTCCTTCTTCCTCTTCTCCCTGATTACTGTCTCCTTCTCTTTGCTTTTCTATCTGTCTCCATCTCTCTCACTCCGGCGCCGCCCTGTGTTTCTGTTCATTGCTCATCCTTTCTGACTTTACGAGGCAGAACCTGTACAAACGATGGGCCCTGTTCTGGACATGGCCCTGCACTGCCTCTTTCAACACACTCCAAACTCTCTGAGCTTCCCCCAAGAGTTTCAGGCGGCCTTCAGAGAGCGTCCCCAAGGGGCCTCCAAGAGTGAAGGAGAGGTGTCAGAGGAGGACCCTTTCCCCACATTGCTAAGAACAAAGCAAGAGAAAAGAACACAGAGACATGTAGAGAGCTGTGGAAGCTGGTTAGAAGGGGCAGGGGAAGTCCTCCTTCCATCTCATCATTCCCATTCATTCTCCTCCTTGTTCTACTCCCCTAATGACAAAAAGAAGAGAGGAGGAAAGGCTCGTGGGATGGACGCGAGAAAAGGGAGAGCGGAGAAAGGAGGAGAACGAACGTGGGAAAAGAAAGGAAGGAGAGCTAGAGAGAGGATGGAGAGATAGAGAGGGGAAATGAAGGACAAAGACCGTGGAAGAAAGGAGTGAGCGATGCTCGGGAAGTAAGCGTAAGGGTGAGGAAAAGGAACAGTGGATAACAATAACAAGTGTCCTGCCCTACTTGTTCTCGTTTCTTCTTGATTTTCTCCGTCTCCTTGTTGTTCTCCAAGCAATCCTGTTTCCACCATCGCTTCCTCCTTCCTCTTGCTCATTGTTTCTGTTTCCTTCACCCTATTTCCCTCGCTGTCGCTCTTCCGCTGCCTTCCTTCTTGCTCGTCTCCCTGATTACTGTCTCCTTCTCTTTGCTTCTCTATCTGTCTCCATCTCTCTCACTCCGGCGTCCCCCGGTGTTTTCTGTTCATTGCTCATTCTTACGAGGCAGACGCTGTGCAAACGATGGGTCCTGTTATGGACATGGTCCTGCACTGCCTCTTTCCACACACTCCAACCATCTCTGAGCCTCCACAAAATTTCACACGCCTTCTCCCCAAAAACCCTCCAAGAGTGAAGGAGAGGTGTCAGAGGAGGACCCTTTCCCCACATTGGTAAGAAGAAAAACAAGAGAAAAGATCACAAAGACATGTGGAGAGGTGTGGAAGGTAGTTAACTGCAAGGAGCAGGAGAAGTCCCCCTTCCATCATATCATTCCCTTCTTTTTGCTTAACCTTGCCCTTCTTCTATCCCCCCCTACTTAATAACAAACGGAACAGAGGAGGAAAGGGTCATGGAATGGACACGAGAAAAGGGAGAGCGGAGAAAGGAGGAGAGCGAACGTGGAGATTAAAAAAAAGGAGGGAGAGCTAGAGAGAGGATAGAGAGAAAGAGAGGGGAAATGAAGGACAAAGACCGCCCATCCTTTACGAGGCAGACCCTGTGCAAACGATGGGTCCTGTTCTGGGCATGGTCCTGCGCTGCCTCTTTCCACAAAATTTCACACGCCTTCTTTTCAAGGGGCCTCCACGAGTGAAGGGGAGGTGTCAGAGGAGGACCCTTTCCCCACATTGCTAAGAAGAAGCCAAGAGAAAAGAACACAGAGACATGCAGAGAGCTGTGGAAGGTAGTTACAAGGTGCAGGAGCAGTCCTCCTTCGATCTTATCATTCCCTTCATTCTCCTCGCTTAACCTTGCCCTTGTTCTATCCCCCGAGAAAAGGGAGAGCGGAGAAAGGAGGAGAACGAACACGGAACAAGAAAGGAAGGAGAGCTAGAGAGAGGATAGAGAGATAGAGAGGAGAAATGAAGCACAAAGACCGTGGAAGAAAGGAGTGAGCGATGCTCGCAGAAACAAGTGCCCTGCCCTACCTATTCCCTTTTCTTCTTGATCTTCCCTGGCCCCCTTTTGTTCTCCAAGCGGCCCTCTTTTCACCGTCGCTTCCTCCTTCCTCTTCTTCATTGTTTCTGTGTCCTTCACCCTGTTTCCCTATATGTCGCTCTTCCACTGTCTTCCTTCTTCCTCTTCTTCATGATTACCGTCTCCTTCTCTTTGCTTCGCTATCTGTCTCCATCTCTTTCACTCCGGAGCCCCCCGGTGTTGCCTATGCATTGCTCATCCTTTCTGACTTTACGAGGCAGACCCTGTACAAACGATGGGTCCTGCTCCGGACATGGTCCTGCGCTGCCCACATTGCTAAGAAGAAAATTATTTTGCTTTTAACATCCAAACCCTCTCTGCGTAGAGATACTCTGGGGTTGGGCACTCCAGGGACACTCTGGGGCTGGGCACTCCAAACACAGTGGGGTTGGGCACTCCAGGGAGACTCTCCGGGGACACTGGGGTTGGGCGCTCCAGGTCTGGGTTGGGCACTCCAGAAACACTTTGCGGGTTGGGCACTCCCGGGTGCGGAGAAGACTTCTGGGCGAGGAGAAGAGTTGCGTTTAAGATCTAACAGCCCCACACCGAGGGTGGGGAACAAGAGAAAAGAACACAAAGACAAAGGTAGGTAGAAGGAGCAGGAGAAGTCCTCCTTCCATCTCATCATTCCCTTCATTCTCCTTGCTTAACCATGCATGCCCCTTGTTCTATCCGCCTACTTAATGACAAAAGGAACAGAGGAGGAAAGGGTCAAAAGGAGAGCGGAGAAAGGAGGAGAACGAACATGGGAAAAAAAAGGAAGGAGAGCTAGAGAGAGGATAGATAGATGGAGAGGAGAAAAGAAGGACAAAGACCGTGGAAGAAAGGAGTGAGCGATGCTCGGGTAATAAGTGTAAGGGCTAAGGAAAAGGAACAGTGGACAACAAAAACAAGTGTCCTGCCCTACCTCTTCTCTTTTCTTCTTGATCTTCTCTGTCTCCTTTTTTGTTCTCCAAGCGGTCCTCTTTTCACCATCGCTTCCTCCTTCCCCTTCCTCATTGTTTCTGTTTCCTTCACCCTGTTTCCCTATCTGTCGCTCCTCCGCTGTCTTCTTTCTTCCTCTTCTCCCTGATTACTGTCTCCTTCTCTTTGCTTCTCTCCATCTCTCTCACTCCGGTGCCCCCCCGGTGTTTTCTGTTCATTGCTCATCCTTTCTGACTTTACGAGGCAGACCCTGTACAAACGATGGGTCCTGTTCTGGACATGGCCCTGCACTGCCTCTTTCCACACTCCCCCATGAGTTTCAGGCGGCCTTGAGGGGCGTCCAAGAGTGAAGGAGAGGTGTGAGAAGAGGACCCTTTCCCCACATTGCTAAGAAGAAAAACAAGAGAAAAGAACACTGAGATATGTAGAGTGGCCTGGAAGGTAGTTAGAAGGAGCAGGAGAAGTCCTCCTTCCATCTTATCATTCCCTTCATTCTCCTTGCTTAACCTTGCCCTTGTTCTATCCCCCTACTTAATGACAAAAGGAACAGAGGAGGAAAGAGGAGAACTAACACGGAACAAGAAAGGAAGGAGAGCTAGAGAGAGGATAGAGAGATAGAGAGTAGAAATGAAGGACAAAGACCGTGGAAGAAAGGAGTGAGCGATGCTTGAAAAAAACAAGTGCCCTGCCCTACCTATTCCCTTTTCTACTACATCTTCTCTGACCCCTTTTTGTTCTCCAAGCGGCCCTCTTTTCACCGTCGCTTCCTCCTTCCTCTTCGTCATTGTTTCTATTTCCTTCGCCCTGTTTCCCTATCTGTCGCTCTTCCACTGTCTTCCTTCTTCCTCTTCTCCCTGATTACTGTCTCCTTCTCTTTGCTTCGCTGTCTGTCTCCATCTCTTTCACTCCGGAGCCCCCCGGTGTTGCCTATGCATTGCTCATCCTTTCTGTCTTTACGAGGCAGACCCTGTACAAACGATGGGTCCTGCTCTGGACATGGTCCTGCGCTGCCTCTTTCCACACACCCCAAACCCCTCTTCTGAGCCTTCCCCAAGAGTTTCAGGTGCCCTTTAACGGGCGTCCAAGAGTGAAGGAGAGGTGTGAGAGGAGGACCCTTTCCCCACATTGCTAAGAAGAAAAACAAGAGAAACGAACGCAGAGACATGTAGAGCGGCGTGGAAGGTAGTTAGAAGGAGCAGGAGAAGTCCTCCTTCCATCTCACCATTCCCTTCATTCTCCTTGCTTAACCTTGCCCTTGTTCTATCCCCCTACTTAATCACAAAAGGAACAGAGGAGGAAAGTGTCATGGAATGGACACGAGAAAAGGGAGAGCGGAGAAAGGAGGAGAACGAACACGGAACAAGAAAGGAAGGAGAGCTAGAGAGAGGATAGAGAGATAGAGAGGAGAAATGAAGGACAAAGACCGTGGAAGAAAGGAGTGAGCGATGCTCGGGAAAAAAGCATAAGGGTGAGGAAAAGGAACAGTGGATAACAAAAACAAGTGTCCTGCCCTACTTGTTCTCGTTTCTTCTTGTTCTTCTCTGACCCCTTTTTGTTCTCCAAGCGGCCTTCTTTTTCACCATCGCTTCCTCCTTCCTCTTCTTCATTGTTTCTGTTTCCTTCGCCCTGTTTCCCTATCTATCGCTCTTCCACTGTCTTCCTTCTTCCTCTTCTCCCTGATTACTGTCTCCTTCTCTTTGCTTCGCTATCTGTCTCCATGTCTCTCACTCCGGCGCCCCCGGTGTTTCTGTTCATTGCTCATCCTTTCTGACTTTACGAGGCAGAGCCTGTACAAAGGATGGGTCCTGTTCTGGACATGGTCCTGCGCTGCCTCTTTCCACACACTCCAAACCCCTCTAAGCCTGCCCCAAGATGTTCTCGGCGGCCTTCAGAGAGCATCTTCCAGGGGCCTCCGAGAGTGAAAGAGGGGTGTGAGAGGAGGACACTTTCCCCACCTTGCTAAGAAGAAAAACCAGAGAAAAGATCACACAGGGACATGTAGAGAAGTGTGGAACGTGACCAGGTAGTTACAAGGAGCAGGAGAAGTCCTCCTTCCATCATATCATTCCCTTCATTCTCCTTGCTTAACCTTGCCCTTCTTCTATCCCCCCAATGACAAAAGGAACAGAGGAAGAAAGGGCCGCAGAAGGGACACAAGAAAGGGAGCGTGCAGAAAGCGGGCGCACGAAGAGGGAGAACGAAAGGAAGGAAAAAGAGAGCTTCTTAAAGACAATAGCATTCCTGTCAACAGCGAAATCCTGTCATCTATTGAAGTGCTGGATGGACTCTTTGATTCCTTTTCAAATGAAGGGTTCTATCGTTCATGGTGTTCCTTAGAACAGGAGAGCCTTTCAGGACAACGCCCTCATCTGTATTCAACATAGGCAGGGCTACCTCTGATTAAGAACGCAAAGGACGCATTCTAAGAAAATACACTCTCTCACTTCAAAAGGAGAGGACGGACCCACTCATCTATGAAAAAAGAGCCGAAGCATTTGGGAGGAATTAAAATACGAATGAGGGGCTATCGCAGTATCCTTTTTTTCTTCTGACACGGATTCTTTGAAAGAAGAGGTTCCTGCCTGTTGTTTGTTTCCAAGAAAGGGAGGCTTTCGAGTGGCAAGGGGCGAACTCGCGCCCACCCCGGTCTTTGGGGTCAGTCTGAAAACAACTTGGAGAGGACCGTTGCTTCTCTCTCCTGCTTCTGTTTCTCTATCTCTTGCTCCGTGTCTGTCGTTCTCCTTCCCTCCTTCAATCTGTGAATCTGCTTCTTTCAATATCCACCAGGTTGCCTGCAGTTTTCGCAGGGGGCTTCCCTGAGGGGCTCCCTGAAAGGGGGCAGGTTTCGAGAGGGCAAAGGGCAGGAGATTAGGAGAGGGCAAAGGCATGAAAGGAGGGGGGGCAGGGGCCTGGGGGAGGTGTGGGCAGTGAGGGCGGTGGCGTAGGGCTGCGTTGGAGCCCTTTCAAAAATAAGATAAATAAGATACATGGAGGGCAGATATTTAGATAGAGATAAATAGAGATAGAGATCGAGATGGAGACGTAAAAGGGGGTAGGGGCGGGGTAGGAGGTGCGGGCAGGGAGGGCGGTGGGGGCTGTGGGAGCGTGGGCTGCGTTGGAGCCCTTTACATAATGAGATAAGATAAATAAATAAGATATATAGATGGCAGACATATTGATAGATATAGATAGATAGAGATACATAGCTAGAGATAGAGACATAGAGGGGGCAGGTTGGGTAGGGGGTCGGGGTAAGGGGTGCGGGGTAGCGTAGGGGGTAGGGGGCTAGGGGATCCCTGTAAATGGGCAGGGGATAGGGTGTAGGAACTAGGGCCCTTTACAAAAAGGATGAACAAGATATAAAGATGGCAGATACATAGACAAATATAGTCAGGGCTACGCTGGAGCCCTTTAAAAAATCACACACGCAAGATGTATAGATAGAATATATATATATATACATATATAGGTAGATACAGATAGAGATAGAGATAGAGATAGAGATAGAGATAGACAGGTTTTGAGAGGAGATTAGGAGAGGACAAAAGCAGGAGAGGCAGGTGACACAGATTCCGTGGAACATGTGTCATGTTTTTCGTGTTAACACAACTCTTGCGACACATATTCTGCACGAAATGTGTCATATTTATGGTGTTAACACAACTCTAGTGACACATATTCTGCGGAAAATGTGTCATGCTTTTGGTGTTAGCACAGCTCTACTGACACATATTCTGCGGAAAATGTGTCATGCTTTGCGTTAACACAAGTCTGGTGACACATATTCCTCGGAAAATGTGTGTTTTGTGTTAGCGCAGCTCTACGGACACATATTTTGCAAAAAACTTGTCATGTTTTTGGTTTTAACGCAACTCTGGTGACACATATTCCGCGGAAATGTGTCACGTTTGTGGTGCTAGCACAGCTCCACTGACACATATGTTGCGGAAAATATGTCATGCTTTTGGTGTTAACACAACTCTGGCGACACATATTCTGCAACAAATGTGTCATATTTATGGTGTTAACACAACTCGAGTGACACATATTCTGCGGGAAATGTGTTATGTTTTTGGTGTTAGCACAGCTCTACGGACACATATTTTGCAAAAAACGTGTCATGTTTTTGGTTTTACCGCAACTCTGGTGACACATATTCCGCGGAAATGTGTCACGTTTTTGGCGCTAGCACAGCTCCACTGACACATATGTTGCGGAAAATATGTCATGCTTTTGGTGTTAACACAACTCTGGCGACACATATTCTGCAACAAATGTGTCATATTTATGGTGTTAACACAACTCGAGTGACACATATTCTGCGGGAAATGTGTTATGTTTTTGGTGTTAGCACAGCTCTACTGACACATATTTTACGGAAAATGTGTCATGCTTTTGGTGTTAACACAACTCTAGTGACACATATTCTGCAGAAAATGTGTCATGTTTCGTGTGTTAGCACAGCTCTACTGACACATATTTCGCGGAAAATGTGTCATGTTTCTGGTGTTAACACAACTCTACCAAAATAAAAAAAAACTAAACTCAGTAAAACTATTGGAAAAATGAATTTATTTTCCGGAAAAGTCAGGCCCATTTAAAATTTTAAAAATCCTTAAAATCCTGAAAACCCTTAAAATTTTGAAAGCCCGGACCTTTCAAAATTTTAAGGATTTTAAGGAATTTAAGGCCTTTTAAATTTCTTAAAATCCTTAAAATCCTTAAAATCCTTAAAATTTTGAAAGAAAAATAAATTATTTTCCGGAAAGAGGCAGGACCATTTAAAATTTTAAAAATCCTTAAAATCCTTAAAATCCTTAAAATTTTGAAAGGTTGGGGCTTTCAAAATTTTAAGGATTTTAAGGAATTTAAGGCCTTTTAAATTTCTTAAAATCCTTAAAATCCTTAAAATTTTGAAAGAAAATTAAAATATTTTCCGGAAAGAGGCAGGCCCATTTAAAATTTTAAAAATTTTAAAAATCCTTAAAA
>CAJNDS010002516.1:166326-383161 GCA_905221605.1 Symbiodinium natans
TCGGCGGCCTTCAGAGAGCATCTTCCAGGGGCCTCCGAGAGTGAAAGAGGGGTGTGAGAGGAGGACACTTTCCCCACCTTGCTAAGAAGAAAAACCAGAGAAAAGATCACAGGGACATGTAGAGAAGTGTGGAACGTGACCAGGTAGTTACAAGGAGCAGGAGAAGTCCTCCTTCCATCATATCATTCCCTTCATTCTCCTTGCTTAACCTTGCCCTTCTTCTATCCCCCCAATGACAAAAGGAACAGAGGAAGAAAGGGCCGCAGAAGGGACACAAGAAAGGGAGCGTGCAGAAAGCGGGCGCACGAAGAGGGAGAACGAAAGGAAGGAAAAAGAGAGCTTCTTAAAGACAATAGCATTCCTGTCAACAGCGAAATCCTGTCATCTATTGAAGTGCTGGACGGACTCTTTGATTCCTTTTCAAATGAAGGGTTCTATCGTTCATGGTGTTCCTTAGAACAGGAGAGCCTTTCAGGACAACGCCCTCATCTGTATTCAACATAGGCAGGGCTACCTCTGATTAAGAACGCAAAGGACGCATTCTAAGAAAATACACTCTCTCACTTCAAAAGGAGAGGACGGACCCACTCATCTATGAAAAAAGAGCCGAAGCATTTGGGAGGAATTAAAATACGAATGAGGGGCTATCGCAGTATCCTTTTTTTCTTCTGACACGGATTCTTTGAAAGAAGAGGTTCCTGCCTGTTGTTTGTTTCCAAGAAAGGGAGGCTTTCGAGTGGCAAGGGGCGAACTCGCGCCCACCCCGGTCTTTGGGGTCAGTCTGAAAACAACTTGGAGAGGACCGTTGCTTCTCTCTCCTGCTTCTGTTTCTCTATCTCTTGCTCCGTGTCTGTCGTTCTCCTTCCCTCCTTCAATCTGTGAATCTGCTTCTTTCAATATCCACCAGGTTGCCTGCAGTTTTCGCAGGGGGCTTCCCTGAGGGGCTCCCTGAAAGGGGGCAGGTTTCGAGAGGGCAAAGGGCAGGAGATTAGGAGAGGGCAAAGGCATGAAAGGAGGGGGGGGCAGGGGCCTGGGGGAGGTGTGGGCAGTGAGGGCGGTGGCGTAGGGCTGCGTTGGAGCCCTTTCAAAAATAAGATAAATAAGATACATGGAGGGCAGATATTTAGATAGAGATAAATAGAGATAGAGATCGAGATGGAGACGTAAAAGGGGGTAGGGGCGGGGTAGGAGGTGCGGGCAGGGAGGGCGGTGGGGGCTGTGGGAGCGTGGGCTGCGTTGGAGCCCTTTACATAATGAGATAAGATAAATAAATAAGATATATAGATGGCAGACATATTGATAGATATAGATAGATAGAGATACATAGCTAGAGATAGAGACATAGAGGGGGCAGGTTGGGTAGGGGGTCGGGGTAAGGGGTGCGGGGTGGCGTAGGGGGTAGGGGGCTAGGGGATCCCTGTAAATGGGCAGGGGATAGGGTGTAGGAACTAGGGCCCTTTACAAAAAGGATGAACAAGATATAAAGATGGCAGATACATAGACAAATATAGTCAGGGCTACGCTGGAGCCCTTTAAAAAATCACACACGCAAGATGTATAGATAGAATATATATATATATACATATATAGGTAGATACAGATAGAGATAGAGATAGAGATAGAGATAGAGATAGACAGGTTTTGAGAGGAGATTAGGAGAGGACAAAAGCAGGAGAGGCAGGTGACACAGATTCCGTGGAAAATGTGTCATGTTTTTCGTGTTAACACAACTCTTGCGACACATATTCTGCACGAAATGTGTCATATTTATGGTGTTAACACAACTCTAGTGACACATATTCTGCGGAAAATGTGTCATGCTTTTGGTGTTAGCACAGCTCTACTGACACATATTCTGCGGAAAATGTGTCATGCTTTGTGTTAACACAAGTCTGGTGACACATATTCCACGGAAAATGTGTGTTTTGTGTTAGCACAGCTCTACGGACACATATTTTGCAAAAAACTTGTCATGTTTTTGGTTTTGACGCAACTCTGGTGACACATATTCCGCGGAAATGTGTCACGTTTTTGGTGCTAGCACAGCTCCACTGACACATATGTTGCGGAAAATATGTCATGCTTTTGGTGTTAACACAACTCTGGCGACACATATTCTGCAACAAATGTGTCATATTTATGGTGTTAACGCAACTCGAGTGACACATATTCTGCGGGAAATGTGTTATGTTTTTGGTGTTAGCACAGCTCTACGGACACATATTTTGCAAAAAACGTGTCATGTTTTTGGTTTTACCGCAACTCTGGTGACACATATTCCGCGGAAATGTGTCACGTTTTTGGCGCTAGCACAGCTCCACTGACACATATGTTGCGGAAAATATGTCATGCTTTTGGTGTTAACACAACTCTGGCGACACATATTCTGCAACAAATGTGTCATATTTATGGTGTTAACACAACTCGAGTGACACATATTCTGCGGGAAATGTGTTATGTTTTTGGTGTTAGCACAGCTCTACTGACACATATTTTACGGAAAATGTGTCATGCTTTTGGTGTTAACACAACTCTAGTGACACATATTCTGCAGAAAATGTGTCATGTTTCGTGTGTTAGCACAGCTCTACTGACACATATTTCGCGGAAAATGTGTCATGTTTCTGGTGTTAACACAACTCTACCAAAATAAAAAAAAACTAAACTCAGTAAAACTATTGGAAAAATGAATTTATTTTCCGGAAAAGTCAGGCCCATTTAAAATTTTAAAAATCCTTAAAATCCTGAAAACCCTTAAAATTTTGAAAGCCCGGACCTTTCAAAATTTTAAGGATTTTAAGGAATTTAAGGCCTTTTAAATTTCTTAAAATCCTTAAAATCCTTAAAATCCTTAAAATTTTGAAAGAAAATTAAATCATTTTCCGGAAAGAGGCAGGCCCATGTAAAATTTTAAAAATCCTTAAAATCCTTAAAATCCTTAAAATTTTGAAAGCCCGGGCCTTTCAAAATTTTAAGGATTTTAAGGAAAATATTTAGGCCTTGTAAATTTTCGTAAAATCTTAAAATCCTTAAAATCCTTAAAATTTTGAAAGAAAATGCAAATTATTTTCCGGAAAGAGCAGGCCCATTTTTTAGGAATTTAAAAGGCCTTAAATTCCTTAAAATCCTTAAAATTTTGAAAGCCCCAACCTTCAAAATTTTAAGGATTTTAAGGATTTTAAGGATTTTTAAAATTTAAATGGGCCTGCCTCTTTCCGGAAAATATTTTAATTTTCTTTCAAAATTTTAAGGATTTTAAGGATTTTAAGGATTTTAAGAAATTTAAAAGGCCTTAAATTCCTTAAAATCCTTAAAATTTTGAAAGCCCCAACCTTTCAAAATTTTAAGGATTTTAAGGATTTTAAGGATTTTTAAAATTGTAAATGGGCCTGCCTCTTTCCGGAAAATAATTGAATTTTCTTTCAAAAGTTTAAGGATTTTAAGGATTTTAAGGATTTTAAGAAATTTAAAAGGCCTTAAATTCCTTAAAATCCTTAAAATTTTGAAAGCCCCAACCTTTCAAAATTTTAAGGATTTTAAGGATTTTAAGGATTTTTAAAATTTAAAATGGGCGCCTACTGTCCGGAAAATAATTAATTCTTCAAAATTTTAAGGATTTAAGGATTTAAGAAATTTAAAAGGCTGAAATCTTAAAATCCTTAAATTTTGAAAGGCCCGGGCTTTCAAATTTTTAAGGATTTAAGGATTTTAAGGATTTTTAAAATTTTAAAATAATTTAATTTTCTTTCAAAATTTTAAGCCTCTTTCCGGAGGAATTTTCTTTCAAAATTTTAAGGATTTTAAGGATTTTAAGATTTTAATTTAAAAGGCGTTAAATTCCTTAAAATCCTTAAAATTTTGAAAGCCCCAACCTTTCAAAATTTTAAGGATGTTAAGGATTTTAAGGATTTTTAAAATTTTAAATGGGCCTGCCTCTTTCCGGAAAATAATTTAATTTTCTTTCAAAATTTTAAGGATTTTAAGGATTTTAAGGATTTCAAGAAATTTAAAAGGCCTTAAATTCCTTAAAATCCTTCAAATTTTGAAAGGCCCGGGCTTTCAAAATTTTAAGGATTTTAAGGATTTTAAGGTTTTTTAAAATTTTAAATGGGCCTGCCTCTTTCCGGAAAATAATTTAGTTTTCTTTCAAAATTTTAAGGATTTTAAGGATTTTAAGAAATTTAAAAGGCCTTAAATTCCTTAAAATCCTTAAAATTTTGAAAGGCCCGGGCTTTCAAAATTTTAAGGATTTTAAGGATTTTAAGGATTTTTAAAATTTTAAATGGGCCTGCCTCTTTCCGGAAAATAATTTAATTTTCTTTCAAAATTTTTAAGGATTTTAAGGATTTTAAGAAATTTAAAAGGCCTTAAATTCCTTAAAATCCTTAAAATTTTGAAAGGCCCGGGCTTTCAAAATTTTAAGGATTTTAAGGATTTTAAGGATTTTAAAATTTTAAATGGGCCTGCCTCTTTCCGGAAAATAATTTAATTTTCTTTCAAAATTTTAAGGATTTTAAGGATTTTAAGAAATTTAAAAGGCCTTAAATTCCTTAAAATCCTTAAAATTTTGAAAGGTCCGGGCTTTCAAAATTTTAAGGATTTTGTGGTCCTTTTAAAATTTTGGAAAACCCCTAAATTCCTTAAAATCCTTAAAGTTTTGGAAGGCGAAGCAGGACCGTCAAATAACGCATAAAGGTCCTACATACATACATATATATATATATACAAATATATGGGTACCCGCCTGTACGGTACCCATGCGTTTGTAACAGCCCCCGAAATACGAAGATGTGGAACCATTAGAGCATTCGAACAATACGGCCCCAAATGAGAAAATCCATTAAAGCACTAAACGAGTAAACCAAAGACGATGTATATGTATGTAAGTAGATGTATGTGTATGTATGTATATGATATATGTATGTATGTATATGTATGTATATGTATGTATATGTATGAATATGTATGAATATGTATGTATATGTATGTATATGTATGTATATGTACGTATATGTACGTATATGTACGTATATGTACGTATATGTATGTATATGTATGTATATGTATGTATATGTATGTATATGTATGTATATGTATGTATATGTATTGTGAAGTCGACCAGCACTGGACTTGCACTAAGCCAATGCAATCACAGCCCGGTCACGCTGTTTTACGACTTAGTGAGTCCAAGCACTTGTGCAGCTACGCCTGAGTGCGTCCGGTCGGACCGCACAGCAACCTAGGAGCTACTGTACGACTCTACCGTGCTCAAAGGCACAAGCTCGGTACTTGAGCCAAAATATTGGCATTGTTACGAATTGCAAAACTCTAAATGCAAAGGAAAACTACAAGGTGGTCTGCCGAGTCCTAATGCATCACAGAGCAGAAGATGCATATGCACTCATGTCAGCTCACATTCGCCCCTCAGCCGAGGCTCCGGTGAGTGACTTCCACAAGGAGGGCGGGCGTCCGTCGCGGCTTTGGGCGCAAGCCCGCAAACGAAGACACGCGAAACGAGACGACCCAAACGAGCGACCCTCCAAAACCAGCCTAAACCAGGCGGACCGGTCTTTTGCATGACCTGAGTCGAGGCTCCAGTACACAGAGCCCACTGAGTGCCTTGAGGACTGCTACGGCAGACACTGAAATCTATGGTACAGATGGTACACTGTACACGGCCGGTCCTAAGCTACGGCTACGGCTACTCACCTATCCGGAACTACCCTACGGGCTACCAGACTCAGCGAGAGCCGCGCACATGGCTTGTGCCGCAGGCAATGCAGCTCACACGCGCTTCGGCGAGCGCATTGCCGCGACCAGGACACGGTCCGCAGCAGCCGCAACGGGCTAAGAAGAAAAGTGCGGGGTAGGCAAAATGGGCAGGGCAAACCCTGCCGCGGCTCTTCGCCCGCTAGCAAAATACAATCAAAAGAGGCACGACAGCGTGCCGCGCTGTGACGCCTAAGAAATCGCGTGGAAACGATTCCACGCTGCGCCGACTGGCCGCAGCCTACTCGATACCCTGTGGAGCAGTGCTGGGGGCACGAGTGGCGACGCCAGCAACGTTGGAGCTACTGGCTCGCTCCAACTGAGGGCGCCTTGCGACCGCCTCATCGAGGGAGAATGCCTCAGCCGACACCCTCTGGAAATCCTCGATGTAGGACTGCGCGACCGGGTGCGTCTTGGCGACCTCAAGCCTAAGCCCTGCCTCCGCATTGGCTTTGCTGCTTGTGGTAAAATTGAGGCTCCCAATCAGCACCACCGCGCCATCAGGCCGCAGTAGGCAAAGGGCCTTGGCATGGTGAAGCCCTTGGATACCGGTACCTACTTTAGCCCCGCGGCCGTCGCGAGCATAGGCGTCGCGCACGGATGTGCCGCAACCCACCTTCACCTCGGCGCCTGCAGCCGCCAAGCGTTTCAACGCTTGCCACTGCAGTTTGGTGCGGTGGCATTGTCCCATGTCGGCGACAATCCGAACGCCTGCGCCCTTGCTAAGCGACGCTTCGATTGCCTCGATGCAGGATGGGCAATCTAAGCTGTACGCCCGGATGTAGATCACATCCTCTGCTGCTCCAGACCCAAGCAGCGTTTGGGCGGCCTGAACGTATGGCCCGCCCGCAAGGAATTCCGCTTCTTTGACTGGAGAACTCCTAGCGGGGACTGGGCCCTTGTTCCTCCGGCTGGGTGTGCGCGCCACAGTGGCAGTGGCGGCACGTTGCACGAAGCCGGACTGTGCGTGGGCTGCGCTCGCTCCATCTGCTGGGGCCGCGGCCAGGTCACGACCCGCGAGCCCCTGAAAGCAGGAGAGCCCGCGGCTCTTGGCCGCAAGTTGGGAGAAACATCCTTCACTGTTCCCCAAACCCAACACAACCTTACCCTTAGCCAGGGCTTCGGAGGCGGTACTCCGAATGGAGTCTGTGAGCGCAGGACCCGCGCCTCGCTGGGCCGCGTGCAAAAACCCTAGGGATCGAGCGGTGTCCATTGCGGCATCGCAATGCCCGCAACGTCCCTCTGCTAGGTAAGCACGACAGCCACAGGCAGCTGTCTCCTCCTTGAGGTGCACCCAAACTTTATGGGTCACCCCTTTCTTAGTGCTCGCGACCTCAAACGTCGCTTCAGAGCCAAGGAGTTGAGACAGCCGCGCCTCAGGGGCCGCGGTGTTGCCATGTCGCAGATGCGCAATGCGATTGGCAACAGCACGACTCACGTACCACAGAACAGCGCTGCACAAGATCACTACTACCAGAGTGATGGCTGTTCCGGCGACCCACACTGTCCGCCTGGCCCCATGACCGATTTCCTCGACCGCGTCGGCCGAAATTGTTGCAACCGCGTGCATGGAGTCCTCGACAACATGCACAGCCCCGCGGTGCAACTGCAAGGCAATCGGCGCCGACGCTGCAGCCGCCAGGCCCCACCAGCCGTTGATGTTCCCGTTGAGGGCGTGCATCAACCGATTGAGGAGCCCGCGACCCAGGAAAAAGGGGGTCCGCGGCGGAAGCGGAACACTTGGCGGCGGCCGGGCCGACCCGCACGGGAAGGCTGGGACCCAGCTTGTGCTTGGGCGGGGTTGGAGCGCGGCAACTATGCCCGCGGCGTAAGCGCCCCAGGCGTACCTGCCCCTCCCCTTGGGCTTGTCCTTGGCATCGGACTTGCCTCTGCCCTTCGGCTTGCCCTGGCCCTTGCCACGGGCATCTGCCCAAGCACTCCAAGGGTCGCGGCCCTTGCCGTACGTCGCTTCTTCGCGACGTCGCTTACCGCCCCTCTTCTTGTGTTTGTTTCTAAGAAGAGGTTGGATGGTTTCTTGGTCCATCGCAAGATTGGCCAGAAGGATCTCGTGCTCCAGCTCGTCCTGGCTGCTTTCGGAGCCAGAGTCCCTCTCTTCGCCACGCCGCGGATCAGGGATCCCGCGAGAGACGACCTCTGCCAAACGGAGAGGGGTGCTGCAGCGAAAGCACAGCTGCCTGAATGAAAGATTCCATTCATAGCAGTTAGGGCACTGCCACCCTGCAATGCGGAGCGCTTCGCTGATGTGATCATCGCGCTCCGCCTTCTCCGCCTGGCGCCGCTCTCGCTTCTTGGCGCGCTCGGCCGCCTGCGCCTCCTCGGCCGCCTGGAGGGCTTCAGCGAGTTCCTCATCGCTGAGAAGCCTCGCGGCATCCGCCCGCGCTTGTTGGTCTTCAAGCGCTTCGGCAGAAAACCTCCGCCTCCATTGCTCGGGCGCGGTTTGAGGGTCTACCTCCCACCACCCGATGTCGATCCCGTTGATCCATCGGCCGTCGCACGGGGCGCCCGCTTTCGGGCCGCCCGCGTGCGTGGTGAGGCACTGGTCCTCGGTAACCGGGTTGATGGCTTCGCAGAAGAAGCACCGCCAGCTGCCGTAGGGGTAAAAGCGGCCTTCGACGTAGGCTCGGTTGGCTGGGAGGGCGACATCGTCCGCCTCATCCGCGGTGCCTGCCTCCATCTCAACCGAGACCTCCTCGTCCTTGACAACCTCAGCTTCCTCCTCCTGTTCCTCCTTGACCAGGGGCTCTTCTTGCTCCCGGCCAACGTTGAGGTGGGACTCAGTGCGAACCTCGGCGCGCATCAAAATGACGTCAAGGCTATCCGCGGCTGGGTCGCCCGCGAAGAAGGAATCGATCTCCTGGGCATGGAGATCGTCAAGAGGCGTCACCAGGTCTGGCGAGTAATCCCGCTTGGAACGACGACGCTCTGCAAGGCGTTGCTGAACGTCGCTCGTCGGCGGCCCGAGGGCCCGCCTGCGCGGAGCGGCCTCCCGCGGAGGTCCATGCTCGGCCTCCTCCGTGGGCTCGCTCTTGGGCGTGGACCCTCCACCGCTACTCTCCGGAGCGGGATCCAGCTCGGGGTCATCGCGAAGCCACCCCGGTGGATGACTACCACCATAAATGTGGCGCGATCCGTCCTCAAGCTGGATTCGGTCCCCTCTCTTCAGGAGCGGGACCTTCGAGTGATCGTACCCGTTGGCTTTGTGGTACCGAATCACTCGGAGCATGGGCACCTCCCCATACCCACCGTCCTTTCCTCGGCGGAACAACCGTCCCCGCCAGTCTTGACGAAAAGGGTCAAGAGGTGCGGAGGGGCTGATCCCCAGGTTGGGCGGAAGAGAGGCGCCATGGCAGGCCGCCTGATGCAAGTGGTATTGCACCAGCGACTCAAAGGCCAGCCCGCATCCAGGAGCTGAGCATCCATAGTGGCCGTCAGCATTGGGGCGAGGCACCTCTGGGGCCGGGGCGGACCGGACGGTCCCGCCTCTTGAAGGCCTGGCGGAACTGCTCGATCCCGCACCCCCGGGGGCATCCTGACCATCGTCAGACACCTCTTCCCCGTCGGCGCCTTCCCCGGCCGCCCGATTCTCTCCCCCACGGCGCAGAGTTTTGAGGGACTCCTCACGCTTGGTGATCTTTTCTAACTTCACCATCGCGGTTCCCGCCACCTCCAGTATTTTCGACTGGAGTTTCTGCGCTCTCAGAAGAGCTTCGGACCGCGCGAGGTACTCCTTCGCGGTGCTGACCACCGATTGGCCAAGTTCGAGGACTCCTTCCTCTATGCTCCCGGCCTGGGCCCCACCAGCGGGCTCTTCGTCCTCCTTCACCTTGACCGCGGCTTGGGGCGCCCGCGTGTCGGGAAGATCCGAGCTGGAACTATCTTCCTCGACACCTTCAGCTTCTTGGGCTGCCTCTTCCTCGAGCGAGTCTTCGGCCTCGAGGGCATTGGGGCCAGGGATGTTGCGCCTAGGATACTCCTTGGGCTTCGCTGGAAAGCTCGAAGTCTTAGGAGCCCCTGAAGCACGCCCTTTGGCCTTAGGCGCGGCCTTAGGAGGGGTAACAGGTTGGGCGGCCCCCGCGGCCATGACACGGCCCGCAGGGGCCAGCACAACCGTCGAGGAGCTCGCCGCGCCACTGCTGGCCGCAGCAGCTTGGGACGCTTGGGCTTGGACCGTGCCCAGTTTCGGTCCTCGCCCCAACGGCGGGTGGGGGCCCGCACTGGTGTCGCCTAAACTCCTTAGGTCGACATGCTGGATCAACCGATCCACTTCTAACTCAGCCATTAAAATGGAGTAAACAGCTGAGCCTTTGGGGAGTGCCCAGATGCGGGAGATGCCGGTGGCTCTAATCTGGCCAGTGAGAGCCACCCCATCTGCTCCCGCATAGATAGGCACTCCGGCGTCCCGCAGGACCGCCAACCGGACCTCGACTATGCAAGTCGATCCGCGGCGGAACCCGCGTCTCCCGTCCTCCCACTGCGTGGGGCAGTGCCCTAGGACGTAGTGCACCCCGAGGCGGCCTCCCGGCCCGCCGCCGGGGATCAAGCCATTCTCGATCAGGCTCGGCACGACATGCAAGTCCGTGCCGTGCCACATGGCCGGGCCATACCGATATATAAGATCGTTGATGGCGGTCTCACTTAGGCCCTCCATCATGAATCCCATAGGATGGCCGCAATCGGCCGAGTGGCCTTGGAAGGCACGCAAGTAGCCAGCGTACGAGGTATCCAACCTCGGTTTCCGCTGGTTGGCGTCGTGCGCGACCGCCTGGTTGTACTGGTTGATGGTGATGCCGAGTTGTTCGATCAACTCATCAACCGGGTAGAGGCCGCCCGGAGCGAACCGGCCTCTACAACCAGCTTCGCCGTGCCGCATGCATCGGACTAGCATACGCTGCACGTCGTCGATCGTGGGCGGGCCTTAGGGCCTGGACTCTTGCTCTTGCCCCTGCCCTTCGACCCTCCTCCACCCATCGCGGCACTGAGGCCCGCGGCTTTGCTGGACCTCCGATGGGCGAGGAAAACCTGACGCGCCCTTGAGCGGCCAGGACACGGCCCGCTGCAAGGGGCCAGTGTGCAGTAGTGGTAGGCAGCCGCTCCCGCGCGGCCAGGGCACGGCCCGCAGCGGGGCCTTGTGGTTGACCACGAAGGTCCGGGCGACCGATCGGTCGCTCCCGCGCGGTCTGGTCGCGACCCGCAGCGGGGCGCAGTGCACAGGCACGAACGCGGGGAGGGACTACCTACCCTAGGTTCTACAACACACTTGAACCGCTGCGGCGGGGGTTTGGGGAGTTTCCTTAAGGTCTGGGCTCTAAGGCTTCTAAGGCTTCTGCTTCGACCTTGGACCGAACCTCTAGGCCTGCTTGCAAAACACTGGCTGCGAGACAGAGGAACGAAGCTGCACGCGACGAACGACGAAAAATCCTTCTGCCCGCAGACCGGCGACCTGGGAAACGGCCCGCCCCAAAAACACCCGCCCTGAACACAGAAACACCCGAACAGCCCCAACATCCTGAGCATCAGAACGCGCGTGGGGTGATTCTGGTCTGAGCGCGCCGCGTCATGGTTCGCGCGCTTGGTGTTGTGCGCACCGCGAACGCCTAAGGCTTCAAGAGCAGACGACGCGCTCTGCGGAGCTGCGACTGCCCCTTTGGCGCACGCTTCGCGCACCGCCCCCTCGGCTTGGGCATCAGTGAAAAACTGCCCATCAATGACCCTACCCGTCCTAACAGTAAGATCATCCACGTAGGCTATCCACTCCTTAGTATACTTAAGGCGCCTACCTCTGCCGGGGGCATAGGCCCTATCAACCACAAAGTTGAAATCATCTGGGCCGTTAATCGGGCCAAAGGTGAGGCCGACAGGGAGATATTTCCCTGATCTTGCCACAATGGCCAACACCTCGCGAGCACGCTTGGTGTTCCTAATTTGATTAAACCCACTAACCGCATCCACGAAGGTATACCAAACCGAACCTACTGCGGCGGCGAGCACATCGCTACCCCGCCGACAATAGTACGTGGAGCGCTTAATTCGGGCATTCACACGGCGGTAGTCAACCACCAAGCGTCGCTTCCTATGCCGCTTGTAGCTGGGCATTTCCTTGGTCGGAAACGGCGCAGATCCCCAAGCCGAGCTGCCGCGGATCAACTGACCCCGCTTGCATTCTTCTTCAAGCTTGTCGTCGACCCATTGCGCGGACTCGCCCCTCAGACTGTGAGGCTGGGACGAGACCGGCGGCCCGGTGGGGATGCAGTCATGGGCGAACTTCCTGACCGTGGTCCTGGTGGTGTCCTCCACCCAGAACCCAGCGGCCTTTCGCCGTATGACCTCCCTGATCGGTCAGCATCGGTCAGCCCTGGTCTGGTTGGTCCAGGCTCGATCTTCAAACCCGACCATACGAGGTCTCTATAGGCCTCGGTGCGCCTAGGATCCTCCGCGACCTTCTCGCCCGCAAGAGCATAGACCTCAAGGTCAGCCCGGACGGAATCCCAG
This sequence comes from Symbiodinium natans, assembly GCA_905221605.1. Lineage (NCBI taxonomy): Eukaryota > Dinophyceae > Suessiales > Symbiodiniaceae > Symbiodinium > Symbiodinium natans. The sequence goes on from CAJNDS010002516.1 coordinate 178,606, forward strand.
TCCTTGGCGTCCGCCTTGGTTCGCCAAAACGCTTCCTTCTCAGCGGCGTACTTATCCACCTCCTTATCCAGCTCCGCACGCTCTGCTGGCGTGAGGTCCTCGCCCGAGCGCACGTCCGGGAGGGGAATGACTGGAGAGGGCTGTGGTGCAGCCGCGGCGCTATCCGCACCCGCAGTGGCTGGAAAGCTTTCAACTGCAGCGGTGCACAGCTCTTCCGCGCCCCTCAGACCAAGGTCCTGGAGTGATGCGCAGAAAGCCGCCCCTATGAGGTTGTAGTCGGCTTGCGCGCGCCCAACGTGCTTGTGCTGCACTGCGCCTAACGCATCCGGCCTACTACACCTCAAACCTACCGATTCTAAGCTGAAATCGGCGAGCCACAGGGCCCCGCTCTCAACGAGGTTGTCGCGGCCACTGGCCCGCGCGAACTGGCATATGTCAGCCCGCACGAAAGCCCAAGGCCAGCGTGGCTCTGCGAGCGTCCCAAACAAGGCGCCCCACTCCTCTAGCCGCCAGGGTTCCCACTCGCCTTTTTGTGCCTGCAAATGCAGCGCGACGTGGGCGCCCGCGCGCGTGCGTTCCTGCGCACACCGGACGACTAGCTGAAGGAAAGCTCGGGGCACATTCTTGCCCTCAAGCCCAATCACGAGCACCTTCGGCTCTGCGCGCAAAACAGCGCCGCTAATTGCCTCTAAGTGCCCTTCTGCGGCCAGGTTCCAGGTGATCCCGTAGGCCTGCTTGCCTTGCACAAAAGCTGGAACAACCCTATACCCGTGCCTCCTAGCCGCGTCGGAAACGACCGCGTCACCCCAAGCAACCTCTAAGACATCGGCAACCCCTCCAAGGAAATACTGCCGGAACCAACTCTCGACAGCACCCGACTCTGGGGAAGCCCTAGGCTGCAACACGCGGGGTTCCGCGACCAAGAGGTCCGCGAGTTCCAACACGCGCCAGGGGCCGGTCAGACCCGGTTTCCAAGGCACACGCCCCGCCCCCTCTGAACGGGCCCTCGGAGCGTTCCAGACCACTCGGTCTCCTGGCTTAAGGTCCACAGTGCGCCTATGGCGATTTGCAAGTTTCGCCCGCGCTTCTGAAGACCGCGTCCAGTGCTCTCGGACCGCAGCAGCTAGTTCCGAGAACTGCTTAAACTGGCTCCGAGCCCAATCAGAGATGGGTTCGAACTGCAAGGCGTCTCGCAGGACGTCCTTTTCAAGTGGTAGAGCGAGCGACCAGCTCCGCTCTAGGTCCCTCGGGGTATACCCGTGGGGTCCCGGAGTGTTATCTATGACGTACTCCGCCACCACGAGCCAATCCGACCAAGCTTCGGAAAGGGAGGCGCCGACTTGCCTGACGACCGCCCCCAGCACCTTTTGAACTTCTTGGTGGACTCGCTCGTTTGCGCCCAACTCACAAGGCCTCAAGGGCGCGCTGAACCGCCACTCGGTCCCAAGCATAGCGCTGAGTTCTGCCATGAGCGCATTCTTGAACTCTGGCCCTCTATCCGACCTGATGAGGCTCGGGATCGTCCTGCTGCGAAGCACACAGCGCACGAACGCCCTCCTGACTTCAGCATGAGTCAGAGACCTCATCGGCTCGAGGAGGACAGCATGACTGAGGCAATCGAAGTACGTAAGCGAGTACCTATGCCCCTCCCTGTCCTCTCGGTTCGGACCTTCACAGTCCACGCTGACTTCCTGCCAGCATGTCTCGGCGCCACATTTGACCGCACGAGCTTCAACCTTCGTCGGTCGAGAGCGGCCTTTAATGCAAGCGAGACATTTGGCGACCCAGGTCCGCACATCTTTCTCTAAGTCGGGCCACCAGACTGCCCTCTCTAGCAGCTTGACGGTAACCTCAGCAGACCTATGGGCCCCAAGGACTCCACAGTGGACTGAATTGTAGCAAGCGCGGCGCCAGGTCACCCCATTCGCGCCCGCAGCCCCGTTGGGAACCACTGGGACAACGACGGTTTGACCCGTCCTGAGGGTCACCTCGCGCTCAAGCAACCCGTCTCCGGATATCTCCATTGGCGGCTCTGGCTTGCGAATCGAGCCCGCCAATGAGGGATCGCGCCGCTGACCCTCGTACCACGCCGTACGAAGGGATCCCGTGACTCGGAACTCCGAAATGTTCGCCGCGTCCCTTGCCTCGACCGCAAGCTGCTCACGACGATTTTCGTCCTCCTCCGCGATCAGGCTCAAAGACGGAACACCGCCCTTAAACTCGACCTTGACCTTGGTTGAGGAATGGTCCCAAATGCACAGGATGGGGCTATGGCTAACGAGCTCTAGAACCACTGCAGGGCCCTTGTGCTCTTCACCCATAAACGCCAAAACTCTACCCTTCAGCTTGCACTCATTGGCATTCTTCCCGCGACTGATAGCGCCCGCGGTCCAATGCCCTTCTACGCCCTCGTTGGACGAAGAGAATTGAGCAAGGACCCTTGACGCCTGCAGGGTAGACCTGCGGGGATCCGAAGCTGCTTCTCCGGTTGCCCGCCAGCCAATGACCTGAGTAACCCTACCCACAAGGGCTATCAGCTTGCCGAAGGAGGGGTCTAAGGCAACCTCTTTACCATTAGACCTCCAGAGCACTTCACACTGCTCATTCACGACATGTCTGTGGCCGTGCCAGTTCACCACTGACGACCAATGCACGACGATGTCGCCCTGAACCACATTCAGGGGCGAGCAGTTGTGCCCCGCCACCACAGCACCATCTTCTCTAACCACCCATGTGGTCCAGTAAGGCTTCACATCGCCCCACTTGGAAAGATCCTTGTGCTGGGAGCCGAGGCTGAGCTTCATGGAATGGCTCTTCTTCCATATCTTCCCACTCAGCATGCCATATGCAGTGGGAACTGGAGCATCTTTGGGCGTAGTCCTAAACCCTACCGCCCATTGCTGGATGGTTGAGGACCTAACCCTAACCAAACCTCCTGTCCTATCCAAAGTTGCAAGGACGGAGTTGACCTCTAGGCCCACCTCATGGGCCTCAAGGTCGCCCTCAAGCGGAGGTTCGGGCTCCTCCCGCTCGGCTATCTCTACCGAGATATCGACTGCCTCTTTCTCGATGCAGGCGGGGCAGCGAGAAAACAGGTAGGTCCGCTTGCCGCAGATGCACAGACCCTCATGGTCCCAGAGGGGTCGTGACGGTTCGTCCAGCATCCCTCTAATGCTGGCATCATCAATGGAACGAACCGCGTCCAGCCTCAAGGACCGCAGAACCTCCGCCCCCAATGCCTGCTTCCCTACGATCCCAAAACCTCGCAGGGGAGGCTCCGGAAAATCCTTCTTGAGTTCCGGACAAGCCTCGGCCACTTCCAAGTGGCCTTGCTGCGTGCGCCAAAGGCGTGGCCGCACCGCCCAGATAGCCTTGATGCCTGCCCAAGCCTCTCCTACAGCCCTGGCTTCCTTGCGCTGCAGGTTCCTTGCTTGGAGCGTGAGCTCAACAACCAAAGGCCACCTAAGGACGGCTGTGACAAGCCCGCCTTGCCCTAGTCCTACGAGGAACTGCGGACGAAACCCCGAAGCTTCCCTAAGAACCTTGGCACACGAAGTAAGCAAGTCGACCCTGATCCGCTTGATCTTCTTGGTCCCTGCGAGCCTGCCGGCCCCGCAATCAAAATGCGAGGCAAGCCCGTCGGTATCCTCAAACGGACCCCAACAACCCCTGACAGCCACAGAAACTCCAGGGAGGCTCGCTTGAAAAACGCGCCTGATTTCAGTCAGCTCTGCGTCCTGCTCTTTCCAACGCGCGTAGTCAAAGACAACCATGACGCGCGCCGGAAGGGCTGCGACGACGCACATCGGCACAGCCGCGGCCTGGACACGGCCCGCAGGCTCTGGGACGGCGTCGTTGCCGACCGCCCAGGGCACGGGTCCGTCACCCTCAGTACCCTCTCCGAGGTACTGGTCCAGGTCGAAACCTCGGAGTTGGCCCGAAAGGCCCTCGAGATCTTTCGTCCTCGCCGCAAGGAGCGCATCCCGATCTTTGGGATTGCGGCTAAAACTGTCACCCAGCGTCGCTGAGCGACCGCTAAGGCTCCTTATTTCGGACCCATCCATAAGGATTTCCGCAACCCACCGGACGAGTTTCGGATCCATTCCGATGTCCGACGTTTGCGCTCGGGTAAGGTTGGCATGATCTGTCCAACACAGAGTCCGAATAGAGCCAAACATGCGGCGTGTCGCCCGCTTTACCTCGAGCTGGGCAAACGCCTCCTGTATCAAGGGCGGCCAGTTTTGCTGCGCGGGGGTCAAGCTCTTTGAGTGCGTCATAAGCACTTTGAGCTGACTCAAGTCACGCGTCATCTGCACGACGCTGCCCCCTACCGCGATGCCCGACGCATCCGCGATCTGCTCAAGGGGACACGACCCATCCGCAGCAGAGGCCTCATCGAAGGTAGCCAAATTGATGCGGTTCTGCATCATGCGCTTAATCGCTTTAAAGGCTTTGCAACCCTCGGTGGCGGCTGAGCCCAGCCCGCCTTCAGGAAAGACGGCGCCTGGCTTCTGCCACTGCCCTAAAATCTTGGCTGCGTGCCCATACTCAACAGGCAGGTAGCCGCGCAACCAATTTGCGCAACCCAAAAATTGCTGAATGTGAAGCTTCTCCCAGAGCGGGGGAAAGTCAATCACCGCCTGACAACGCTCTTCGTCAGGCGAACTCCCGTCCCGCCCAATGTTGTGTCCTAGGAGCTTACCTTTGGAGACACAAACTTCGGCCTTACTGATCCCAAACGAGAACCCAAACAAGATTGACTTATCTAGGAAACCCTCTAAGGAAACGAGGTGGTCGAGGAGGTGCGGGCACGCCTTAGGGTGCCGGGCGCGCATATCTGCCGCGAGCTGCTCATAATAATAGTCCGTTGGAGGCTCCTCGATCATCTTATCGATGTCCCAGCTCTCCACGATATGATAGCTCGGGCAGCGCGCCGTGTCGACCGCGTCTGCTGGGCGCACAGCGTCACTTGCGCCTCTTTCAGCCGTGGCCGATCCCTCACGCCAGCCAGCCCAGCGTGGCCCCTTGCGCGTCCTAAAGACCGCGAGGCGTTCGGTGACGGGAACCTCATCGCTGCACGCAACGCTTTCCGCCACACGCAAATCCCTCGTGTCCCAAAGACGCCACGCCTCACCTGCGCGCTGAAGCAAGCACGTTTCGTAAGGCGCCTTCTCGACCGCCACGGTCCCAAGGTCCTTCTGCGCAGGGCGCCTACCCCACACAGACGCGTAACCACCTGGCGCCTCCCACCAGCTGTCGACGCTTGGAAGGTGGTCCAAGCAAGTAAGCACTCCAGGCTCCTCAACAGGGCGCCCAACCGGGCCGCTCCCGCCCCACACCGAAGCGAGAACAGTCACCGCAGCAAGGACCGATAGCACACCGATCCTGGCGCCGGTACGCAGCCGCCCAAAGGACCGCGCACACGAGGAACAACCTTGGAAGCTTCTTGCCGCGGCCCTGGACGCGGACCCGCAAGCAAAGCACGGGTCATGGTCAACCGAAGCAACGGCGACCCCACAATCCGCACATGCCTGCGGAGACGGCTCTGACTCGAACACCGTCTCAATCGCGCCACAACCACAAGCCGCAGTGCTGACGAGGCCGGAACGCACTTCCGCAACAACCTCGCCTGGCTGGAGAGAGTGATCACACTCTTGGGCTGCAAGCAAAACAAACCCTTTACCCTCTCCTGTGGGCCAGAGACCTGGCACAGCCTCAACCCCACACTCAACCGGAAGCACAACCTCGGACAGGGATCCCTCTGCGGAGACTCCTGACTCCCGCACGACTGGCACCAGCACCCCATCACCTGGCGAGAGCTCGAGCGGCTCTTCCCCGTCATAGCGGAGAAGCTCACGACTTCCGCCCCCAGGCTCGATGCATGACGCGTCGTCCAGGCTTGACAACCGCGCTTCAAAGGCATAGGCCCTGTCCTTCCGAGTCCTACTGTGATCCTCACATCTGGGCATCCTGATTCCCAGCGTGTCGAGGACATGAAAGTCGGGACCCGGCCTGAATCCCAAGCCCATCCTTCCGGCGCAGTCCAGCGCTCTGCCGCCAAGGATAAGTCCGTGCCAATCGGACGTGCCTCTGGCTGCGATTTTACACCGCACAAAAATCTCGGTGTTGGGGCGACAATCGTCCGCCGTCTTGCCTTCCAGCAGCGTGACGCGCAAGACTGCTGCCCCTTTCAAAGGAACTGGGGCCCCCGATGCGATTCCATGCACATATTCGGGGTGGACCCACTTCTCAAGTCTCACGACCGGAAAGCCAGGATCCTCAGTGCCGATCCCAAGCTCTGCAGCCCGGTTCATCATGCCTACCACGAGTTCCTCAGTCACGTGGTTTGCGCCGGCGCAACCGTCAAGCATGCACTCGACCTTGCGGTCGAGGACCTGGACCACCGTTCTGTACTGGTAGCCTCCTGGCTCGTTGTCCGCCAGGTTCCACCAGTCCTTCGGCAGATCGTCCAAGGTGGCGAACTTGTCCCGCCCGCCCTTGCTTAACGGAAGCGCGTGCTGCTGCACCGCGGCGTGTCCTGCGGCTCCTAGGACGCCTGCCTGGACGCCTGAGCTGCCTATCTGGACACTGAACGCGGCGAAGGGGTTAGACATGGAAGCACCGGAGGGCGGGGCCCAGTTGGCAGGCAAGGCCGGCGTCCCTCCTGAGGTCGTCAGGTTGTGGACCATGTCGCAGCTGGCTCCTTTCTTGCACGACCCATTCTTGGAGAAAAAGGGGCAAACAGTGCCTGGTGGCTTTGCCGCGCCTTTGGCCGCAGCCTTAGGCTTTGCGTTGGCTTTTGCTTTGCCACCTCCCTTCCCTTTGCCTTTACCTTTCGCAGTGGCAAAGGTTTGGTCACCCTTCTTGGCCGCGAGAGCTTTTCTGCGAAGCTCCTTGTCGTGGCTGTACGGGCAGGCATCCCCTTTCGGGCAATTCCCATGATCGCGAAAGTGGAAGCAGATCTTCTTGTCCGCTCCTTTGCCAGCTCCCTTCGACGTAGCAGCATACGTCTGGTCCGCGCCAGCTTTGGCCGCGGCAGCTGCTCCTTTCGCAGCAGCCTTCGCAGCGGCCTTGAGACTCTTAATCTCCTTCTGAGCCTCAGCCAGCGCGACCGCCGGGTCCGCGCTCTGCGAACCGGTGGCCGTGTACACAGAGTGGGAAACAGCCCTGTGCGCTGCTTCTCTCTGCTCGTACTCCAGAACGACTTTGTGGCTCTCCTCCCAAGTCTGCGGTCCTCGCAACCCGCCATCCTTGGGGTCGCCAGGCCACAACCTTTTGTCGTTCCGGATCTCCTTTTGGAGATAAGGGGGCATCTTGCGGAGGTATGAGAGATACAACTCTCGAGGGGTCTTCCCGAGACCTACTGCCTCAAGGTCCGCGATCGAGGCCTCAAACAAAGGCTCGAATTGGTGGCCTGTGAGCTTACCCTTAGCGAGAGAGGCGTGCTCACCATCCACGCGGACTTCTCTTTCCTCCCGCGATTCCCCGAACATCAAGTGTTTGTTCTTGATGCGGTCATACACCGCCTGTGGATCTGAGAGAACCTCTCCCGATTTCCACGCTGCGCGGTACGCGTTCGTGTACGTCTTCATGCGCGAGCCGCGGCAGCGCCCGCGTAGCGCTAACAGCTTTTCGCGCGCACTCATACCGCGACAGTTGTTGGCCAGCGCGCAGACGTCCTCGAACTCCTCGTAGAACAGGACAACGTCTCGCGCGTCCGACTTGTCGTCGGTCAGCGTCGGCCACGTGAGGTCAGTTTTGACCGTAGTTATGGAGCTTTGCCCGCCCCTCTGCGCTAACGCTTCTTTCAGCGCCTCAGTTTGGGCGGCGAGTGCGGCGGCGAGATCGCCCGCCGGGTGTTGGGACCCGGTCTGCGAACCTCCGCCGTCTGAACCTCGCTTCAGGGCTTCTATCTCCATCTCTAGCGCAGCAAGCTTCGCGCGCAAAGGGGAATCGCCGTCCGTCGCGCCCAGGACACGGGCCGCGGAAGGACCACCTGCAACCTCAGCAGTGTGCAAACCTCCACGGTCCAATCCTACCCCCAACCCACTTGCAGTCGCAGGCTGTGGGAGCCCTGGGGAACGCGGCCCCACGGCTTCAACTGGCACATCGGACGGGGAGCTCCAAACCTTCTCTTGGCTCGAGCTTTCTTTTCCCCCTAACGCGAGGATAAGCTCCCCGATGCATTGGATTTCGCGCTGAATCTCCTCTGCGTCTTCGGGGTCCTCGCCACCGCGCAAAGCCGCGACCGAGAACCTGGTCCGCAGCCGACGGACCATCTTCGTAGGATGCCAGTCCCCGCCTATCTTGGAGAACTCATCCGCAAGGAGGGTGGCTTTGGTGCTTAAGGCGTCAAGGTCACGGGAGCTCACCGTGACTCCATGCGCTTTCAGCGCGAGGACAATCCGCGAAACGCGCGTCAAGTAGTCCGCGACCGGTTCTTGGTCTGGACGGAAAATCGCGCGCAGCTCCGCCTGCAAGCCCTCTGCGGTGCCTGGCACTGAACCTGCTGTCGACGGCGGACCGGACGGTCCCGCCGGGCGGGACCCTGGTGCCGTAGCAGGGACATAGGCAGCACCGGTAGGGACCATGGCCAGCTCCCTAGCCGCGGCGCTGACGTCCACCCGCGGCGGACTGTCGCCTCCAGCGCCCGAGGCCTCAGGGACTAGCTCGGAGTCCTCTTCTTCTTCCTCTTCATCCTCGTCCTCCTCTTCGGCGTCATGGAGGAACTTCATGACTTTCCGCCAGAGAGCCGCCTCTTGCTCTGGCGTAGTGCTGACCCCATCCCGCTTGGACAATGGACGGCTGCCAGTCTCCCTACGCCACTTAAGCCAAGCGACGTAGCTCATCCGCTCGGGATAGGGAACGTCTCCACCCTCGATAGCTTCGAGGAGGGTGACGCCCTCAGCCTGACCTGCAACCTCTGCGGACATTGCCGCAACACAAGGCGAAAAGCCGCGCCTTGGTCAGCAGGCCGCAGGCGTGGCACGCGAAGCGCCGCGCCTTGGTTAACAGGCCGCAAGCGTGGCACACAGTCCACGCGTCCAGGTCACGGACCGCGACAGACAAGCAAAGCAATGCTTGCCCACTCGGGCCGTAGGCACAAGAGCTGTACGTTCCCAGAACAGCCCCCAATTGTGAAGTCGACCAGCACTGGACTTGCACTAAGCCAATGCAATCACAGCCCGGTCACGCTGTTTTACGACTTCGTGAGTCCAAGCACTTGTGCAGCTACGCCTGAGTGCGTCCGGTCGGACCGCACAGCAACCTAGGAGCTACTGTACGACTCTACCGTGCTCAAAGGCACAAGCTCGGTACTTGAGCCAAAATATTGGCATTGTTACGAATTGCAAAACTCTAAATGCAAAGGAAAACTACAAGGTGGTCTGCCGAGTCCTAATGCATCACAGAGCAGAAGATGCATATGCACTCATGTCAGCTCACAGTATGTATATGTATGTATATGTATGTATATGTATGTATATGTATGTATATGTATGTATATGTATGTATATGTATGTATATGTATGTATATGTATGTATATGTATGTATATGTATGTATATGTATGTATATGTATGTATATGCATATGTATGTATATGTATATGTATATGTATATGTATATGTATGTGTATGTATGTGTATGTATGTATATGTATATGCATGTATATATATGTATGTACATGTATGTATATGTATGTATGTGAATTCTTATGTGTTTGATGTGTATGTATGCGTCTGTATGTATATGTATGTATATGTAACGCATGTCTATGCATACTTGTGCATACCTATTCATATCTATGCGTGTCTATGCATTTCTATGCATTTCTATGCCTATCCGTGTGTGTGTGTGTGTGCGTGTGTGCATGTGCATGTGTTCCACTGGGAACTGGTGACATGTTGAGACTTTTGTTTGCTGTGCAGGTATTCAACTTTGGGTTCTGACTGGCGACAAGTTGGAAACTGCAAGAAATATCGGCTTCAGCACCAATCTTCTCAGTGTCGAAATGGTTGCTGGCCTCACTCAGTTCCAAAGACATGGAGTAGTCAGTGAGACAACTTGACGTGGTTGAGCTCAAAACCAAGGATATCCGGGTCCTTGAACACTCGGAGAATATCAGTGATGCTTTGCAGGCCTTGCATGGGTCATTTTTGACGGGCCACTGGCACAATCCCCATGAAAATGGTTTTGGTCTCTTGTGAGCTTCGGGACGAGAATCTCCTTTCCTTGTGTGCACAGCACGCTGGTTTGACCTCTCAATTTATGCAAATGCTAACGTGCCCTGCTTCGGCGAGGTCTGCACGTCAGCTGGTTTTTCAGACAGCGAGACGACAGGGTCAATTTGAAGTTCCGAAGTTCGTAAAGGGCCCTTAGAGGGTTTCCATCGAGAGTGCATAGAGAGCACAGGAAGGTTTGGGGGGGGGTTTGAAGGTTTTGGTGGGGAGTTCTACAGTCCAAAAAGGGTCGACAGCTAGGGGGTTCATAGTGGGGGGCATAAGGCCACAAAGCTTTAATCGGGTTCGAAGAGGGGTCCATAGGGATATCGGGACGTTCAAAAAAGCACAGCAGTCCAAGGAGCGTGCATTTGCGGTCCAGAAAGGTCCCATAGAAGGAAAGCAGAGGGGGTCCATGGGTGGGCATCGGGCCGCCCAGAGAAGGGGGTTGAGGTCCAGCGAGGGTAGGGGGGGGGGGGGCCATGGTCACAAGCATCCACGAAATTCACAGGGGTCCGGAAAGGAAAAGCGAAGGTCCCTGAAGAGTATCTTGGTTCCAAGATGGGGCACAGGGATTGATTTGGGACTCCGATGGCTGTGAAGGCTGTGGAGGCTGTGGGGTGCAGAGGGCGGGGTGGTCATAGTGGGATTCCCACCTTTTTGAGCGGGCTGGAAAGTGAGGAAGTCCTGAAGCGAGCCAACCCCTAGTAGGGCCTAATAGGGCACCGGTCTTTTTCCCCAAACGCCTGAGGCATGGGGCCTCGGCGGATCCAACAAGGTGAAACCAACAGACAAAGAACAAACCAATGACAGATGGCCCGGGCCTGCAGGTAAGGGTTTTTTAGCTACTACAACGAAAAATGATGTTGAATACCCCCCCAGATGCCAGCTTGTGTCAAGCGGCGACGAGTTGTTCTTTGCAGTCGGGGTAGAATATGCTTGAACATCCTTTTTCGCAACACCTGCTGGTGGGGGCAGAATTTCACCTGCTCCCATCCTGGACGTGACGCTGATGCCGTTTTCATTTGTGTTCAGATTCGTGGCTCAGTGGCTAGAGACGTTTAGAATCATCGATGCTTACGTGACAGCACGTGCCAATTGATGCAGGAACTTGTATCCCCGGATCTTCTGCCTGAAGATCGTGAGGACTCTGCGCTGACACTGGTCAGGAAATCACTGCTCTGTGAGGTATCCTGATGTCAGAAGTGGGGTCGCACCGTCATGTTGTGCCGAGTACCCAAGGTAAAAATGGATCGAAAGCTAGGAGTGAGAAGTGGGGATCTCATGATTTCGAAGATCGTCAGTCCCAAGGATGGTCACTGGCGCCGCCCTGGAGCAGGTGACTGCAGCCGGCCTTCTAGAGGACTCTCACAGGGTCTTGTGCAGTCTGTGCATTCCTTGGCATTCTGATGGCGGGGGCTTGGCAGGAATTTCTGCAGGCCTCGAGCGCCTGCAGCGTGGTGATTGCCTGCCGGGTCTCACCACTTCAGAAGGCGCAGCTGGTGCGCTTGGTGCGCGAATCATCCTATCCACAACCTGTGACGCTGGCAATTGGTGATGGCGCCAACGCCCTTTGGCAAAAGGCTCCTGCGTCTTCTGTGCTTCATAGCCGTGTCACCGGCTAAGGATGTGCCCATGATCCAAGAGGCCCATGTTGGCGTGGGCGTGTCTGGGAAAGAAGGTCGTCAGGCCGTCAACGCCTCAGACTTTGCCATTGCCCAGTTCAGATTTCTGGAACGGCTTCTTCTGGTCCATGGGCGGTGGGACTACCGCAGGACATGCAAATTCATCTTGTATACGTTCTGGAGAAACGCGATCATCACGATGCTGCTATTCTACTACACTTTTTTCTCCGGATACTCGGGCACCTGCATGTTCACAAGCACGGTCTGGACATCCTTCAGCATGATCCTTTTCTGGCCTATCATTGCAACTGGAATCTCCGATCGAGATGTGACTGCAAAGCAGGCAGTGGAGCATCCATCCCTCTACGAAACAGGTCGTCTGGGACTGGATCTGAACATTACCAAGATGGTGGAAATGCTGCTCTCGGCTTTTGTTCATTCTTTTGTTATCATGACGATTGCAGTTGTGGCGGTGATGGACCTCGACGTGGCAGCAACTGGATCTTACTACTCCTTTGGATTCATGGTGTTCTCGTGGGTTGTGCTTACCATGAACTACCGGGCCACCTTCATCACCACCACATACAACTACGTATTTGTCGCTGCCCTGGTCGTTTCGTTCGTTTCGTACTTGATCTTTGCCTTCGTGTACTGCAACCTGCCCTCCATCTTTCCGGAAGTGAGCCTTGGCATGCAACTGGAACTATTTGCTTGAGAACCCCCCCAAAAGATCCCATATTAACCTTATAAGCAAGAATATATACATATATATACATGTATATTCTTTGGGGGGCGTTCTTAAGCAAATGGTAGTAGCAGTAGTGGGACTTTCGATCTCCGGTTGCCGAGGGTTACTGGGAAATTCTGGGCTTCAGTATGTTCAGTCGTCAGGGGAGGCGGAGCTCCCCCAGGGGTGGGAATCTGCTCCTTATTGTTGTTGGGGAAAAGTTCCGCCTTGCCTCCAAATTTCAGGATGCTTCAGGCCATGAAGTTGGGCGTACCTTCCTTGCGCTTTCCTTGCGTTCCTTTTCTCCAGATTCGGCTGCTCACCACTTCAGGATTCAGCTTAAGCTACGCCGCAAGCTGCGCTGCCAGGTACGGAACTTTCCAGCACGTGGTGCGGAATCCTGTCTTCTGGATGGGAAGTCTTGCCGTGCCCTTGCTGGCCGTGATGATCGACATGTTCAAGGCATCGATATAGCTTTGGAGCCCGTCGAGTCTCAATTCTGAAGCTGTTAGCTGATTGATTCTGATCTTACAGAAGCTGCTACTCAGATACTCGTAGAATCTCGTAGACTCAGACACAATAGGATGTAGAGGGTCGTGAGTACACGATTATAGGAGCAGGGATTGAGGAGCCAGTTACATGCCTGTATAGGATAACAGCTTATTCACCCAGCTGTGCAACCCAACAGCCAGCAAGAAAAAGATGATCAAGGACCAACAAGGAAAAGTTCGCTTGAGTCCTTGAGTTGCCAAGATCATGCCTTCGGGACCTAGGAGCCAGCGGCATCTTGAGCCTGCGCCCTTTCTGTTTTGGCGCACCGTTCCGTTCCTGCAGGCGGCGTTCTGTTACGTTCCGGCGGGGGTCCCGTTCCGGTGTCTCTCCCTTCTGGCTCCTCTTACGCGTTCCGATTTAGCCCCGCACTTCCAAAGATAGAAACCCAACCCTTCGGCTGTTCGAAATTCTAGTAGCTAGCAAGAATAGCAACAAGAATAATACTAACGGTAGGGACGGGCCTCCCAGGAGCCAATCCCAAGGCTCCCTCATCCTCAGATGGTCTAAGAACTGTGCGAAGAACTGTGTAACCCCGTAAAGGCTGGTATTCCTCTGACGCCCCTTGAGCAGTGTGGGGATGCAGGTTTCGAGGGTCCGTCTTGAAAAAATGTGCACTACTAGCATTAGATCTATTTTTGTTATTGATACTATCACCTCTATGATTTCTATGATTGCTAGTAGGACTATCACTGTGGTCACTGTGGACAATGGGAGGTGCCACTTCGGGCATCCCAAGGTAAAAAAAGGCATCAGCGCGAGGGAAGCCCCCAGCGCCTACAAGCATTCCAAATCAGGGGTGTGCATTTTTCTAGGCTGTAGATCATGGCAAAAATTCTTAGAACGTCTTGACGCCATGGCATGTCCGGTTCTCGGGCATTGAGTCGGACTGTGAGCTTTCCCTGTTTTGCCGGCAGCAGCCTATTGTCCGGCAGCCCTGTGGACAACGAATGTCTCCAGGGCCTTGTACAAGGGAAAGATGGGAGTCGTCGGCATCAGCTTGGTGGCTAGTGCGTCTGCAGTCTACTGTGCCTGTCTCCCTAACAGTGGTGAGAAGGGTAGGGGACGGGCTTAGGTTTGGGAGGCTACCGACATGAAACGCGGAGCCACAACATAATATCCGCGCGTATATGCATATGAATTATGTACAGGAAGCATCTGTATGAAACATGCAAATGAAATCTTTAGATTACAAATATCATAGCGTGTTTGGACGAGCCGTTCTCGCAAAAGGCGTACTTGATGCTGGAGTTTTTCCCGGACCAGCGCGACTTGATCCTCGAGCAGAGCCTGCAGGGAAAGCTGTCGGATCATTTCCGCGCCGCCAAAGGGGCATCTTGGCAGTGTTTAGATGCATGTCGATGTTGAGCTCCGCGTTAAGCTGACAGTGTACTTAACAGAGGAGTTTATGTACATGAGTAACGAAGTGACCGACCATCATCAGTACCCAAGGATGCCGCGCGGAGGGGCAGTCGCTCCTCCTCATTTGGAAGGCCACTGCTCGCCCAGACGTTTTTTCTGCTGCATGTGCGGATTGGCAGTACACACACACACCCACACTGGCAGTATCATTTGCAGTGGCGAAGTAGCTGAACAAGTCCCACAACCGAAACATGGGCAAGTCTTAGTCAGTAGTTCAGAGTAGGAGATCACAGCCAGCACGAGCCAGTGCAGGTCGGCGACATGGCATACAGGTGAGATGTCGGCCATCTCCTCTGGCTATGCTTTCAGCTTTCCGGAAGGCACGATGGCATCTGTGTTCTTCGTCGGAACTCAGCTAGGTTAGGGCTCATGGTTTGTAGGCTGTTAAAGCCTTTGGCTTCAGGATCATTCGTTTCTTGCCAGGGGTGTTCAGTCAACAGAAGGGAACTGCTTATTGTAGGGGTCCGCCATCCTCAGCCCATGTGATGTAAAGCCCTGTCGGACAGGCCAGCGGGTGCAGTCCCTCGGGTCGACCTCTCAGGCTTTCTTTCGGAGAGCGGGATCCTGTCTTTGACATGGCTGCCAGTATCGAACACAGCCCCCCCAGCTTGGATTTGCATGTAGAATTCGTAGACTGCTACTACCAGCAACAGCTTCCTGGTTCAATTAATGCACGTGCCTAAAGGTCGGTTCCACGATTGCAAATGGACTTCGATACGACGCTGCTTGATGCCATGCCGTCGGGACGGCTCCTCGATTGCCAGATGCTTCATCTAATCTGTATGTAGATACCTATGTAATATGTATATATATAATATGTATATATGTCTATATCTGTATATGCAGTTCGATTTTTTAAGGTTGGGAAGTCAGCCGCTGCGTGTTGAGGGTTACAGATTCAGCGACTTTTTCTCCACCTGGAACAGAAAATGGAGTGAAACTTGTTGAAAGGCTATAGGTATTTCGGGACGACGCTTGGGATCTGTGCTGTATTGAAAAGATATTTCTGGAGACATCACGCAGAGACTTCTTGGTAAACCTTCCGCACCCGATCATCGGTGTGGCTTTCGTAAAATGGATACGAATGAGAAAAGGATATCTGCTCACGGTATTCTCGAGTCCCGGCGGGTTTGCATATAAACGATACATTCCATCCCCTCAATGCCTGCAAAACCGCCCTGACGCAATGTATAATACATAACGTATATGTTAGAAAATTACACATAAAATATAGAATATGCAGAAGATTCGTAATCGATATAGTGGTTCATGCACTATGCAACGCGTAATATGTAGCGTGTAATGCGCAATATACGTTCAATATGGCATATGACTCCGCGGCTGCAGTGCTCAGGCCATCCCCAAGCTTTGCAACCATTGCATCGTCCGACTCAGATTCGGGCGGCTCGTCAGGCCGGGATTCTTGGGTTGTCCAACTTGCTCGACTTGGGGGTTTCCGAAAGGGGTACCTTGTTGGGGTCCTAATTTCATAAGGGAACCCTAGTATTTGGGGGTCTATATTCGGGGTCCCTGATTTTGGTAAACCCCCAGGCTTGTTCCCCGACCTTGGATCGCTGATTCAACTTCTGGCGCTGTGCACACAGATCTGATAGAGTGCAAATACGTTCGACTCACACGTCCCAATTAACATGCAGAGAGGCAGAGCGCCGTGAGGATGCTACAGCCTCGCACATGGCGGGCTCAAGAAAAGAGCCTACCGCCGCCGAAACGAGCCAGCATCCCCAAGGGAGCACATGCGACAGGCAACCGGGGTGCATCCGACATTCGAGTTGAGCTCAATGCCAACACCCAAGAACACAACATAACACAACAAGTAACCAAGCGTACTCCGTGAACTTCTCTCCAGAAGCGCAAGACCAAGCACAATGGTGTGCCGGCATTTAAGCCCCTCGTCCCTGAACCGTTTGCCACAGCTCGAGTGCATCGTGGGATGTTACGTTGTGGTTTTTGGTTGTGTAGTACACTGTTGCAACAATGTTGCAACCCTAGTATGGGAAGACGTTACAATGCATAGAACATACATAACGACTCTGCCCAGAGACGCCTGCACCATTGCCGCGTGCACACTCATCGCATCCCATCGCCAGGCAGTGGCAGTCACGAGCCGCCCATTCAGAAGCCCAGGCCAAGCCAGTTTTCCCAGCAGGCCATGCCTTCGGTACAGCTCCTGAGCATTGCACATCACGGCAGTTTGTGAAAGATACACTCTCCAGTATTCACTCGTCATCATGCGCATGTTGCAGGATGAAATAAAAGTAGCCGTGAGACTCCAGAAGCAATCCTGCGGCGTGCGCAACTCCTGAGTGCTGCCAAGGTTTGCCCTGAATCGCAAAGTTGTCCTTGTGGCGCTCATATCCTCTGGCATCCTCTTCGTACTGATGGGCTTCATGACGCTGCTGTACTCTGAGAGCTCCTCTCAGTTTAGGGTAGTGTATGATGCGCCAGATGACTGGTATGCTGGCGTGGACAGCACCTTGGTCTAAACAGTGTCTAAACGTGTCTAAACCATTTGAGCCGCACCACGGCTGCGAATGTGATCGTAATCGAGATCGTAATCCTGAAGCCCCGAAGACTTTGTCGCGCTGATTTGCACAGAATTTTTGTCGTCTGCGCTCCAAGCCATGTGATGTTGCGTCACACTCACAGTGCTATGCCAGTGTTTGCAACGGTCAATAAAGCAGCCGACCTTGGTTCTAAGTTAAGAGGTGGCATTTTCAAATCCCTCATCCATTCCGTTGCATCAGTTTGATAGTACGAATGTCAAGACAACGCCCTCCCTACACTTCAAAACTGATGGCTGCATATACTCAAATGGACAACCAATGAGTTGTGCCATTGGGTTCAAGGCATGTTACATCTGCAAGGATTGCAAGCAAGCCCAGCAAACTGGAAAGCAGCCACAAACACCTTGTTGTTACTTTCACTCTGAGTTTGCTGCGCCTTTCCTCACCGGAGTTCGCATTACCAATGTTGAATATACCATACAGCTGGGTAGCTGTCGCTGGCACAAGCTTCGGTCACTTCGGGCCATGCTGATTAATTTGACATCGATGAACACACTTAGAGGGTCTTGGACGTAGCAGCCATAAGCTTTGATTCCCAACTGAATGCGTTGCTGCTGCCTTCATCGGCGACATGGGTACAGCATTCTTATCTTTCCATTTGGCACGAGAGGAGCGTGTCCCATGTTTCATGGACAAAGCATCACCTATAGCCAGTACTGTTTCCTGCTTCCTCCCGCAATCAGCAAATGCTTTGTCGTGCAAGTTCTTGTGAGAGAGGCGTGCAAAAGCCGCCAGTTAAAACGAAATCTCACAAAGAATGCCATTTTACAGGAAGACGCGCGCTCGAGAACGACAGGTGCCCCCAGCGATGCGGATGTCTATGGACCCAAAACGACAGGGCAAGTCCGGTTTCGCTTTCAAGTTGAGCAGTCACTGCGACAGGGCCGCAGAGCAATAATGACCCAATGTGGCACCTGGGCATGCTATTGCTCAGCCACCGTCGCGATGCTATGGGACACTTGCGTCAGGCCCACTGAGCCACTAGCCGAGGGGCATGTTTCACTGCAGCACATACTTTTTCAGGATGCGAAGAAGAGCTCATCCTTCAGGGTCATGCAAGAACTAGCTTGCGAAAGCATGATACGGGCGCATGGAGAAGAGAAGACGCGCCGTTGGCACACGCAACCACACCGCGACCTTTCGCATAGGCGGGCGCAGGAAGACTGCCGCCACTCCCGACCTTCGGGGGAAAGTCGAGCCCTCGGGACCTGGCGCAAGCAAACAGGGGCAACAGGAGCCAACAGGAGCCAACAGGGCCAACAGGGGCAACAGGGGCAACAGGGGCAACAGGGGCAGAGCTATTCCCTCTTCCCCGAAAAAAGAGCGCACCGTGTGCTGACTTGTTGTAGGGTGCAGGGTCCGTCCAAGATGCGTCATGGCGACGGCTGTCAGCCTCCAAAAAAGGCCATCTCATCGACCGACGCGAGGGCGCGGGGGCTCCCCCCAAATACCTAAGCCCGGTGAGAAGAAAAATGCAGAA
Organism: Symbiodinium natans; assembly: GCA_905221605.1. Lineage (NCBI taxonomy): Eukaryota > Dinophyceae > Suessiales > Symbiodiniaceae > Symbiodinium > Symbiodinium natans. The sequence continues at coordinate 197,212 of CAJNDS010002516.1, forward strand.
AAGAGTCAAGAGCTCCAGTTTCCCGTCGATTCGGAGTGATACCGGGGTGTGTTTCAGTCACCACTAAGCCTAGGCCACAAGCCTCTTGAAAGAAGGGTTTGGCCGAAAGGCATGCGGGCATGTTTCTTGTCAGCACAGTGCTCTTCTGCAAGGCACCGCATCCTTCGCCGGTGAAGTATTTGTCCGACCTTGCCGTGCTCCCCAACGCTGCACCTTCAACATTGCCGTGCCTGCCAACCTGGACCCCCCAATCCAGGCCGGCCGATGAAAGCCAAAAACATCACAAACTGCCATGCGACTCTGTGTCACAAGTCGTTCACCTTCTGGCACCAATTTAAGAATGTCTGCGAGCGACAAGCGAGGGCACTGGTAGAAAGCTCCTCCGACGATTCAGGTGTATTACGAAGTGAAGCCGTTCCTGCAAAACTATATCAAATACATTAGTCAGGGCCTTAGCTGAATTTGAGGCTGCCAGCATTGGTGCCACTTCTCAGGAGCGCGAGTCGTTTAGCTCCTGGGACCGGCATACTCGACGTTGTGTTTGCTGCTTGCATCGTGGCGCAAGGTTCCATTGCGTGGGACCAACTCCAGGGAAAGGAGGATGCGAATGCAGGAGTACTCTGCGAACCTCGTACCCGAGCCTTGCCGTTGGACAGTTTTGCAAGCAATAGATGTGCGGAAATGGTTGACAATGAAGGGGTTGCAAGAGTTCTCGCGGGATGAAGTGTAGGAACTTTTTTAGCATCTTATTGCGTGCCCGACATCGTCCGAAAAACTTCGGACACCCTGTGAGCAACGACTGCTGTTGTATGCTTTTCTGAGTTCGCAATCACTCGGACAGAAATGGTCACTCTTTGAAGTAGAGCTGACTGAGCCATGAGAGAGTGCCTTCGAAGCACGAAAACCGTCACCCACACGACACCGGCCTCCTGACATGCAAGGTGAAACGCCGCAGGGGAAGGAGATCTTCCCCTGCGGTCTCATTGCCACTTCCGTGTTCAACGACTCCTGGTTGCACTTCTAACATCTTCTAACTGTTCTAACTGCATGGTTCCAGTACTGCGCCCGCTTAGCGAAATGTATAATATGTATTGTGGCCGCAGCCGAGGATACATTTGAGATTCAAGGTATCCCCATCGACACTGAGTCATCACACATGCCTGTCTGGCGCAAGTTCTACAATCCACCAAACTATTTGGAGCGCTCCAATGTTACTTGGTTGTACGAGCGATATCCGATGGTGACGAGCCGTGCACTGGGAGTTCAAAGCAAAAGGTTCATTGCGTGGATGCTGCCCAACTTCCTCAACCGAGCTGGAAAGCCCTATGGTGTTGTTTCTCAGCCTCTGCAGAAAGGGCAACTCATCACCTTGCACATCACTTCCACTTTCCCGGTTAAGGGCCTTGGGGCCCAGAAGTCGCTGCTACTCACACGAGGAGCTCAGAACTACACACTTGCCTATATCTTGTTGACAAGCCACCTGGCGCAAGATGTACCGCGTGCGGTACTGTAGTCACTGTTTTGGTCGCAGTTGTTAAGTCGACACGAAATGGAGTAAATGGAATGCCATCCCGTGTGAAATGTAAGGTGGAGCGCTTTGCTTCGCTTTGGTCTTCACGGTTGTTGCGATCTACTTGTCTTGTGGCCGGCAGCCAGGGAAGCCACGGCAGAGGTTCTCGAGTTTCTCATCTACCTGGCGACATACCCCGGAGATGGAGAGCACGAGCAGCGAAGAAGAATCGAGTGCTTGAGAGTGATGCGCACTTGCGAGGCGGTCGCAAAAGCTGTCCCCGGACGTCGCCCTTAAGGAATCTTTGCAGTTTGCCAGCATGTAGCGCATGGGCCAAAGGAGTCCAAAGTTCCATGTTCGGCGAGATTGTGGACCACAAGAACCATGTATCCGTCGCAAAGAGACTATCCACAGCGCTGTGGATGAAGATCCATCGAGGTACGTACAACAAGGATCATTGTGCGAATTCAAAAGATCGGAAGTTCCCCCTTCCTGAGATTTATTATCAGATACTTGAATCAAGGAGATTGATTTTGCTTTGGATGAATGGAATTGATTGTTCCTTTCTAGATTTCGAGATATCTGGAAAATTCTAATTCAAATGAACTTTTATTATATTTTGATTATTTCAATTCTTGAAGAATTAAATCATTGTTCTACAGAAATATAGAGAAGATAGAACCATTAAAATAGATTGATAAGGGCAAATATAATCTTATTTTATGAAAATTCTGAAATATGATTTATATGATCGTATCATAATTAGAATTTCAATATTATATATCTTCAAAAAAAAATCATGATTAGAAGATATTATATATGGAGAGATAGTGAGCATATAGGAATTTTATCTATCGATAATTTCGAGCATCTCTTAGATTAGGTTAGATCTCAATATAGAGAGGTATTGATCGGGCGGCTTATTGAAAGAGATTTATAACAGGTGACATATATCGCCCAAATGGCATGGGCATCTAAATAAATGAAAGGAAATCTATAATTAGATAAATAAGAAGAACTTCGAATTCTCTAAGACACTTCGACATATTTAAAAATTTAAAACTTGCCACCAACCCTAATTATGAGGCATCCCAGATCTTGGGTCGTATCGATAATTAGGTTTTGCAAATTTCATTCGATGGCAATATTTGGATTATGCAGATTCTTTTTCGATCAATTATTAAGTCAGGGAGGGGGGGGGGGGGACGTTAATATCTTCTCCTAATCGTGATTTATTTTCTGGCGTTGCATTATCAATCTTTGGCTAGGAATGTTATTATTTGACGAGGAAGATATTTATCTTTGTTATAATCATATATTGGACCCATATGGGCATCATATCTTGGGATATATTCACTAGGATTGCAAAAATGGGGATCCAAAACCATAATGATTTAGGTAATATTATCTTTCGAAAAACGCGCCTTATTGGTTTGAATCCTATTTTGGAGATTATTGGTCTTTTGCCGGACGATCCGAATTATCGATCAATTGATATATTCCTCGGCACCTCCTATCCTTCGGCAAAATTCTTGGTTTAAATAAACATCCTCGAATTAATTTGGATACGACGATAACTAATTAATCTTTTTTCAATCTTCAATCTTAATTATTAATGTAATTGGGGCAATATGGGTTGTGTCCTAATATACCCAATGTAAATGTTTGTCATTGCGAGGTGCGTGGCGTTTCGTCTTTGAGAATATGGGTGGTCTTAAACAAGAGGCCCGTGATTCATTAATCAATTTGTATGACCGGGTCGACGAATATTAACGGCGTACCATAATATATGCTTTTGAAGAATATTTGGCATTTACAAGGTCAAGAATTGCATCATCTTATTTCTAGGAATTTTTTCCAAATTATATTTTTCTCTAGATTTATATCCCTTCCTTCAGATAACGCCACATCATTAATCAATTAAATCAATTTTTTAATCAATTCCACGATAGCACTTATCTTTATTGCGACAATTCCTTCAAATTTTAGATCGATTCAATCCCAATAGAATCTTTTTCAATTCATCATTTTTATTCTTCTCTTCGGAGGCTTCCGACTCCAAATCCATCAATCTATCGGCCTTATTTTTCCAATTTTCAAGCTTGCCCTCATTACCGAAATTCAATATAGAGAAATCAATCATAATGCCACAAATTTATTCAAAATCATAAATAAAAGCCTCATCCGATCTACACGATAGTAAATATTCCCATGAAGATATTAAATTGAATGAATCATAGAATTTGGTCAAATCCATCATACCCTTTAAACAATTTCAATTGTAAACAATTTCAATTGTCCGATCTACCTCTGATACCTTCTTCGTAAGCTCCTTGATGTATCAACAAGCTTTAGAAAAATATTTGCGAATTGTTCATCCGCAAGTCCGTTCTTTACGATCCCGAGGATTATGAAAATCTTCTCTTGGAGGACCATCATCTTGAATTGGGTGAGAAGAAAATGCAAGGCCAGCCCGTACGCTCTATCTTTCGAGATCTTCGTCATGCTCAGAATATCTTCCCACGCCCCTGCGCGGGTTTTCCCTCCTTCCCCCCCCCCCACCCCCCTGCCCCGTTTCGGGGGCCTGGCTCAAGTCTACGATCAATCCAAGCCGACCCTCAACCTTGAACCTTGAACCTTGAACCTTGAACCTTGAACCTTGAACCTTGAACCTTGAACCTTGAACCTTGAACCCTAAACCCCAAAAAACCCTAAACCCCAAAGCGTGAACCTTGAGCCCTAAGCCCTCAATCCTAAACTAACCCTCAACCCTAAACCCTAAACCATAAACCATAAACCCGGAACCCTAAACCCTAAAGTCCAGCGACTTGGGCGCTGTGGAATCACCATGCTCACGCGGATGCGCTGGGCCGGGCCGAGGCGGGTCGCGTAGCGTTAAAATTAGATCGTGATTCAGAAGGCACATTTGCGAACGCTTCCACTGCGGGAGAAAAACCCTAAACCCTAAACCTTAAACCCTAAACCAGGGAAGACCGATCCAGCTCAAACATACATGGTCGAGACACCATAATATCATAAGTTAAGCTGCGAACGTCAAAGGTACGAGTACGCCCAACAAAGCATCACCACCGCAGCGCTCTTTGTAATGTGTGCGCATTGTCAAGGCCGTATCAATTCGAACTCCTCGTCCTCGGGGCCAAAAGCAACCGCAACAATATTGAATGCCATTGCGAGAGATCAAGCGTAGAATCTTGGAACACATGGCATAATCTGTCCAATGAATTCAATGACTCTCGTGCCTCATCCTCATCCTCGTCGTCCTCATCTTCACGCCCGGCCTCTGAAAGGCCACACTGTGTGGACTAAGCGCGTTCACTGTAAGCACACAGTCGTCGTGATCATGCAGTTCTGGATCCGAATCGCAATAGTCACACTTGAAGATCAAAAAGGTGGCCGCTGTCATGTGCAGGCAGAGCGCTCGTTCCCCACAGAGGACTATGTAGGGGAACATCTGCACTTGCGACCAAGTCTGCATGAGACAGCGTTTAACCCTCGCTGCAAGAGAACATTCCAGGCGAGGTGGCTTTGGCTCTGGAGTGAGTGGCAGTGCTCGTTTGCATGGCGTGCGTGCGGAAACACACACGTGGTTGCAGGCCGCACACAGCCTGGAGACGAATCCAACTTCAAGTTACAGGCCTGTCCATGCACGAATGTGCTGGCGATGACTCTTCTGGTTTCTTGCTTTTGTAAGCGGAATGCGTGTGAAAGGCTTACCTGGTCTCGGGCCCCAGCAAGTGGACTTGCTGTTGATGTCCTTCCCTCTCCAGACAACTATCATTGTGGCTTGAACAGCCCACAGCTCTCAAGGGCGAAAGCTGGATGCAAAAATATGTCGGTAGACATGGCAAGCGGTTCAGGGCGAAAGCGCAGCTGAACATACAATTACAATAGTAGAGATCCTGCAGTTTGGGCAGCCACATGCTGGTCTCCATGCCCTGGGCCCACACGCACAGCTGCTTGAACCGGAAGCCCGTAATGAAGACCAGCGCTACCTTAGACGAAGAGACAGCGTCGGATTCTTCATACTGTGTCGGTTTGGTGGACTCGCGTGCCTCTGGCGAAGTCTCTTACACATGGATTATACTACAAGAGGCAAAGCTGATGAAGAATGAAACTTGGTTGGGAAATGTGTCCTGTCCCCAGAGCTCTCGTGAACCTTTTCACATGAACTTGCACGCAGCTAGCGTTCCCCAGACCTTGACAGGCGTCCTTCAGACGCAGCTTCAACAATGCAAACGATAGCAGGCCGGATGGGCGCCGAATGCGCTCTGTGCAATGCAAAGATGACGTTTCTTGTTTCATGAACGTCATGTTAAGGTTACCTTTCCTGCTGCATGCCATACGATTGCCCGTTTTGGTTGTGCCATCCAACCATCTCTGCGTTCTAGGCTGTAATTGCGAAGATACCAGACACTCTGCCTTCGTGAGCAGACTTTTCGGCCAAGCCGAAAACCGTTTCTGCAAATATACAAAAGCTACGGTACTGCTGTGACAGGCGCTCATGGATCGCATCAGTTAGCACACGCTGCCGATTTTCGAGTAAAGGCAGGCACGCACACATGGCAGTGCCCCCGAACCTCCGGCAGCCTCTGTGGACTGAGGGTCATGCCAGAAAAGCCGTAAGCATAGCCAGGAAGACAGGTATGCCTTGAACGTGCACACAGAGCGTAGAAGGGTAGATTCTGAAGGTGCGACCGTGATTGATCAGTCTCTGACGATAGTCATCGCCAGGATCGCCATCATCCTGGCACTGACAAATCGTGCATTTGATGAACAACACGGTGGACCTTCATTCCCTGGTGCAGGATCCTAAACTCGTTCGCGGCTCAGAGTCTCAATATGTCTCAATGCACCCACCAAGGGACAATCGGCCTCAACAACGACATCCTCAGCGCGCAGGAGACTCACAAGACATACTGTTGACCTCTGTGCAACATTTGCTGAGATCCTGTCTTGTGTGCATGTCGCGAAAGGACACTTGAAGGCATTCTTCACATGCTTCCCGAACTCTGGAAGGACGTGGAATGGATCGAAGGGGTTAAAGGATTCCTGGCAACAGGTTTAGCACTGCCGTTTAGCATCTCCTCAGAGGAGAGGTTCAATGCCCGCTGCAGGCCTTCGTCACATTGGAGATCAGCGTGTTGACTGGTCTGCCTTCAAAAAATTCGCAAAGAGAAGCGCGCAGAAAGCGCAGGAGGAAGGAGACCAAGGACCGGTGTACACTGGGCCTACACGGGCTTCTGCTGTCCAAAGGGCCGTTCAGTCCAATGCCAGGCGCTAGCGTCGGCACGGCGATATCGGTAACCGGGGCGGACTCATTGGCAGCCTCATCTCAACCAACATCGAACATTGATCGAGCCCATTTCGGGCAATTTCGGGCCTCGCTCGCTGCCAGCATCCAGAAGCAAAAGAGTCTCGAGGCGAGGGAAAATCTGGACAGGCTCGCCATGGCACCAATAAATGCTCAGAAACACCTCCTCTCCGGCTTTTGGATGGTCGCATTTCTCAAGTACGCATACGTATGATTGGTTCTTCTGTACAATGCTGGCGGTGTAACTGTTGAATGAAGGATTGCAGCAGAACTTCAGTTGAAGCAAGCCTCAGTCCCTCCAACAGCGACCAGTGCAGCGCAGACGTGACTCTCTTTTCAACGAAGCAAATCAAATCGGGTTTTCGTCAGGGTGTCCTCTCCGTAGCGGAAAGGATACGGTCGCTGCGAGGATTCGGAGCGCTGGACTTGGCCCTCCGCCAACAGCCATCCCTGCCTGCATAGCATCTAACAATCAGCCCTCCATGGTCAATGATGTCAATGCATGTTTTGCCATGCACTTCTCGACAAACGCACACTCCCACAAAACCAGAGCGGAAGCTCTTCTGTACTCTGCAGAGGGGTCGGCGCTCATCACTCCATCTCCAAACTACAGCCCCGCCGATGCAGCGTGCGGATGATCCCGCGGGCTGGACGCATTTAAAACCTCACACTCACACTGGCAGTTTTTGCAAACTGCACTGAACGAAATGATGATTGATGATGGCCCCTCAAGATTGGGGCAAGCTCGGCAAGAAAAGGGCATTCAGTCACTATGAAAAGAAAATCAGTCGCCATACAGGTACACATGCCCCTGTTGCAGAATCATGTAGATGAGGAATGATCATGAGCCCATGTCAAGCCCAGGAGCTCAGCTCCTGCAGCCCATTCCAACCCCACAAAAAAAAAAGGAGCCGCGTCGGGCACTTTTTTCTGCGCAGGACGGAAGATGCCAGGAAGGCCTCTTCCAATTTCCGGGCGGATGCACGGGTTGAGCAACCACACAGGTTCCGCAAAGCTCTGGTGTACTCCACCGGTTACAGTATGGCATGCTTATGGCAAGTCCAATCAAATCCCGGATCCGTCGAGGGAAAACGTGAGAGGGCTGATCTGCGGACTGTAGCAGCGACATCGCCTGTCAGCCCTGAGACACATAAGTGAAAGGCGCGCACCACACACACGGAGTCTCTACCAAAAGCCGAATGGATTCTGGGGCATGAAGGAAATTCTCTCTCCTAGTCGATTGAGCAACATTGAGCAACCATGCCCGCTCAAGCAGGGGCATCCTGGTCCTGGTGATGTCGATGAATGGCCTGGTGAGCTTCAGTCACCTCATTGTGAGGTGGCATATCCAGGCAAGGGGCTAAGACGGCTAAGAGAGTCCAAGAGTTCAGAATCGGACTTGGGTTGGGCCAGGCTCTCCGGATTGGCTACGTATGGCCAGCAGTCAGGTCCCTCGTGTGGGTGAACCTGCCGAGGGCCGAAATATCTCCGAAAACTTTCAAGGGTCGGAATGTCTTAAGGTTGGCGATTGAAGTTGATCGGCATTTCGATCCTCGACAATGATCAGAGCTTCTCTGGTTGAGACAAGAACTGCTAAATGGCCGCTAGCATAGCATCTTGCAGAAAATCTAGGGTGAAACGGCAGGGAGACTGGACACGCAAGTTTATAGAAGGCTGAAGCAAGAGATGTTCATACATAAACCTGAATCCTTCTGGTATGATGGACCGTTCATGCTGCACGTATTTCATCTTACTTGGCCTATCGTTAGGGATGCTTCGCGCCAAGTAAACAAACGTCGCATCGCTGCAAACACTTCAATTTTCCAGCTGCCAGCATTCTCGGATTGAGAGGCCTGACAGTCGAACATTGCTGGGGGAACGGGGCGCTGGCGCAAGGTGCCACAACCAGCGCAAGCTGTACAAAGCTGCTGTGCGCCTGGTATTTCTGGTATGTCTCTTCAGTTGGTGGCGTGCAACTGTGCAACCAGGGAACGCCCCATGGCTACACAGCTGGCAGCGGTCATCGTACTTGTGTGTCGAATCTTGCGCACGTATGACACCTTGCATGCTCTCAGCTTACGAATCCGCCGGCTGTTGGCAGCTGCTATGCCGCTCACGGCATTGTAAAGGAAGTCTTCAAACGTCAAACACTCGACCTTAGATGAACATGCTTGATGCCATGCGCTTCAGCTCACTCTGCAGGGAACGGAGGGCAGAGCTACAGCACAAAGCAACCAGCTTGAATGTTGAAGCTTGCACTTGCGTGCCTCCCCGGCCATGCACTGAACGAGCCGGAAGTTTTGCTTCATGGCCATCTGAGGTCGCTGCAACCAAGTGCAAAACCATGCCTGCGCAAGGAGCAGCAGGTAACCACTGATCAAATGCACCATGCTACACATTCAGGAATGCACTTTGGAGTTAGCACATGGCTGCTGTGAAGCAATTTTGCCACCGCACATGGCGGCGTTGCCGCATTATCCACAGGTCCGGCGCATGGTTGAAGACATGATGTTCCGTTCAGGGCATCGTTTCTCTGGTGCACTTGGGAACATCGACACGAAGCTTGCTTAGCACGACTTGTCACAATCTCTCACACACACACACACCGCCACTGTGCATACGTTGGGCTATTCTTTGCTGTGGCGCGAAGAAAATCCCCAAATGACGGGCTTGCCCAGTAGATGCAACTTGGACATGTCAAGCAGCCTGGGAACTAGCGCAAGAGCCTTAACAGGATTTGTGAGTACCTCGCTCAGGCTCAATGAATCCCATGGACAGCATGGCAAGGCCTGGACGTTCAGGCAGAAGCCAGGCCCGCATTAGGGGAATCGTCCATGAACCTTTCGGTTTAGGGTTTAGGGTTTAGGGCTTAGGGTTTAGGGTTTAGGGTTTAGGGTTTAGGGTTTAGGGTTTAGGGTTTAGGGTTTAGGGTTTAGGGTTTAGGGTTTAGGGTTTAGGGTTTAGGGTTTAGGGTTTAGGGTTAGGGTTTAGGGTTTAGGGTTTAGGGTTTAGGTTTAGGGTTTAGGGTTAAGGGGGTTTAGGGTTTAGGGTTTAGGGTTTTTTTAGGGTTTTAGGGTTTAGGGTTAGGGTTTAGGGGGTTTAGGGTTAGGGTTTAGGGTTTAGGGTTTAGGGTTTAGGGTTTTTAGGGTTTAGGGTTTAGGTTAGGGTTTAGGGTTTAGGGTTTAGGGTTTAGGGTTTAGGGTTTAGGGTTTAGGGTTTAGGGTTTAGGGTTTAGGGTTTAGGGTTTAGGGTTTAGGATCACCAGGACTCGTCGACTGTTCGGGCGGAGGTTTGGCAATTTGGCAAAGGCATGGTTCAGTCTCTTCGAGTTTGATACAGCGGTGCCAACGAAATCCTACATGAACTCTTGATAAGCTGCCAAGTCTCTCTTAAAGTCAGACTCATCAAGCCTAGCAATTGTTCGCAATTTTTGAACCTTCAAGTTTCTGACTGTGACGGTTACAGACATCCTGCTGCCTCCATATCAGACTTTACACAGCGCCCCTCTGAGATCCCCACGCCGTGCGCGCGGAGTTGAGGAGATCAACCCACAAGTGCGTTGCTGCGACCTACCACGGAGATCTCATGTGATTGATTGTAGATAGCTCCGGACCTCGTGTGAAGGGACTATGCCTGCTACGCAAAGGAAGGATTGTCTAGAGGAGGGAGGGCTCCAGGCGCAGCAGGTTTGTCAACGTGGGGCGAAGAAAAGCTAAGAAGCATCTGTGCACACCAACAGGGGCAGAGGTGCGAGGCCGGCAGGTGGGAAAAGAAAAGTTCAGTAACCGTTGCAAGCCTCCAACTTTTGACAAACCGAACCTTAAGCCCTTTGCGCTTATGTAGACCTTGTCTTCGAATGCCCACAAACCAAGAAGCTCAAGGTATCAAATGAACCAGTGACTACTCCACTGCAGAAACTACTCGAGATTCCCGGCCTCCTCCCAGATTTCGTTCTCGCCACCCCGAAAAGTAGCCAGGTTGCTGCTCGTTTCAGAGTGAACACATCTGCGGCAAAGGCTGCAGCAGTAACATCGGACCGTTGCAGTCATTCTTGCAGTCTGAGCTTGCACTGCGTTTTGCTTCAAGACGAACTTGCTGTCCAATCAAGCTGCCGGCAACTGCACTACTGTTCTCGAATGAAAACATGCATCGACTGACTTCGCCTGAAATAGGCCACGCCGTTGTGATGGTTCTCATTCACTGCAAACATGTCGAAGACCTGAGAACAGATGCGCAAGCATGTTCTGGAACGTAGCATACCTACCAGTAGCAGCGCTGAGAAATTTCAGCAAGGGGGCGTGGCGACGTGTCGACTGTCGTTTTGATTACGTTTCCTAATGGCATGGGCCCAGAACTTTGGTAAGCTCAGTCCGCATTCTCGTACCCAGGTCCTAACAAGTCCACAGACCACTTGACCGTCACATGGCTTGTATTGTACTGCCCAGAGCTATGCCATCGGCCCTTAAGGTCCCATAGCAAGACCGACCGAGCGCGGGACGTCGAGGGCTTCAAAAAAAGCTCCTGGGTCTGCTTGCGACTGAGCCTCCAGTCCGTGTTGTGTGTGAACCATTAGAGCTGCATGGCCTTAATGTGCAGTGCAGTGCAGGTAGCTTCTTTTGGTGAGAGCTGCTCTTCCCCGCTCAGAGCAAATGTCAGCGAGGGTCCAGAGACACGACGGATGGTCTAAAGAGCCGGGATGTAAGTAGTAGATGGTCAGAGATTGAAGCCTATTGGACAGGAAAGCATCCCGCTACTCCTTCATTGGCTGCCAGGTACTGTACATGGCTGCGCTGCAGGCAAATTGGAGGCAAACCACCTGTCACGATGCAATGCTCAGCTCGGCTTGAAATTACTGTTTTCCAGAATGGTTCACAAAACTCTGCAGATCATCACTGTCACATAACCCCCCAAACTTTGAAAAAGCCTGGGATTTCCAAAGGCCCCTTGATAAAGAAGCCTGATTTCGCTAAGTCCTCTCGTTGCAAAGTCTATCCAGTGTATATCCCCTTGCAGAACCACATGTGCTGAGCCCTGCTGTCATCTGCGCAGACTGGGCTGCAGATGTTGGCACCGACGGAGCAGTTAAAAGATACGAAGCTTCTCTGCGCACTCACACGCGTTCTGTATGCTACGCTGCACATGGCAGGTCAAAGTGAAACTTTGCCTCCTTCTGGCAAACACAGAGGCCGAAAACAGGATGATACGTGCTGATCGGCTCAAGATGCACAAGAGATTGCCAGAACTGCCCGCTGAGACTACTGATTCTGAATCTGCTGTCACACCTCGAACTTCCTCCAGTATCCTCCAGCATCTCCGACATTTTCCGCCAAGCTGTCACGAAGCTTTGACAAAGCGCTTCACCGGGCTTGGACCGCTGCGACCTCTGTCAAAAGGACGAATCTGGCTGAGGGCGATCTGCTGTCTCCCTAAGATTGCTTGCCAAGGAGCCGAAGGCTTCCTCTTGGATGACGTGACTTCCAAGCAGAAAGGGCACTCAGAGTTTGCCTGTCATGAACCGCTGCAAGGATTTGCACGGCTGGGGAAGAAGGGTCTTGAAATTGGACGTGCACAGTAGCTGACAACCTTCGGAGGTAGAGCCTGGGTTAAGCATCTTATGCTGGAACGTCAAGGCGGGCAGGCCCGTCGAAAGCAAGCTCTGTGAAAAACGGCTCCGCACCTCAGCGGGCTTGGATAGGAAGGGCATGTGCCGAGCATGGTACTGCTGCAAGACATCTTTCTGCCTCCAGCATTTATGAGACATACAGAAATGCAGTCCACTGCCCCCAAAATCTCTGAATGCACAATTCAATGGAAAGGTTGACTGCACGTGTCTTCCAGCAAGTGGAAGTGAAGCTCTGCTTCCATGCACGTCGATGCGTGACTCTCTTTGATGCAGGCTTTGAGAGGGCCACAAGCTTGTTTCCCTGACACTGCATCGCATGCCGAGACAAGCCGCGGAGGCTCTCTGAAGAGACTTTCCGCAGCGTAGGCGAAGCTCAAGTTGCCGCCAAGCACTCCATTTGCGAGCGCAAACCTTCCTCATAGCCGTCACAGCCCACAAACCTGCCCCCTTCCCTCCAATTTTCTTTGGCAGATGGCCGATCGATTCGTGCTGGCTCTGGAATCAGTTCTTGCAGTTCCAGGGTTGAGGTGGGGGGGGGGGGGGGGTTGAGGGACTGGGGGTTTGCAGGATGGGGAGTTGGCTACAATTTGTCCGTTTTGTCGGATTGGATTCCAATGTCCTGCAGGACCTGTACCATGTACAAACAGGCATCTACTGCTGACCTACCCTGGACTGCACAAAAGCAAGAAGACTTCATTCTCACCCGATTTTACAAATGAGACGGTGGAAAGCTTCGCCGTAAGCTAGCTCGTTTTGGCGACTTGCGTTCCAGGCAGCTCAATCGATAACTGCACATTGACATGAAATTACAGGTTGGTGACGGCGATGATGATGATGATGACGACGACGGTACTACAACAATGACGGAAGCAAACATCTTGTTATTTTCGGTGGCTAGCGGCGAACACGCAGACATAAGCAAAAAGACATGCTTTCACATGTTTCACACCACACCCAAACAAAATAAATAGTTCTCAACTGGCTTCACGCTGGAGCGTTGGATGTTACAGCACGGCGGCCTTGAAATGAGTCGTTCAGCTGTACAGCTGGAAGCTACATGCGGATGTCGTCTGGGAGCCCCGCTGCTGGCAAGCGTGCAGCTTCTCAACCTGGCATGTGGCGGCACGTCATTGTCGCATCAAGCGTAGCTACTCATGAAGCACAACCAGGTCATTCCTGCTGACTGAAACACACTGTTCTCCGATGCATGGTGGAAGTGGAAAGGATGTGATTCACCAATGATCAGATGGGACGCCCCAGCGCAAACCAAGACAGAATAGCATTGACAGTGCATTCAGCATGGTGCGATACTGAAAGGAGCGCACACTGAGATTGCAGTGAAATTCATTGAACTGAACCATGCCCGGAAAAGCAAGCCTGAGTACTGCAACTTACTTACCATGGCAGTCAACAAGCAGTCTGACATCAATGTCAACTAGCTTCGAACGTTACTGACGCTGAATTTCTTGGCATCTAGCTCACGGCTTCACAAAAACGAGACACATCCAAAACGGCCCCAATTACTCATCGCCGTGATAGCTCGTGCTTTGCTGAGTGATTTAGGAGCTGCAGTTACGACCTCCAACCAGTAAGAAGTGACGCCAGACACTGTGACGAATGAAGCCTAGGCTAATTAGAACAGAGGAAGCCAACAACGGATCTTGGACAATATTAGTGAGCTTGGTGGCGTGACTTTAGGAGATCCGGGCCTCGAATAAGTAGACTGGATCTCCAGAAGCACAAATCGGACAGGTCCGCGCACAACCAGAGCCTCGGTGAGTGCTCGAACATACTCATCAACACTCACGCACCCCGCCCGAACGAGACACTGCTTGCATACCCACACTAACACTGCGAAAGCGTGCAGACAACAGCACTGGCGCTGCCAGCAATACCAACACGTTTCGATCCCTTCTTGGCCGCCACAAAGCTTGGTCCACGGCATTTTGTACAAGAGTGGATGTGGTCGGAGCAGACAGCTACGCAACCTCAACTCCCGTGCCGTGTCTGCAGCAGACGGCCATAAGATGAATGTAGTAACGGTAGCTAACAGTGATCGTGCGACGAATCCCTTGACCCGGGCTCCCCGCGCGAGACTTTCGAGTAGAGCGGGCAGCTCCAGCCCTCCAGGTGGATCCGGATGAGATCCTGCAGAAAAACGCGCAGAAGCTGCGCAGAAGCTGCGCGGAAGCTGCGCGGAAGCTGCGTATGAGGAGCTCGGGAGACACAGGGCTGTCCCGAGATGTCACAAGCAAACGGTGCGGAGAAGCAGGCAAACCGGTATCGGAAATCCGTCACCACAAGTTGCAACCTGTGTAACCACTTGCGTCCAACAGCCAAGGCGTCCTGCATGGCATAGTGCTCATGCCCACGGGCGACGTGGGCGTCAAGCTGCAGCCAGAAGCCAAAAGATAAAGAGAAGATACAGGCACATATCTCGCACCTAGAAGCACCTGTCTTGACAACTGCTTCGGATCTTCCACTAGACATGAGTGCTAACGTAGGCTTCCTGAGTTTTGCCAGGCCTGGGCCAGGAGGCTCTGCATCTGAACCCCAAACTCGCAGCCCTGCTCTGCCACAATGTCTTTGATTCTGGTGAGCTGCTGACCTCAGTTGGTATGTTCTTCATCCCAGGAGGTTCGAGCGCAGGAAGAGGCGCAGACGCATGGAGACACGGAGAGGCAGAGAGAGAGAGAGGAGCGAAAGGGAGAGAGAGAGAGGGGGGAAGTGAGAGAGACAAACAAACGGACAAACACACAGACCGATAAAGAGATTGGAGAAGGCTCCTCTCGGGGCACGGCGGCATTTGTGGATCTCAGTCAGGATCTTCTGGGAAGACACCTCTTGCATGTCAGCACATGACAGAAGCACAGCGCCTCTGCGAATGACGGGTCATGTGCACAAGTGCCCCAGGCGTGCAGAAAGCACGCACAATCGCAAGTCTGGCACAGGCATTTCTAAGTATGATTGGCGGCTAAGCTTGGTGGCCGACGCAAAAATTTGAACTGCCCCGAGCCCAGATTCGGTCGACGAAACTCCCAAAATCGGCCCGGAAGCCTTTTACCAACTGAAACGCTGAAGCCGCCTTGGTCTGCCGGATGCTTGTGATGGGGACCAAAGGCTGGTTGACTTGCAGGTCCAAGTACTTGGCAGCAGCTCTGCACACCTCACCGAAAGCGACAACACAACCCAGCGCATGAAATGGGGACCCGCGTCGCCTGCACTACACAGGGCTGTGTGGCCTTCTTGGGTTCGAAGTCCCAGCGCTGCACAACCCTTGCAGGTATCACGCGAATATCGCTGTGATGGCAGTCTGTGCAGAAGTAGTAGCCCATGTAGTGGCAGAACCTGCAAGGTCAAGCATGATGGCAGCTCTCCTCTAGCTTCGCTCTCTTGAGGGTCGCCTGGGCCCCTGGAAGAGCGAAATGGCTGGCAGTCTCCCTTTGCACCCGGGACACATGCCACGCTGTCTGGAAACCTGGCGCAGCACGGTGCATCAGGTTGCATCGATGGTCTACACTGCGAGCTGCTTTGAAGTGCACCTGTACTTCCTTCGGAAGCCGGGTGTGCATCTTCAACTTCCACTCCAGATGAACCTGCGTCTTGCAAGTTATGAACACTTACGACTCCGCCTGCTCGTGCCCTGACCCTTCCAAAGTCCTGGTGACACGAAAGCTCAGTTTGCCTAAGATGGATGCTGTGGCCACGGCCCCATGCGATGGAAACAGCGCCGGATGCTCCCCCTGGCAGCCGGGCTGTTGAACATGCTGACATATCGGCGTATCCCCCAATGACGGAGCACAGGCGGTCGCTCTCAACATTCCGACGGCTCCAACCCGCAACTCATTGCAGAGAACTGCCTTAAAGCGAAAACGTATGTGAAAGCCGAGTGCCAAACTTCAAGATCCTGATTCCGGACACAGGCCACGCAACACTGGAGGGCCTTCACTTCGAGAAGGGACGGCGTCGAGACCTTCTCAGAAAAGCGGCCGGCTCACACTTTAGGGTTTCTTGGGCTTGCAGGTTGGGGTGACGATTGAGTTTAGGATGCAAACTGTCGCCATCATACGAAGGACTTCAACGTCAGAAGGTCTCAGTCTACGAACCTCCAGAACCCAGCATCCCAAACGCCGGACAGGGCCCAAAGCAGTTTCGGCCCAACTTCACTGCGGCGCCGACCGACCGCTGCGACGAGCTCTCAGAGTCGCTGCCAGAGCCGTCCTCGGGGTCACGAAAGGGCTCGCGAAAGGGCACATGCGTCGTATGATTCTGAAGCATTTGAATTGGAGAAAACTGGTTGGTGTTGCTACATATAGAGGGCTCAGGACTTGAGAGCCTATGGACAATGTCTGCTGCCTGCTCGTTGGCTGGAGGGCCAAGTACTAGGGATGATGTTGCGGCGACTGTTGCAGGACATCGCTTTGTGCACGATTATAGCCCACGGCCAAAGGACCTTCCGAATCCATGCGTTTGCACAACGGAAATGGCTCGACCTGAACCGAGTCCTAGACTGAGATGAGCTGCATGACAGCAAGATGGGCCCAGTTTTAGCTGAGCCCCCGCGCCCCTGAAATTGGAGTATCTGGGTGCCTGGAAGAGGCACTCGGAACCACCACATGTTGCTCTACTCCCTGCTCCTTCTTTCGCCGTGCATGCGGCTTATGATGCGGCAAAACCATCATACGCAAAAGCGCGCGCGCGCGCGTGCACCCGCAAACTGAAAAGTCGCGTCGCACTGTCTCGCAAGGTCATTGAACTCGGAAGGGCTGAGCCGCTGAGACTTTCAACAGTCCCACTTGACCACTAGAATTTGACTCTTCAAGGCTCTACCAACAGACTTGCATCCAAGGCGGACGTTCTGGCTAATTATTCCGAGCAATGACTTGGAAACCATATGACACCACGATGCGGAAACAGCGTACAGCGATTGAGATTGACATGTTTCTGTTGACTTTAGAAGCCTCACGTTCGCACACTATGCACACTATTTGGCCCACTTCGTTGGGTTGGGTGGACAGCCTTGGAATAAATCGAATGATTCCACCTTCACGCACTTTAATTGTCTTCTATGGCCACTCTTGGTCACGAAGCTGATTTTCGTGCATGAACTATGTTTCATGAGGTTCAGATGACATACGATTAGCAGCCCAGATGAAGGGTAATGCAGATACTCAACGCCCTGGAGTACGATGGAAGGAAGCTTGACTGTGGTAAATCAGAAAACCCTATTTGCTCATGCAGACTCCAACCTTGCAGTGTCTATGACCAGTGTGGGCAAATTATCGAACTCGAAGAGCACCAGAACTGACACAAAAAACAGCATCGAAACCTAAATTCCTGCGTTCACTGTGCAGTCCCTGAACATGACCCCAAACCTCAACCTGAGCCGCTTGCAAGAATGGACACTCCTGGGACCCCAACGCCGCTCTGGAGCTCGGGTGTGAGTGGCCTGACTCCTCAGGTTTGGAGCTTTGGGTGTTGGCGCAGGGGAGTTGCTGGGGGAGAGGGAGGGAGATTGGGGTTGGCGAAGGGGGGGTGGGGGGTGGGGGAGGGAGGGAAACTAAGGCTGCGTTTACGAGACGTGATCGTGCTGGCTGCAACTGTGTATCAAGATGCGCACTAGCAAATACAGGAGCCTGCGAAACGCTACGAAAAAATGCTAGCAGCAGCTAGATTTTGACATACACTGGTTGTGTCAGCGGTCTGTCCCAAACCTGCCTCGCAGCGGTTGCTGTCACGCCTACTACTTACAGCAATGAGGCAAGGCCCTAACGGATTTGGCATCGCTGGCCCCACGTGACCGCGCGTCACCTCAGAAGCCGTCAGTTGCTGGCAGCCTCTACCCTTCTTTACTGATTTCTCACGCCCTAAGCCAGAGGTGGAGTTCGGCCGATCAGCTTGCCATCACGGGGCCGAGTTCCGTTTTTGTCCCCAGGTTTCCCGTGCCTGCACCTGTTCGCGCACCTTTGCTTGCGCAAGCACCTTGAACACTTCAAGTCTAGGCGGCTCGTGTCTGCAGGCTCCAAGGCCGGCACTGCGGGCAAGCTTCGATGCCGTCACAGAAATGGAGGCCCTGAAGATGTCAGCAGTACGAGGCACACAGCAGGCATCCTCCAAGGTTAAAGACCAGTCCTAACCCAGACTCATGGGACCTGGTTCCACCAGTCGAAGCACGTTCAACACTGACAGCACTTTGTACCCCCCCAAACAGTACTCGCTGTTTGCGAAGTCATGCTAAGTCAATTGTGCCTCATCAGCCTCCTGGCAGTGTCTTGCCGGGAGTCCCTCCAAAGGCCCTCAAGTGCAGCGATAGCGTCGCCAGCCTCGTCTTCAGCGCTCAGACCCACTAAGAACTCACTGAGACTCACTGTAGCCCACTTGAACCTTAAGACTTACACATCTGCGTTGCACACCTCATCAGCTTCGCCAGCCGATGGACCTGTCCACTCTGTCTTTGGAAGGTTAGTCTTGCCATTGCAATCATTGCACGACATGAACGACAGATGGCAGCCGAGACACAAGGATCATCAAGCAGAAGAGGGGCTGTGCTTGCTCGCAGCCTGACGCTGCATACGCTTGCACTCTGTGGTATCACTGGTGATCACTGCACGGAGATGCGCGGGAGCAACGTGCGAGTAAGCTCTTGATGGCACCCAGACCTGCTCCCACTGGAGCCGGAAGGAGAAGCCGCCTGAGATCACAAGATCGCAAAGAAACAAATATCCTAGTGAAGCCGCCATCTTAACTGAAGTCTGTGGGCAATGGACGCCGCCTCCATGGGAACCGAGACCTCAGGCACCTGACACGCAAAGCTTTGCCTGTAAATGCCTCTTCCATCCCCCAAGGAAAGCTTGGGCAGCGGACTGATCTTCTCCCAAGGTGCCGTCGTGGCGCACCTCCATGCCTTGATCACTCGTCTTTCTTGTCTTTCTAGCACAATTATCTCAATTTGGGCCGCGTGGCCCGAGCCTGGCTTTGCTCCCAGCATGGACGAGATCGCGTAAACTGATTGCGACCTCAATCGCCAAGCCCAGTTTCAGAGTCTCAGCCGCAGCACATGGGCTGTCAGGTCAGGTGATTGGCACTGCGGGAGCAGTTGGAAAATTTCGCAGTGCAGTCCGGCGACTCCTGGCAAACAAATGATACTTCATTACGGCAACAAGGAGCCTCTGGCACGTCTTCCACCGGTATGGAGGCGTTCAGGCCGAAAGCATCCTCATGAGAAGTAGGACTACAGGCATACACACCACTAGCTCATCTGCGACTCAACATTTTTTTCCAAGCCCAAACCTGGCTTGACACCGAAGCTATGTTTGGTGCAGTAAAGACAGCTTCGCCATGCAACGCCCATGGAGCTTGGAAGCCGCAATTCATCGCGTGTCATCAAAGATCTCAAGAAGCCTTCCACATGTCTGGACGTTCTCTTGGCAGGGCACCGCAAGCTCGGCGCCGAGGTCTGCGGCCGAGCCGAAGGCCAAGGCATCGGAACCCTCCTGGCAGATGCTGATTGCAACTGAACAGATTAACATCAGGAGGATCGGGAGGGCACTAATGGCACCAATGGCCAAGTGTCCCACAAACCATGGCCTTGAGGAGAGCAGTTCCACAGGCAGGATGGAGGACTGAGCCTGCAACGTGGCTGAGGCTTAGGACCCAAAAGTTGCAAGCTACGCTTTACAGAGCGTTTGGCTAAGACAAAGGTGCCATCAGTCTGGACAAGGATCCCACAGAGGCTCCTTCACGCAGCCCATCTGTCTGGGTTTCTTCTCCCATTAAACTTGTCTGGTTTGTTGGCATGCCTGGCAAAAAATTCTAATGTTTTGAGTTTCTAGTTTTTCCCCACCCTCGGTGTGGGGTTGTTAGATTTTAAACTCAACTCTTCTCCTCGCCCGGAACTCTTCTCCTCACCCGGAACTCTTCTCCTCGCCCGGTCTACTCCTCACTCATCTCTGGAGTGCCCAACCCCAAATGTCCCTCGAGTGCCCAATTCGAGTGTCCCTGGAGTGCACAGCCTCAGAGTCAGTCTGCATGGAGTGCCCAACGCCAGAGTGGCCCAACCCCGGAGTCTCTCTGGAGTGCCCTACCCCTGAGAGTCTCGTGCCCAACCACAGATGTCTCCGGAGTGCGCAGCCCCAGAGAGTCCCTGAGTGCCCAACCCAGTTTGAAGAATACGACGGTTGCGGCGCCTTCCATGGTAAGGGCCTCGAAGCCGCCCTCGTCATCTACGGGGCACTCCGTTGCCATGTCCTGACAGCTGGGGTCTTACCAACCTTTTTAGAGACGCTCCTGCTAGCCAGCGGTCCTCCAGGTCCAATACATTGGAGCATGTGGTCAAGGCTTCTGACAGCAAGGCCTGGCTGGCAGTGTATTGCGTCGGGCGGGGGGGAGGGGGGGTTGTGACGGGGGGGGGGGGGGGGCGTTCTTCTTCAAACAGACACACACACACACACACACATACACTCACACGTACTCACACAGACTCACACACACTCACACACAAGTAGAGTGCTCTCTCGCGCGAAGGCTTGGGGATTCAGCTTTGGGACTCACGCGCTCCAGGAGTGGCCGCGGGCCCCCCACAGTCAAAGGGGCGTTACTTAAAGCCAGGGGTGTCGGGATTGCAGTGAGGCAACAGACACTACAGTAGATGGCACAGGAGGACTGGCAGTTGTCAGTGAAGCCTTAACCCGAGCGGCCTTTGCAGGGGCCTCCTCCAGGTCCACGTCAGGCCGGCCGCGGCTCCCTTGTGCCTGACTTCCAACAGTTCACGTGCGAAACACCATGAAACAGCACATGCCAAAATCAACAGAGAATGGCCAGGGACCACACCATACGCAAAACAGCATGGAAATGGCCAAGTCAATGTACGAGTAAGTACTGTTGCGGTGGCTTCCAGACAAGATGGCAACAGGCTGAAGACTCCTAGGCCCTAGGCCAAGCCAAGAAAAAGGACCCACGACCTCAGCCTCAGCCTTTAGGCTGAAACGAGCCTCAAACTCCAGCTGTCGGACAAGCTCCTCGGTCTCATTCAGAGCCAGGGCAGCCTTTGCATGCGGCTGTCCAGCATAGTCATAATCCAGTCGCTTTTGCAAATCCAGGATCTGAGTCTAAGGTCTAAGGACTTGATGGTGTCAGAGATATCTGGGGCATGTGGCGCAGTGCGCGGCATCAACCTCAACTACCCGGACTTCCGAAAAGGAAGCCATTGTCCCGACACTGCCTCCTCCAACTTCTCAACCGTGGTGTCGGGCACAATGTCTGACCCGTCGGCACCATCAGCTGCCTAACTGAATTGAAGTGTAACAGAGTGTAACCATGTGTACACGGAGTGCGTCCGACTCCCTTCACGGCCTTCTTTTCTGCTGCCGGAGTGAGGGCATTCTTGGCATTCTCGGCTGCAAAGCCTGATGAACCAAGAGAGGACTTGCAACATCTTGCATGTTGCTGCTCCTTATGTCTTGATTCTTGATCTGCAGTGTGACCGTTGTGTGTTGTCTTCACATATTCGTTTGTTAAGAGCTGCTCACGCTAGACGTGCTTTGCCTCAGTGACCAAAGGACAGACAGTGACATGTGCACTCCGGGACTCTGGTGGGCAGACGCCAACACCGCCGCCATCTAAAGGATACTGCAACAGGCGAACGGCCAACACGCTAAAAATGCGTGTGTGTGTGTGTGTGTGTACAAAAATGCGTGTGTGTGTGTGTGTACACGCAAGTACCAACCATATTGAGAAATCGCAACGGAAATACTGGTCTCGAATCCTCCCCTGTCGCCTTGCTGAAGGTGCTTTGTGCTTGTGGCACAGAGTGTGGGACACACAGTCCGGCTTTGTTAGGGTATGCTCCATGCAGGGCTTCTCGGATCGGATGAAGCCTTCTCCATTTGAGATGCGGAGGGGGGGGCTTACATTCAAATTTCAGCGCAAGTAACATCACGCCCGATACACAGCAGCTATCAGCAAAAAACACAAGATACAACTAAGTATACTACACGAGCCTTTCTTTTCCGAAGTCTGTGCCAATATCCGTGCCCATCTGCTTGCGTGCACAGCTGCTGTCCCCCGTGCTTGTGGCATCCTTCTCGCTCGACCGCTGCGCACCTGAAAGCCAGAATCGCATACCAAGCATGGAGCTTTCACGTCCAAAGTGTGCACCTGCTTCAAGCGTCTTGTTCGCTGGACGTCGCTTGCTACCTGCGTGTCCAGCATTGGACCCCATTACGGCACTGCTGGGGTGGGCACACACTCCACTCTCTGAGGCTAAACCTTCCACGCATGACCGTACTGACGTGGTTGGGCAGTACAGTCAGTAACGCAGTGGGCAAGGCACCTGCCAAGAAGCCTGCCAATACACTCGACAGGGAGCCCTTGCTTCTGAGGGCACCCATGTCCGTCTTTGGCAGCACCTGTCACGATGTTGGATCAACGGCCACCCAAAAAAAAGCAGTGGTTCCCTAGCCTCTGCGATTGCAAACCAAAGAACCATGTGCACCAGCACCATAGTGCAAGACTAAGAGCACAATAGAGCACAGCTGCCTTGTCTGGGCGAGCCGCTGGCACATGGTCCTCGAGCTTGCCGCTGCCCTGCACAGATTCACACTTTACAGGCCATCAAACGAATTCAGCTTAGGGTTTTAGGGCCTGCTGGAGCCACAGAACCGGCTGCAGTCGAAGATTGTCCAGCGAGGCCCGAAGGCATTGCTGGGCCTGAGAGGAGCATTGAATGAGCATGGACTCTGAAGTTCGCCAATAGCCACGGCGCTCGCGGCCTCCGACTGAAATCCTGTAAGGCTGCGACCAAGCACGGCGAGTCTGGATGAAAGTTAACAGGCTCTAACCTGCAGCCAGGCTGCAGTTCCTGACACAAGCACCCCGCCCGAGATTGCAAAAGACTTCAAGGTTCGGGCGCCATGAGGGACGAGACGAAGGCCAAATGCAACTCCTGAACAAAAGGCCACCAGAGGCCGTCCGAGCCCAGTCTTGACAGCTGTAGGAATCTTCCAGCACTGGCAGTGCCATCACTAATTTGTCTGTCTAGCCCTGAAACCTCGTCCCGCATGATGGCACAATCGCAGTAAAAGTGGCTCACCTTGGCCATGCATGCAGCCCGCGGCCTACAGCCCAAACCCCCCAACCTTCTAAGCAGCGTTCTCGAGGTTTTCACCGGGGCACAGCATCTGAAGGGGTTCTTGGGGCTCTTGGGGCTCTTGGGGCCTCACCAGGCCTCGCAGCAAATTTAGACAACGAGTCATTTACTTAAACTTCCATCTGTGAGATAAAACAAAGCTATTGAAATGGACGAACTTTCAACAAAAATTCACCTCTAGGATTGTGGCGTAGGGCTTTGGGGCAATCAAGTCTGGATTTGATCTGACTGTCGCTACGTACTTTGGCGGTGCGAGACTGGTGCCCACCTCATTTCCTCAACCGCTTTTTCCATACAAGCATAAAAGGGGGGATGTCAACAGCGAAACCTGGTATTGAAGGGGATCCTGCATATGTACAGTAGGACAGCAGCCACTCATGCAAGAGTCGCGACGCAACACACTTAATCAGACAGCAATTCAGTGAGGTCTGCAGGGAGTCCCTGATTATACTCAGTTGTCGCAGTTCGCGTTGAACGATTTGGTTTTATGTCATGCTTGGTGCGTCTTGCAGTTGGACGTGGTGCCTGAAGATTGGCCCCGAATCATTATTGCAGAGCGGATCTCTGTCCTGCTTGGCCAGCGTGTATAAAATGTATGAAAAAACGGTGGATGAGTGGCTCCATGCTCATGATCATACCACAGACATTGTAAGGTTTCTAGAAATTATAGTACATTGCCCGAACGTGCATACTGGTGCATAGCTTATCATGAAACTTGAGGGGCGGGGCCAGGGAACGAAAGCTAGCAGGTCCAGGCTAGAGGAGCTAGGGCAGCAAGAGGTCAGGGTCGGATGCAAGCATGCTTTGTTGAACCAGATGGACACAAAGCTGCGTGTCCAAAGTTTTTTGAGGAAAACGTACGATTGGGGCGGCAGGAAATCATGAGCACGCGCAGCTGCTCACCACCCACGGAAATAGAAACGAAAGCATCGCTACGCTAGCTTTCGTGATTATCTGTCAGAGCACCAGACGAAATCTGCTCAGTGCCGCACCCGCCGCTCATCTTCGAAGAGCTGCCGTGCCTGAAGTTGGAGCAAGACTTGTTTGGCCTGCGGCGGCTTACCATGCGGGTTACTTGAATCCGATTGTCCCCTTGTCACCGACGCAAATCGATGATATGGCTAGCTAAAAAGTTGTACGTCACTTGGCGCGACAGCCGAACTCACAAACAAGCCCTGCCAGACTGGGCTGCGAACAAAGCTGGCAACGGAATGGCTCACACAGAGGTGCGCCACAAACTCCAGGTCGTTGTTGAAAGTGCCTGCACATAAAGCTTGGCTCTCCAATGCTCTCCATAATGTGCCGGGCAGCTCAACCCTCCTTCAGGCCCCAAATGTAGTGTCGTGCTGGTGCACCCCGACCAAGGATAGCGCGCAGCTGTACAAACTATGCTTGCGGAATGTCCTGGGTCGCAATATGAAAGGTCAGTCCTGAAGCCCTGCAATTTGCTGTGAGGGTTGCCCTCCGAACCCGCTTTTTGAAGAATCCCCTTTGACCCATGGACCAACAAGCGGCAGGGCCCTACTTCTAGCGTTCCTACTCACCCACAGAACACCTGTAAACTCCGGCACGATCAGCAGGAACAGGAAGTCGTCGACCACTGGGTTCGCCCCGCGAAAGCGTCGGCAGCCCGCCAGGAGACAACTGCAAGTGAAATGCATGAGAACGGTGGGAGAAAATGGTTGGAGGCCTTCTTTCAGCAGTTATCTAGGGCTACTCTAGGATCCCTTTATCTCAAGCCAGGCATGGACAAACTTTCGCAACGGCTTTAGCTGTCGTGCAGCCCCGTGGTGGATTCAGGAACACAGGTCACCACCTCGGCAACGCCCGCAATCAACAGTGACAGGAAACGTTGTGTAACACAAGCAGCAACAAAAACAGCAGCAGTCGCCTTGCCTACGGATCAGCCTGAAGAGCTGCAGGCAGAGGCTGTGCGAGCAGTTGACGCAGCTGGCAGGGACGGAAATTTCGATCGCAGCTGGTCAGCTGTAGAATTTGGCAGCATAGAATCTGCATCGGCTAACTCAAGGGATAATGACGACTGCAGGTATCACGAATCATTCCGCATCTCTCTCTCACTCTCTCTCTCTGAATATTACCGCACCTCTGAATATTACCGCACCGCTTCTTCGGAAGAAGTGAGCTTCAAGGCCTGTTGCTTACTGTTGCCGTCAGGATCACTGTGCGCACCGCCTTCTGCAACTGCCTCCCGGAAGATGCGTGGCAGACAAGTGCATAGGCTATCCAGCAAACCCTATGACATGCTTCAGCCTTTCAAACTTTTAAGCTCTCTTCATCAATCGTCCTTCCTGCGGCCGAGGAAACATACGTGCGAATAGTTGGGGACCAAGTTTAGAGCCAGGCGGGAATTCCAAACTCGCTACCTTGCCCTGGTCTTTTAGGTCTTTTTTGTTCGCTCGTTCGCGGGCTTCGACCGCCGGCAAGCCCATCCCATGAACCCCATTCATGCTGAGCCCCCCCCCCCCCCCCCCCCCCCCCCCCCCCCCCCGGGCCCGCGTAGCACTGTCGCTCCCTTGCAGTAGCAGTGGGCTCAATGCGCCTCAGCAGATCAAACTCTGCAGCCCGCAGGGCCTCTTCTTGAGACACCTGGCAGGGCAGAAGCCCATCCACACTGTGGACAAATGCAAGAGCACAATCCTTCAACAAGAACCGATCTCAGACAGGACAGATCCCCAGGCAGCCCTCGAAGAACAACGGCATTCTGAAGCCCCTTGTCTACACAGTCTAACAGTGGGCGAAAGATGCACCGCTGCCATCCGGTGCCTTCTCGGACGAGGATGGCATGCCACGAGATCCTGGACAGCTTCACAAGCAAGGCTCCAGGCTCGGCAGAAGTCGGCAGAAGCCGCTGGACCATGCGTTCCGGGCGTTATTGCCTTAGCCTTAGACCCGACATTTTCGGCCAGCCGCGGCTAGCCGCAGCATGACGAACGAGAAAAAGGAGCCTGCCTGGAGTGTTGGTCACGTCCACCGAAGCCAGCAATGTAGCGCCATGGCCAAGCAAGACTCACGTCATTGAGTAAAACATGGGCACACGTCTGTTTGATGAAGACAGCATCTCGGGTATGTGCCCACATTGAAAGAACTTGCTCAGGTTTCGTTTAGCTGCTGGGCAATATGTAGGGTTCAAGTTCAAGGGAAGGTTGCCCAAACCGTGAAGGAACTTGGTGCGTGCACAAACTGCAGAATAAGCAAGCCTGTAGGCTTGAGCAGGCATCGAAGGCGGCACAACAGGTGCATGACAACATTGAGGACACTGAGGACACT
The DNA here is from genome assembly GCA_905221605.1 of Symbiodinium natans. Classification (NCBI taxonomy): domain Eukaryota; class Dinophyceae; order Suessiales; family Symbiodiniaceae; genus Symbiodinium; species Symbiodinium natans. The sequence continues at coordinate 224,111 of CAJNDS010002516.1, forward strand.
GAGGACATTGAGGACATTGAGGACATTGAGGACATTGAGGACATGTTGGGCGTCTGCAGTCATGACTCATGACTGTCCTGCATTGCCTTGCTCTAGGCCTGGCAGAGCAGAATCAGAAGAGGGTCTCGTCACGTTTTTGTGGCCTCGTCTCGGTAGATGTACATGGTGGTGCCCTTAAGCACACACCACCTCGAGTCGAGCACAAGCACCCGACTTGCCAAAGCCCGTGGCATGACTGCAGTCCCAGGTTCCTCCATCTCCACCAGAAGCCCCAAAACCGTTGCTGCAACGGGCCAGAGATCATAACCTGGCAAAGCCGGAAGCTTGGGGGGGGGGAGAGCCAGAAGCTTGAAAAACGAGGAACGTAAGACCTGAGGTGCCGAGAAAGGCATTGTAGCATGTGTGATGCTCATGCTTGTGAAGAGAACCAACTCGTTCCCACAAGAAAACCCGGACCAGAGCCTCTGACCCCTCGGCACATCAAAGCCCTCAGATGCCCTCAGTGAACCTAAACATTCCCCAAATCTTTAAACTGCCTGGGTGTCAAGAGTTTCAAATCCACTTTCTTGCAAGGACTGACCTCCTCGTCATCTTCATCCTCGGAATCGACCAGGTCGACGGAAGGGCGGCCAACCCGTGCCACCTGCCACACGTAGTTCACGTTTAGGCACTAGGACTAGGACCGTTGAGACTTTGACTTTGAGGAGCAGGAACTCGTGTAGGGCTTCAAGTTGCTTAGTTGCTTCAGCTGGCTTGGGCTTCCTGGCAAGTCAACCTGCGAAAGGAGGGTGAGGCGGGGTGGAGCCGGGAGAATCCGGACAGGATATGCGCGGCGCAGGAGCATGCGTCTACTCTATACTTTAGAGGCCGCCAGGACCTGCTTGAGGACACAACCGCGCACCTTGAAGAGCACACCCCTAACTGGTGCAGGGTTCGTGGCTGAATGTGTCCGGAGCGCCTGTGCCATCTCGCTACCAGGCACGATATACCTGGCGGCCAGAACTGTTCAGAGTTCAGAGCTGTGTGGGGGTCAGTGCTACACTAAAGCCCGCTTGTGGCAGTAGAGCTAAGAGGCCTCAATGATATTGGCGGTTGTTGCGGGCTGGTGCCGAGTAGAGAAAGCTTGCTTGAACAAATCTACCAGGCCCTGCAGAAGTTCTCGTCGTGCAATTATGGAAGCTGCTCGGCCACAGAGTCCTCCAGTCTTCGTTCAATTAAGCATCTATGGAATAGTTCATGCTTGCTCGTAGGCTCAGCGATGTCCATTGGCATTAACGAATGTATCAAGGCGGATTATCAAAAGAATCAAGTCGGCGTCCAAACGATCAAAAACATTGATGCAACAGGTCACCTTCGCCGGCGAAACTCCTGGTTTGGAGATGGACCTTTCTCTGCAGCGTCGAAGGACTTTATCCCTCGCAGTGTCCATGTGTCCAGGCTCGTACATCTGAGGCCCTTGCCAGGTGGCTGCTTGATCTGCAAATCCTGCTCAGGGCTTCACGGGCTTAGGCGACTCGACGATTCTCTTCGGTCAATCGGGCTGTGAGCGCGGATTCTGATCGACAGGACAACCTCCAAAACGCAAGACACGGGGAGGGGGGGGGGGGCGCCAACCTACCTGCCAGATCTTGAGAGGTTGCGCCCCGCGGGCACTCAGAAAAACACCGCACCTTCGAAAACAATTCCCATGCCTGTCAGATGGGTCGCCTGTTCTGCTAGATTTACAGTAGCTTTAGCAAACACCTTTTGGTCTCAAGGCACAAATCGCGTCTGAGAGCACGCCCGTGACTATTCTTTGTTTTGCTTGCGGTTGTTCCTCTAGCAATCCGCCTACTGACAGCTGCACCGTCCTGTGACATCATCAAATACAACTCTTGCCCAAGCCCTCTATCATTGAAGTGCAGCAGGCCGCTTGCATCTGGCCGGCTTCATGCTCGGCAACAGCTTCGTGCGATGCGAACACTACCGAACGGAACCCTCCTCTAGGCCGCCTGACGCCTCATGGTACAAGACGTCAGCTCCCATTTTTTGTGACCCTTTTAAGTGCTGCATTTGGCTGGACAGCCCTGCTGCAGTCCTTCTGCGGATCGGCAATCTCTGGCTCAATCTCCTGCGGTGCAGACCCGGACCCGTGAAGTGTCTGTTCTCAAGGCGGCAGCAAACGTCAAATCCTAAGAGGGGCGAACACGAAGTGGGTCCTGGTACACACAACATCCCGCTGTCTAGCGTGGATTTCACCTTCGTGTTTCTCTCGTGGTGGCGCCATCCGTGGCAGGTTTCAGCCAGGTCCCGCGCGGAGAGCAAACTTACACTCCAAGGATCGTGCAAAAAGCCGTGTTGTCTGTACTTGCGCGCATGTCTTCACATGCAGACACACAACATGCTGTGGCCAGATCCTGTACTTTGGGAGTGTGCCAAAAGGTTGGAGCTCGCAGTCGGAAGAGGACTTTGCAAACCCGCGACGCTCAGGACAACACTATCCGCTTGCAGACTTTGTGGGCGCTGCTCTCCATGACTGAGTTTCGCAGGGTCCCGGCATGCTGCCGAGACTAGGCAAGAATCCACCATGGGATTCCTCCTTCCAGTTTACAAGCCTAAGCCGCAAGTTTGATGGTTTATGGTCTAGGGCTTAAACAGCTTTTAGGTTTTGCAAACTGTGTGCGCACCGCTTGTCGAACTACTTTAATTGGAACAGCAGGAGGCGCGGATGGTTCTCTGAACTTGGATCCTGTACCACAGCCAGCATTGTGGAGCGGTCAATCGCGCAAGCAGCACGCAAGGGAGGCATTTTCGAAGGCAGCGCCCACGTTTGCAGAAGAGCTCGCGTGCTTCGCGCCACCTTGTCTGCTGAGAAAAGGAAGACGTCGTCTGCCTCAGCGTTCGGAAGGATGTCGAAGCCAACGAGGCCTGGGAGGGGAGGAGCCACTGACTTTCGGCTGGGAATATGCAGAATTCTGTCGTTCTTTCGGACATAGAAGCCCTCGTTTGCGAACGCAACGCCAGACACACCCGACAGACCCGTGAGGGGAATAAGGGCCTCATCGGGCTCGGGGTGGCAGCTGTAGATCCTGCTGCTCTTTCCCAGAACTACCGGCCAGCAGCCTGATTCAGAACACCGAACAGTGATGTCCCGCACACTCTCATCCACAGGCAGGTCGGGACAATCGACACTCTCCACTGCACCGCCATCTGCACCACTTGCGATCTGAAACACTCCATCTTCACTGGCAAGCCAGACACGACCATCCTGCGAGCAGCTCATGGCATGGGCACTGAAGAAGGCATCGGACGACCAGGTCAAGTTCACCTCGGCGGCATCGACCTCCGAATCCCTGCTGGCCGGAGCCATGGGCACAGACTGCCAGGCACCCACGGCCAGCCAAGACCAGGGCAGGATAGCCACAATGTAGCTCTTCAGGAGGAGCCTCTTCATGAACACGGCGGTCTGGATGGCTTTCTTTTCACTCTCGAAGAGGAGCTGTCGAAGCATAGGCTCCGGAGAGTCCCGCGCCTCAAGCCCAGGATCACCCTCGACCTTGTTGCCGCCAAACCCCTTCCCTCGCAATCGCTTCAACTTCTCTGGGTGCGGCGGTGGCAAGCCACGGCGCTGCGGCAAGCTTCGCAATGACAGGAAAAGAAAGGCTGCTAAGTAGACGGGCAGGGCTCCGTGCAATGCGTAGCCCAGGAGCAGCACGGCACCGTTAGCGCAAAGGACACCGGTCATCACCATAGCGGGCCCCAGCATCATAAGAAGCCTGAGGACCCAGTGCTTCATCTTGCCTGAACAGAAACGTTCTTCTCCTCTGTCATGCTGGCCCTCCAATTCAAGCTCCGCCTTCGATGTCAAGAGCCGAGACAGTTGACCCGCAAATGCAAAGCCAGCAATCGTCATGGTAATATGCATGCCCACTCTGTCCCAGACTGATCGACCCATGTCGAAGCCGAATAGGTAATAAGAAAAGCTTTGGCACAGCGCGGACACGCCCAGTACCATCGTGTCGTGGCTTGCCAACGAGCATGGTTCCCAAAGCAAGCTGTACTTCCCGATGATCTCGTTAAAGTTCATCTCCTGCTGTGCGATCTCTTTACCCCTCTCCTCATCGCTGTCGGCAGTGGTAGTGCCGATGTTGCCTTGCCGGAAGTGGGTGTTGTCACCTTTCGGGAGGTACTCGACCTGCGTCGGTTCGTTGAAGTCGTGCATCATGCCATCGAAGTGCTCATAAAAATCATCTTTCCCCGAGGCATGCTCGGCCCGCCCTGCTTTTGACTTTTGCTCCGCCAGACGACGCGGCTCCATCACAAAAGGGACGCGCAATGCCTCGCCCTTGCCTTCCCACTGGAGAAGCTTCGTGATGTAGTCAGTGTTGTAAGCGTCGTGAACATCTGGCACAAACTTCAGGAGAAACTTGCGACTTTCAGCATAAGCGCTTTCTACCCCAATAAAGCAGAAGAGTATGGAGCAACCAAAGTACAACATGCTTGTGATTAAGGAACTATAATATGCAAATGCCAATGAATCCGGGGCCTCACTATCCAGCTGACCCTCGCAAAGAAATCCTGTTGAGACTCCGAAGAGTAGAGTGTTGAGCACTCCAGTATTCTGTAGCTTCCCAACAAAGATCGTCAGAAAGTCTCGCATCTCTTCTCGAACAGATGCAATCCAGGCGATATGATAGTTTTTCTCTTGGTACATCTGACTCTGCTGCATTGCCAAGGAATCTGCAAATGTGTCGCGATTGTATGACAGGCCCGAGATGACAACAGCCAAAGCATTGAGCATATTGCCATAGCTGTACCACGCCATGGGGCACAGAACTTAGGAGGCTTCGAGTCCGAAATGGCTGCATTTTCATCCTTCACGAGACATGCTCTCGAATCCGCGCATTTCAGGGTGCCCTGCGCCCCTCCTTTAAAGGTACCGAGCCTGCTGCACACCATAAACCCTTCAGATCAGCTGATACCTGCAGCGAGTCGCCATTCTGCAACGGGAGTCCTCCTCTTCTTCCAAGAGATGACATCCATCTCTGGGTACCTCAATGCATGAACCAGGGTTTGCCAATCCAGTACAAAGAACAGGCACTCCCATGCCTTTCCGGAACAGGGCCGATGGGGTCATGTTCAGGGGCTGTGATTCCCGTCACGATTTGTCGCCAGCCTCTTCTGGATGTCGCGATGCCGACCCCGATCTAGAGCGGCTGGCCTGTTTTGCTCCAAACGCTTTACAGAAATACGGGACACTGCGCCATTTGCGATCTCAGATATTCATGGATCAGCCTCGTAACGCGCGGTGTCGCGTGTGAGCGGGGTCCCGGTGGCTGTGCTTCCTGAGCAAAGGCACTATCCAGTCAACGCCAACACACACACTCTCTTCCCGGACACATGTTTGGGCCGAGTAACACTATGAGTCTACACGACACCTGTTCAACAACGAGCACTAGAAGAGCTTGCATTTATAGGGGCATCTCATCACTCATTCGCTTCTTCGATTAAAAGCGAAGCAATTTAAGAGGAATGATAGGCGAACGAATGCAGTTAGTGACGCAACGCCTGAAAGTAAAAAGTCAGCAAAACCCAGGTGGATCTGTGCTGGCCATGCGAGCCTTTGTCTACGGGGCTTTATGATCCAGAATCTGCCCTCCACCGCCAAGCAGGAAACCAAAGGTTTCGATTCACCAGTGCTCCCAAAAGGTGGCCCTCTCACATGCTAAGCCCCGCGCCCAAGCTCAGCTGGTTCAAGAATTCCTCCGATCTTTTTACTTCATCCTGACCGAAACTTGTGTGTGTGTGTGTTTGTTGAACTTGCTTTTTTGTGCCGCTTGCTTCTGACTTGTGGCTTCCAGGCTTCCTGAGGAAGCAATAAAGTTGCAAACCTGAACTGTCCACAACTCGACCATAGATGCACTTTGCAGCCCTGCGCCGCCTCCGCGCCATGCTTGGAGGCGGGGAGGGGAGGCATACAGCCCGAAAGGCCTGCGAGGCAGGATCGGTAGCTCATGAAGCGTTCATCCCGTACAGGCCCCGACACCCCATCTGTCCCCTTTGAGCAGATCTACTCACAGGCTCACAAGACCGAATTCCACAGGAGGCACTTGCGATGCAAACACGTTGTAGGCTCCTGGCAATTCACGCCAGTCACCAAAACTAGTCAAATAGTCACTGTCATCTAAGATCACGCTTGAGCCACACCGCGAAGGCAACAGGCTCATGTCCATGCCACACATATCCTGAAGCTGAGACTAAAGGTTGTGAACACTCCTTGAGAAGCATGCCGTCTACAGGTGGCAATCTGCAATTGTGAAGGGCTGCATCGGGAATTGCAATCATGGTGTTCGTCCCAAGGGGCCATATTTTCGCTACCACATCTGTGCCAGCATCTTCCTAGATTCTTGCCTACAAGTCGACACAGAAACTTTGAAACCCATAAATACCCCCCGCCCTTCCTCTTGCATTGAACATGTCCCGGGTTGGTGGCACTCCGACACCATTACACCATGAAACCATTCAACCAATAGGTTTTTTTATGAAGGGATAGGTGGCCACCAGACCATTAAACCATGCAAACCCTTACACCACTAAACCGATAGGTTTTTCCCATCGTTCGGGTCATGTCCATGGGCCCCGCCTGAACGATTCCATAGGCCCAAGCCTATCGGTTGAATGGTTAGGTGGTGTATTCAAGGAGGCACCTGAACGTTCCGAAACCTGCTGACTTACTGGCCTGATGGTTTAGGTGCACTAAGGTGCCTCGTTTCCGATCTCTTTCATGTGTATGTATACATATACATACATATACACATATACAGATGTTGTGCCTCGGCGACCATCAAAAAGTAGTGCTTGTTACTTCCAGGTTGTGATGAATACCTCCATGTACGCGCACGTCTCGATGTGCATTTCAAAACATTGCTCGGGACATTAGATGTGTGTGGATGGCTGCTAGACTAGGTTGTGTAGTTCGTCAACGGCGCCAGAAGCCATGTCATTGCGAGTGCAGGTGTTCTGGCTCCGCGATCCCTTCTGCCATCCTGGTGACATTCATGAAGCAGAAAGATGTTAGTTGAGGTCGGCTCAATTAAGAGCCGGACATCTTCACTTTTCAAACTGACGCACGAAGGGACTCGCTTTTGCTGTGCTTCATGGAACTCCTTGGATTTATGTCACACGTAGGGACTAAAGGCAAATTACCATCCCAACAGCATTCTAAGGGACACATGGTCTCGTTGCGTATTAAGTGCATTTAGCATTCATGTTCCAAGTTTCATGCTGTAAGAACAGAAGCCGTTCCGCGATTATGAAAAGGTTCCTGTTTACAAATTGCGATATCACCCTGTTAACGTTTACTTTTGTCAGGATGCGTTGTAACTGTGCTCAAATTACTATCCATTAGCAGCCTCTAATTGCCATTTGAACCAGGGTCGGTTTCGGGGTTCGATTTCTATCCTTCTCAAACAAAGGGCTTCCGATTGAGTTTAATCAGGGCCCATTAGTTGCAAACCAAACTAGATGCATTGAATTCAATTGGCATCCCATTTTTGGCCATGTCACAACGCAAAAGTCAAAACTTGATTCATGACCCAATCGTGCTGGCTTTTGTCCACCAGACCCTAGACAGTCACCTCCCCCCCCCTTCGCCCCCCCGATGGAAACTGTGCTAGTTCTGGCCATTTGATGGCTCCCCTTTTTGCCATCGCGTAGTTGGATCTGACAGAGACCCAGACGGCTTCCCGCCGATGAGCGTTTGGTTCATATATATATATATACATATATATATACATATATACATGTGTTCCTCTTTTTTGGTTCTTTCTTTCTTTTTTTAATAGTTACAGCTGCAGTACCTAATGTATTTCATACTTACATGCACCCCCACACACCAGACAAAAACGTAACAACAAGTATTGGAGAGTGAATAGGGTTAATATCAGGATGCACAAACAGTAGGGTGTGATCAGCCCCAACTGATTTGCTCTCCACTGAACTTTACTCTCGCCCAGAGTCCTGTTGCGTGGGGGTGGGGGGGGGGGGGGGACGCGCTCCTTTTTTTCCAAGCAGCCATTGTTGAGACTGCAACAATGACTACCAGCTCTCACACTCTGCTGCCTTGAGCAGGTATCTCGCCTGCACTTCTTGCAAGGGCCGTCGATCTGACCACCACGATGCGCATGACATAACACCGAATGTTGCTTAGCACTGGCTTAGGTGTATCTTGTCTGCTCGTCTAGAGTCAGGAACTGAATCAGCTGGCATCAAGCATCGCCGCCTCGGGAACTGAAGGATCACAGCGCATTGCTGCGCTGGCGTCCTCGAAGCCATGCTGAGAACATGATTGTGAAGGTTTTAGTGACAATTGGTCTGGACAATTGGTCCTTGTCTGTCTCTATCCGCCGCATTTGCTCTGTCAGTCTCACTCCATGCTTCTGCCTCTGCGTCTGCTCTACCACGCTGCACCCCGGGTGCCGCTTGATCCTGTCCTCCTTGGCCTGCTCCCACAACTCCAATTCCAGGTAAGCTTGCGCACGAGAAACATGCAGGTGCGCACCTTGCACGAAGGCGTCGACATGCGTCGACATTCTGTCCAGTTTAACGCAAGGGGGGCCCGGGTCAGCGCGCCTTAAATTCTTGTAATCATTGCAGTTCTGAGACGCCGCACGCAAAAACCCGAGTCCGGGAAAGTCATTGGCAGGCAGCGGCTGGAGACCCGTCACGGCCTTTTCAGGCAAAAAGCAAGCAACCGGTTACCTCAGACTACCTCCTGGCTTCATGAAAAAACGACCCCTACGTGCCTTGGAAGCATGGTCCAGGACTGTCTTTGGGGCATAGCCACGCGCTACCTCAGAATCACACAGCAAACACAAATGACAAACAACATCCACCACATTCTTCACAGTGGTCAACGAGCCTTACTACACTCCAGAATTGCAACAGACACAGAATGTGCATGAGTGAGTGAGAGGATGAACCAGAAGAAGAAGGACTCCTTCATCTTTGACTTGGCACGTAGGAACGTCCCGACTCCCTTACACGGAACCGGGCGACAAACCCTCAAGGGCCCGGCCTACACAGGAACTGAAACGAGTTGACGTTTCCCCACATTTCCGAGCGGCTTCCGCTGCTTTCCGTCCCGCAGGGCTTGGCAAAGCCGACTGCCGAGCCCGGCCCGAGCATACCCTTCAACGAACTACGAAGCAAAAGACCTGGCCAAGCTGCTCAGCAGGAAATACCTTTCTCGTGTGAGGCGACAGGAGAAATGGAAGTCGGAGGTACAACTGGTAAGCGAAAGACGGTGGCCTTCCGGAGAAGAAGCATTGGATCCAACAGATATCCAGATTGAGAACATGACGCGGATTCCCGATGGGCTGTCCACATTGCTGGTCGGTTTCTCGCTGCTTGATCTGGCTCTGTCATCGCCAAGGACAGAAGAAGCGTTGTGCCTAGAAATGTCTGCTTCTCATCCCAGCTGTGATTGTACAGTTAATCATGACCGTCATTCAGCAGGCAATGCTAAATAGTCAAAGATTCTAGTTCCCGTTTGAGGGAACAGTTGGCTTAGAGTAAGGGCGAAAGGGGAAAGTGGGCGTGAGCCCGAGAGTGAGAGTGAGAGTGAGTGTACGTGTAAGCGCACGTGCATCTTAACACCAGCAACGCATGCTGGGGATGCAAGTGGCACGCAAGATCTGATCAGTGCACCTGAGTCGTGCTGGGAATCGCGCTTGTGTTGAATTGTTTATTAAGCAGATTGATCTCTTGTCTCAACTTTTGCAAATCATCCCTCAGCTCCATCACGCAAGACAGAATCATTGACATAACAAAAGATGAACGCATTGCGCATACTCCAGTTTGATGGAACAGCGGCGTGTGTGTGTGTGTGTGTGTGCGCGCATGCACAACATTGCACCACCAAGCATGCCCGTAGGTTGATTGAGAGCTCAGACAGAGAGAGAGAGAGAGAGAGAGAAAGAAAGAAAGAAAGAAAGAAAGAAAGAAAGAAAGAAAGAAAGAAAGAAAGAAAGAAAGAAAGAAGAGAGAGAGAGAGACCTACATAAATATTGGAGAAAAAGTCGGCGACACAAGTATAGGAGCAGATAGTTGCATACATGTCAATACGCCCTGAAGGGCACCGCTACAGACCAGGCTGTGCCAAGTCCTGGTAAATACTCCTGAAAAAATCAAGAGAAGTGGGAGCGTGCCCCGGCAACATGTTCAAACCTAAGGGAACGTTGTGTCAGCCCTCTCCGAGGGTCGCGCCCTGTCCCTGCACTGGATGGCAAGTTCTGCCGCTGCTCCAAGCACCTGGACTTGGAAACTCACAAGGCTGACAACGGTTGCGGGCTCTTGAGACACTCTGCCCTGGTTCCATGGCGCTTTACGCGGTCTACACAGGTGTTGCTGTCAAGTCCCACCTCGATGTGGTCAACGACCAAGGCTCCAGTCACCTGTCGGGTTCGGGCAGTGCTGTCGTCAGAAGCTGCTGTGACTGCAACATATCGCAACAGACATGTAAAACGCGGCTCCATGTGCCAGTGCGCCATGGTGGTGTTAGCAGAAGTGGCGGGAGGGTTGGCGAGACAACAAGACTACATGACTACATGTCGGGCTGGTCTCAAGCCTGCTTCTCAAACTTGTGGAGAATGTCCGGCGCGCCGCCACTGACTATTTCTTCATGCAACCTGAAGATGCAGCAAGATGGCACTGAGAAGCCGAGTTTGGGCTCGTGCTTCCGGGTGACCAGAACATCTCGACCAGAAAAAACTGCATGAGAGTATACTGTACAGTAGACTAATCACCAAGCCCAGTAGCTTTGAGAACTTCTTCGTATCTTCCACCACTCTGGGATAGTTCTGCTGGGCAAGGCTTGACCTTCCCAGGATCAAAGATCAGTTGACCGCGCAGTCTTGCAGTTCACGGACATCCCACATCGTCCAAACACACGTCGCTTCGACTTGCTTGCGAAACTGTGCACGTGATCAGCCGGACTTACAGCCTTCTTCGCTCGCCTTTGCCCCCATACTTTCCTCTTTCGCCCTTACCACCCCAATTCCCCAATCCCTCTTCTTCGGTGCCTGATTCGCTGCACCTGGCCCAGGCACAGCATCTCAAGTTCACCGGGTTTGGCCGCTGCTGCCTCCGCGAGACCGGAACAAAAAACATGGCACGTAAAGGAAGGCATTGCAACTAATTACAACTGTTATCCACTTACAATTATAATATGTTAGTGCAATGAGCCGAGGCCGCGGGCCCGCATGAGTTTTGGGGAGCATTCTTTCGCTCACTCATGAACACATCCGACTAACAGGGGCGGAGACCTTACGAATGCGAGGCACCGAAGAACTCGCCCGTTAGCCTCTTTCACTAGGACCACTAGGAGTGAACCTGTTGTGAAGGTAAGTAACAGCCAGAATGGGAGAATGTGCCAGGCCACCTCTATTAACAGGACTTTTCACCCAAGAATCCGCAGCCTGATCCTCCTCCCGTGGGCTGGCGCCGCTGCACCACCCGTTTATTTCTTGAAACGGGCACCCCCCCCCACATCCGGGAGTGGACCAAAATTGGGGGGTTTTCTGCCCCCTTCAAATTGCAGGTTGACCCCCCCCTCCCCCTACACCCCCCTTCCCCCCCTGCTAACATTGCTTACCCCCAGTAACCATGAACAAAGGCGGGGATTGCAACAAGCAGATGCGGAACTTCGCCTTAACACTCCCGGAAGCGCCATTCCCTCGGGAGAGGGGAGTGTTGTGAGGCGCAGTTTTTGGCTTAATGTATGTGAAGCGATTAAGGTTTATGAGTCAGGTTCGGGCATATCTGAAAACCTGAAGCGAAGAAGGCTTCGGGGTAAGGTCACATGTTAACCAGCCAATCACATGCAAAGCCTGACAAGGCAGCTTCTGAGGGGGGACCCTAAACCCCTAACCCCAACCCCCGAACCACACCACAGCGAGGCGGGACCACACCACAGACCGTGGAACCATGGCACGGGGTGCCATAGAGGCTCCGTGTCGCCCTGTCAATGGTATCCCCCCCCCACACCCCCCACACCCACCTAAGGCAACGCCTAAACCCTATACCCTCAACCCTAAAACCGTAAGCCCGAATCCCAAAACCCTAAAACCCTAAACCGTAAACTTGCAACCCTATCACAAACGCTTATAAACCCTTAAAACCCTTCAGAACCCCACGCAAAAACCACAAAACCCCAGCCCTACACCCTTGGAGCCCAAAACTTAAACCACCCCCCTAATTATTTTTTTAATTTGCGCCCCACCCCCTTCCGATGAGGGGGATGCCTTACCTTGTAGGGGGGAGGGGGGGGTAAGATGGACACTTAGAGGCTATGCTGCACGTGCGTGGCTTGTAAACAAGTACTTTAGAGAGGAAATGCCCGCAGAATAGACGCAACGCATCCGCAGCATAGACGCAATGCACCCTGAGCATGGCGCGGAGGGTGCAGAGGGTGCGGAGGGTGCGGAGGGCGCGGAGGGCGCGGAGGGCGCGGAGGGCGCGGAGGGCGCGGAGGGCGCGGAGGGCGCGGAGGGCGCAGAGGGCGCGGAGGGCGCGCCCCCACCTTGTCCTCGCCCTCTCGCGTCCGTCAACCGCACATCCATGCCATCCATGCAAGGTCCACGCCTCCCCGCCCCTCTCCCAGCAACATGTTCCGACCCCCCCTCCCTTGACCATGTCGTCTCCTTGTCGTCTCCGTGGCCTCCGTCAAAATTCATTCCGTCCGACCCTCCTCCGTTGACCGTCTCCTCTTCGTGGCCTCTTTCGTCAGACAGCGATCCGATAGCACGACTTCCGCGTTGAAGCGCCAAACGAGAACCCAATCCCAATGCAAGAACACAAAGAGCACGCGCAGAATAGACGTTAAGCGTCCAAGGCACGGAGGGGGGGGAGGGGTGGGGGACGGGGTTTAAGATACAAGCCTTGAATCTTTAAGTCCAAGTGGGGTCACAGTATTTGTATTTCACTATCCAGAGGGCGAGAGTTTAGGGTTTAAGATGTCTAGAGGGTGAGGGTTTAAGATTTACAAAGCCAGAGGGTGAGAGTTTGAGATGCCCCCAAGTTTTACTCTTGATTCTTTAAACCGACGTGGTCTAGGCATCCTTTTATTCGCCTCGGCTTCCAGCCGAGAAGCTTCCCCGCTTCTCACCAACCCAAGACTTTCTGTACACCCAAGCCCCCTCAAAAACTGGTTTTTGTCAGACTTTCTGCACTCTGGCACCTGTTCTGGGACCCCCTGAGACGCCTGGACCTTAAAGAATTACAGAACTATCGCAAACATGGCAACATCACAGCCTTGACACATCTTAAAAAATGGACTGTTGCGAGGCTCTAAACGAATGCAACAACTTTACTTCGTATAGAACACGATAAACCAACCCCAAAACTCCGACAATTGTCTGTCCTTTGGACGGCTTCCTCAGCACGCTGAAGCTTACGATATTTCATCGAGAGGCTGCGCAGTTGTTGCTTACACAGCTTTGAAGGCGGGGAAACACAAAAACGTCGGCGTTATCCAAAGTCGGTGTTATCCCCCACTCACCCCCATCCTCTTCGGCAATCGCGACTCCCGCCGAGACAGGTCGCGCAGCGTTGGAAATACGTGTCTAATCGTGTCTATATACTTCTGTGCTTGTAGAACTGTAGAACTACAAGAAGTTGCAGCCCTGGCCCGCTGGCCTGGAAATCAAGGCGGCCGCCTCTGCCTTCGCTCAACCGCTCCTCCATGCCGCCTCGGGGGCTGCTATCGCTCCCGGCACTGCACATACGGCTGTGCAGATCATGGGCCGCCATCCTAAAATCAATTCTCTGCTACACCGAGTCAAGGTGCGGCTGCATTGCTCAGCGCGCTCAAAGGACCCAGATGCATCCCCTTGTCGAAGGAGAGCCTGTCAGTCCAAAGCCAATCGGAGGAACTGCAGCTGCTGCTGCTGCTGTGCACCAGTTGCTTCTGCATCTGCTGTCACTGCCTGGACCAACATGGTTCCTTTGGGAAGATGCTCGGGTAGCATACACATGAACGTCATTTCTGGGCCCAAAGGGGTCCTATGGATGGGAGCATCATGATCTGGTCGTATGGACGGAATCATCTGATCTGGATTCTCTGGCACATGGATGCTGTGTATTGGCATGAGTATCTCGGCCTGTCACATGGTTGCTCTGCTGGCATTGTGGCAACATCAGAGATGGTCTGGTACCACAGATGCTCTGGTAGCACAATTCTGCCTCGGAGTCGCTCAAGAGTTGAAGGTTAATATCCTGCAGGCTGCAATCAAAAGTGAGAAGTTCATGTCGTCTGGTGTCTACATTGCATTGAAACCTATGGCGTCTCCAGTGTCCTCTACGGAGGAGTACGTCCAGTTTCCAAACCTGCGGTGCAAGCATTTTTCACCATGGTGCTTCAGCCACCGACAACCAGGAAAAACTTTTTGAATCGAAGCGCAACGTCTCGCCGTCCTACAACACAAGCTGACGCTGCTCCAGCTCGCACGCATGTTGCTTCTTGCGCCTCTCATCCCGGGAGTCGTCGCAGCACCAGCCATCCTTCTTCAAAATCCGCACAAAAACACATCCATTAGATCCCAGACTGTCATTTTAGCCCCAGCGCAGCTGTGTCACACGCCCTGCCCCAAGAGAATTCGGGAACATGCAAAGAAACCTCACCGTCAAAAAAATTGCTGAAGACCCATCCCCAGCTGCCTGTCCAAGTGAGAAGACAGAGTCTTAAAGTCAAACGCGGCCTGGCCGACTAGGGTGCTCGTCTGGCCACACGTTTGGGCCTGACGAAATGGACGTAAAGGCCGCAAAGGCTCTTGCTTCAGTGGTCTGTGCTCCATGCTCTCAATTGCTCTCACAACTGCATAGCCAAGCTCAGAGGATGCGGCAACAGAAGGGGGCCCGCATATGACGCAGGCGGCGCTGTCCCGGCCCTCACAGAGCCAGCACACGCTGCCGGTGCCTGTATGAATGCCCAAGCACTCTGAAACATCATCACCTCAGCGACGGGTAGCAAAGGAAGAAGTGCACTCGAGCCTGCCGTGCAAGCATCATCCATTGAGCACAGTCAGAGCGTGTTTGGTTTGTTCTACACCGCTGCATGCCTGCTGTTCTGATGCTTGGACTCTCTCATTGCGCAACCGCGGAGTTGCCTGCATGGGTTTAAAGGTAGGCTGTGGTCTGATTGGGCGTTAGGATTCCATGATCTGAGCCGACCGAGTTCAGTTGACAGCAAGTCGTGGGGCAACTTCCTCTTCTACTGTCTTCATGCGACTGGGGCGAGCAGGTGCTATACAGGCCAGTGTGTCGGGCTTTCTCGGGCGACCTGCTTCTGGCACTCGCCACCAATCCTCTGAACAACCCTCCCCGCGCACTCCCGACGGTACCAGACCGCAAAACCCTCAGAGCAGGTGTAAATTCGGGGTCGGTATGTTCCGGCAAGCAAACTGCCGACTGCCAACCAATTCAACTGATGAAGGGTTGGCAGGTTGGCAAGCCCTCGTTTTCTAGCGCACGCTTGAAAAGCGTGGAGGATTTCCATGAAGTCCTGACCAAGGCCCGCCAAGCAGAAGGCATCTTTGACCTGCAGCCTGTTGGCGGGCAAGGCTCATCGCCCTGAGCGTCATGGTGCCTTAGCCGCCTCGTTCCCAAAGATCATTGACGAGGTCTTCGGCTCGTTCAACCACGTCTTCACGTAGACCTCCTCAACCCAGCTGTGCAGGACTTCATCCGCTCTCATCTCTTCAAGAACCCGTAGGCCATTCAGTAGGACCTGTTACCAGCTTTGTACGTTTGAGGAATGGGACAACATGGACTTATCTGAGCATGCCGGACATGCCACATGCAAAAAGGCGCTCACATCATCTCACATCTTGGAGCTCTGGCCTTGAGGGTTGTCCTCAGGGTACTTTTCCCACCGACATCATCGGCAATCCTGCTGTCGAAACGATCCTGAATTGTTGCCCACTCCTTGGTGCTGCACATCTTCAGGCAGTTCGGGATGGAGGCCACCATGTACTGCATGTTCTCCAAGGCCGTGAGCACCAACCCAGTTTTCAGGATCTTTTCGTCTAGGAGGGGTCCGCCCAAAGAATGATACGTCTCGACGAAGAGCTTCAAGTACTCCTGCGAAGTGCTTGCGGCCAGATTCTAGATACTGCTAGCACCAGCAACCAACTTTGACATCATTTGAGAAAGTGGTACGAGATAGCGTTTCCGAGTCGAGTCATTGTACAAGCATCCTCGCCCAAATTTCTAAGTGAGGTGAACAATATTCTGGTTTCCGAAATTGGGGTACCTTATTGGGTCCTTTTTCTCGTAGGGAATCCTACCACTTGCGGTTTATCTTAGGGGTCCCCCCTATTTTCAAAAAAAAATAAACGCACATATGACTGACGCACTTCGCTCGACCAAGATTGTTCAGTGTGAAACCCATATTCTACATGCCAGCGACAGTCTAGCCAAGAGAGGCCGAACACTGTGCCCATGTAGGCCCAGGCTGGGGAGCAGGAGGAGGATCCCAGACATTGTGCCCATGTGCCCGCTTCGAACCGGAAATTGGCCGTGTGGAACCTCCTTAACGCCCTTAGGCCTCCAAGCTCTCGGTCATCAGGTCAAACTCAGCACAGTTGAAACCCCACCAAATCCGGTGGTGCAGTGGGTTGGCGCCGAAACCTGGAGTGCTGAACTAAGATACTGGTACCCCAAACCCCCAAAACCCTGACTCCCAAAAAAGAACTGCCTTTCAGTAGCTGGATTGGTTTCCAAGTCCCTGGTCACGCGCTCGGTGTGCACACACACACACACTCACAGACACGCACACACACCCGCGCACGCGCGCACGCATGCACGCACGCACTCGCTCGCGCGCACACGCGCGCACGCGCGTAAGCGCGCACGCACCCTCGCACGCCCGCACCCTCGCACGCCCCCACTCGCTCGCCCCCACTCGCTCGCCCCCCCCCCCCCCCCCCCCCATTCTGGGGACTCAGGCGCTCCTGCCCGGCCTGCGGTTGTGCTGCGACGGGGGGTGCACTGGGGATGAAGCAAAGGCAAACAAAGGGAAATGGTCCGAACTACGCTACTGCGTCCTGCATTGCTTCTGGAGTGCATGTTTCTTTGTGCGCGTGCAAGCTTGTACATAGACGCGATTTCTAACGGACGCAGACAACAAAACTCCCCCAACAGCCACAGTCCCTTTGTATCCAACTGTGAGACCTCCGAGATCGAAAATGCCACAGTCCAGAACATCCTTGTCATCTCGCCAGAAATACGCATTGTCAACGTTCAGGTTTTGATGGCCGAGTGCCACGTAATCTATGTCCTGGAGCTTCCAGTACATTAACTCCTTTTGGTACGCGTTGGCCAACATCATGGTGTTGAAAAACTTCTCTTGAAAGGCCTGGGTTGTGACATAGTCAGGATAAAGAACCTTGGCCGTCTCTGAAAAAAACTTGGTCGCCACTCGAAGCTGGCCAGCAACCACCTGGGGTGGGGCCCCAGAGGCACTGTCAGGCTGTATAGGGTGCCATGCGATGTTGTTGAACATCAGGTTCTGCTGCAAAAAGTCCTCGGTGCCCATCTTCCCCGTCTTATGAGCTGCCGCGATTCGGGCGTGCACCTGCATCAGTAGTCTGTAGTGATCCTTGTCAGTTCCTTCCATCTCATAGTCCTTGCACTTCACGTAAGGCCCCTCAATTTCAAACGGCTTCAGCGGGGGCATGCCAGTGAACGGTACTCGCTCAGTGATGAGGATAAAATTTGAAGACTCGTTGCTGATATCTCCGAAGTAGAATTTGGGAGTCTTGACAGGCATGGATGCTTCCAGCAGACGATAAGCATTGATCTCGTAAAAATCCATGGGCTGCTTGTTCACTGAACTGCTCAGGCGATCGTTGCTCGTGGCACCGGACAGTGGAAACGGGATCTTTGCAAACAGCTTAGTGTGGAGGTCCGGCGTCTGCCACTTGTACCTGCAGAGTCTTGTCAGGGGCAGGGTGACGTTGTGTTTCACTTTGTCCAAACGAACGAGTTTCCTGCAGGAGATTTTGCAAAATCAACAACTAGTCAACCGCCATCAGTTCCGCTACTGTTGCAGAAACGGAGAAGCAGTTGGCTGCTGGCCATACCCTTTTAGGAGCAAGAGTGCATTTGCAAGGCAATCTGAGTGGCGCGCCTGACCTCGAAGAAAAACCTGCGATGAAGGTGTATCAGGCGTAAGCGGCAGAACACGAACCTGTAGCTAGAGCAAACGGTGCTTTCATGAAAACATCCTAGGATTCCCAGTGACAAGGAGCTTGCCAGCATTGTTTCCGGCTGTGACCTGCAATCGAACTCAGCCCATTGGATCTTCCACAAGATTTACACCCTGATGCACTGAAGACAGTGAGCAGTGCGGCAACCACTTTGCACTGCACTGCACCTGTACAAAATACGCACAAACCACGCAAAGCACCTGCACAGCACGATCCACAGAACCCGTACAGCACCCCGCACAGCACCCCGCACAGCACCCCGCACAGCACCCCGCACAGCACCCCGCACAGCACCCGCACAGCACCGCGCACGGCACCCGCACGGCACCCGCACGGCCGCACGGCACCCACACGGCACCTGCACGGCACCCGCTATTGCAGAGTCAGAACCGCACCTGAACCGAGCAAACAAGCCCGCAAACAAGTGCCACCCGATCAAACTGCCGACAACACGACCCCCTGTCAAAGGCCGCAAGCATGTTTGGACCATAAGGGAGATAAGGAGTGTCAATCTATGGGGAGTTGCAGTCGCAGGCCGTGCTCCCTGCGCCTTGACCTTCTTCTCCAGAATCAGCTCAACCACGGCATTGCCCTCCTGCAAAGTTCCAGCTGCATGAAAGGCCTCCCGGATGCTCTCTCCACAACACGTGCACACGACCCAACCACAACACCCCTGTTTGCAGCTGCCTTCAACCGCCGGCTGCACTACTGCGCTCGCGCCTTGGTCAACCATTGGGGCCCCATCTTCTCCAGGGTCTCCTCAGACCTGTGCACTGGTTTGTCTAATGATGCTCTCTCTGTGTTGCAGGAGCAGAATCTTGCCAGCGCGAAGTCTTATCAGATGTCTCAGTGCTGTGCCAGGGAAACTCCAAGTGGTAGATCATGCCCTTGCACATCTTTTCATGGTTGCGCTGGACCTCCATTCACATCGGAGCAAGTCACAAACACGACATGGAGGCCAGAGCAGTCCACCAAATTTTTCGTTTCCCCCTCATGAACCATCATTGGCTTTTGGCACTTCATGGATGGGTGTGTGTGTGTGTGCCTTTTCACCTAGTTACCTAGTTAGGAATATGTAGCAGGCTGGGGGCCGATGTGGCCTTGTCGTGGCCAATCGTCTGCCAGGCAATGACTGGCCTGGCAAGGGCATGGCAAAGGGCCAAGCGGACAAGCGCGTTAAAAATCTTCGACAAGAAGCCACTCGCGAAGGAACGGAAAGCAGCACGCCACAGTACAAGTAGCACGGCAGGAACAATTCGGCAATGCCATGCCACAGGGTCAAGGAAACCACAATGTGGGACCGGTGCCCAAACTGTGGACAATACATGACACCACTGCCGCTGAGCAGAGTCCATTTCACAACGAGGGCACCTCGCAATCTCCTTGTGACAACGCTGTCGGATGCGCTCCTGCAATGAGCTCAGGACGTGAGGTTTGCGCTGCCGAGCGAACAACAACCAGCCAAACATCAGAGACAACGAGTGTGACCTGCAACAAACCAAGGCGAACGACTTCAAAGACAAGATTTGGTATCTGCATAAGTTCTGCATCAGTGTCTTCGACAGACAGCAATAATGTAATTTGAAAGTCCTTCGTCCGAGTCTGGAACACCCACAGCCGCAGGAGCGAGTCTAAACTACACCGACGAGAGAGTGCGTTTCATGAGATGGACATGGCCGTTGGCCTGCATGATGCCAGCCATTTACCCCACTGCAGGCCTCTTCTATATATAGCTTGGCCATAGCCCCAAAACTTTGGTGCCGTCATTCCCTTTCCTCCGCAGAAGAAGCACTCGCGGCTTGAATCGCCTTCAGCTCCTCCATCCGCTCCTGATGAAAAGATTGCAGAACACCAGAAGGCTTGAGATGTGGGGTAAGCTGGGATGACGCGCCGTCGCATGACTACAGACTTTCACTCCTTCGTGTGGGAACAGAGCCACCCCCTAAACCCCGATGCTGTACGCGCAGAGACCTCAGAGCTTACGGGCAGTCATTGTCTGGCTCCTTCATGGTGGCATTGATCTTTGCCTTCCGACAGTGAACCGAACATGGTCTCTAAGAGAGAAGAAGTTGATTGAACTTCGCCGGCAGAAATTGAGGGGCTCAGGCTTGGGCGGCCCGGTGGGCAAGCAACTTCTGATCGGCTGTGTTGATCCTCTGCCACGAAACCGTGCCTTGAATCTTTCAAGATACCAGTACCGAATCAAGCAGACATGTTCGATCGCTACGGTCAGCTTGGCCAGGCACTCGTTTCTTCAAAGTAGGTTGTGGTGCCATCTGCCTGCGCTTGCAAGTGCCATCAAGTGCCGCCACACGGAGCACTCCTTCACCGTCACTTGCCTGAAAAAGGACCGGCCCCCGCAGTGCATCGATCTGAACCTCACAAGTCATAACTTGAGCAAAACCATTCTGACATGTGGCGACTCCATCTTAGGAGCGCCACGAAAGCTACAAGAATGCCACGAGGATCAACAGACTCAACGTTAACTTTTAGAAACAACCTTCTCCAGACATCCGTTGACATCCAGCTCGATAGTGCCGCCTGCGGAGGTGAAAAGGAGACAACTTGAGACAACTGCATCAATCAAGGTGTGATGGCGACTTTCGTTGCTCGGGAGCTGCACGCGCACCCGTGTTGCAGGTAAAACGAGCAAAAAACAAAACACGGGCAAGCCCACCGTAGCTGCCCCGCCAGGTCAGGTGTTTCGGCGGTGCCTGATCAGCATGTCATGCCAGTGGTGACGGCAACAAGTGGACGCCGTGACCGCTAACATGACAGCTGCTGAAGTTCACAACTCTAAGGCTTTAGCTGCAAACGAAAAATCTCGAAACTGAAAGGCAGAGAGGATGCTTTCGGATGTGTCCCATTCAGATGAGAGCCAAGGCCTGTAGATCCCTGGCACCGTAGCATCTCTCACCGAACGCTGCTGGAGCGCGGCCGAGGTAAGCTCCTCACGAAGAAACGAGCTGCAAGGGGCCCTTGCAATGTCTTGATGCGATGCAAAACAGAGGTCAAGGGGCGGCCTCCCTGTCTCATGGGACCGCGACGCACGGCACATGCGAAAGGACTTTTGCAAAAGACTTGCGTGCTGCGTGTCGCATACATGAGATGTTGCACGATGTCGGCTCTAAGTTGATTTATGTATGAAGGCATGTCAGTGAGTATTCTATATATATATATACATATATACATGTATACGCATCAGGAACCATCTTTCGCCTGCCTTTGCACGTGCACAACTCTTGATCAAGCAAGCAACACTTCTGCACCACATGCACAGCATGACAAGGCGGAGGTTGAAGCCATCAAAAGATGGAGAAGGATGAGGAGGAGGATGGCACGCGGTAGCAACCGCTACCTTACAACCACGTGTTCCCATCCCAGGCGTACTCCGAAGCACTCATCGCACGCCTGTGCGGAGGTTTCAAGTGGAGGGTGCTAGACTAAAGGCAGCCAAGTTACGAAAGGAAGCAACGCACAAAGGCAGAGAGGGGAACTAAGGAACGGGAGAAGACCCGGAAGGGCAGGAAACTTGACAAAGACCACACAGATGCGAGGCAGGGCACAGACTGTTTTCTGCATGGCAGCTGAAGCTGAGGCGCCCGGTGTCTTGGAGGGCACAGGGGTTCAAGGTCTTCACATCTACAGTGGCCCCTTGCCACTGTCGACTATTCGTATAGCTTTACATGGCTTGACCTTGCACAACCTCTGGCTTCCCTCGCTGCTGTGCAGTTCGTCGGATGCCAGCTTTGCTGGCATCGCCTGATAGCCTGTTTGCTAGCAAAACGGTAAGACGAGGAATACGAGGAATCCCTCAACAGGCAGAGGCATCCAAATCACCTTCACACAGCCTGCATGGAATAACATGGGCTCATGGGCTCTCGTGCCCCGCCTCCCTGACGTCCCCCGTCCCGCTCCGCGTCCCTCGCGTCCCTCGAATGCCGCTCCACGACCCTGAGTCCTGCCCCGTCCGTCACGTCAGCCGCGTCGCCGCCTTTGTCCCTCATGTTCCTTGCGCCCAGGCGTCACCCGCATCCGAGTGCCCCGCGTCTTCCACCGTCCCAACATCCTCCGCGTCCCCAATGTCCTCCGTGTCCCGCCACTCGTCCCGACTCGAGTCCCGCCTCCCACACGATACGAAGTCCATGTTGCCGAGCACACAGTGGCCACCAGAACATCCATGCCTGCACGATAACAACGTCCAGAGCATCCATGCGCGCAAACATGCCCGCACGATAATAGCAACGTCACCAAAGCATCCATGTCCACACGATAAGAACGTGCATGTTCCCAGCACGTCCATAGCATCCATGCCAGTACGGTGAGAGCGTCCATGCTGCTTGTAGCCCCGTGCCCGATATGCTTGCAGGATCTTGCACGAACACCCACGCCACCATGCCGTACCATGAAAACGTTCACGTTACCAAGCATTCTGTCGCCAGAGCAGCCATGCCCGCGTGATAAAAACTTCTTTTACCAGTGCATCCTATGGGCACACTACCATGCCCACCCCATATTAACAACATACTGCTGCGCCCTCCGCCGCAATCGCCGAGTTCCGCTCACCGCATCCGCCGGGTACCTCCCCGTGTCCATCACGTCCCCACCCGCATCCCTCCCCTCTGTCGCGTCCCCACCCGAGTCGCGTCCCCAGACTGGGAAATTCTGGGAAGGGTGTTTTCCTGGCACTTCCTGGCCTGTGAGGTAAACGGATGGGTCGGTGAGCGAGAAACTTAACAACATCAGACCCCCTGAACTGGAGAGCTAGCTGAGTCCCCTGCCTTGTTCCCAAACACAAGGATTAAAATAGGGCAGGTAAGGGATCCTAATTAATCTGCAGGATGCCTCACATGATCGGAATTGTCCCTATCTGACGGACTGACAAATTGTTGGGTGATTTTGGGTGCCTGCTGCGTGCGAGGAGCTAAGCACGATCACTATGCGAATCTAGGCGGCTCGGTTTGTCGGATTCCAGTGGGTCCTCATTTAATGCCAAATGCCAGAGCTCCAGAGTTTAGAAAGAAACCGCAAGCACTCCAGCCGTAATATCGCCAGGCTAAACGGCCTCAAGGACTCACTGGAAATCCTCTGTGCAACACATTCCATGCAGCTTAACGCACGACCGAGAAAATGTGCAGATTGTATACAGCTGTTGCCGAATTCTGCTTCTCACGGCTTCCTTGCAGGATGAAGTACAGCTGTGGACGCGGGATAACTCACAAACCAAAAACCCGGTGTCCAGAGCTGCCCGGAGGCTGCAAGGTCCAGCAATCAAATTGGGGATTTCTGAGACCAAGCTTCACTTGTTGGCCCCAAGGTGAGCTGGAGTCCAGCTCCAAAAGGAATCTTACAGCCTTCCCCATGCACTCTATGCACTCTACGCATTCTATGCACTCTATGCACTCTATGCCACTCGCCGTGATGATTTAATGGAACCAGCTTCACAACACTGGCGAGTCCCCTTGACGCTCATCTGTGCATGTTGTACTATCAGAGCTGTAGTCTTTCACATCGGCTTCCGTCAAAGTCCCAAATGTCAGTTGGTTGAAAATTGTCGGAGACGTGGGCGAGTTTTGAGCATGAAGCATACGCATGAAGTCTTGGAAGGTCACTTCACCATCACCATCGACATCCATCCTTTCGAAGTATTGCCAGGCACTACGACAGTTTGGCACTTCATGGAGGAGATCCGGATCTTGTAGGACGTGCTGCAAGTCTGGGTACGTAATTCGGTTGTCGCCATCGCGGTCGAAGGCTTTGAAAGCTCGCCAGCAAAGCTTCTCATTCTTGTGAAGACGCTGGTCCATTGCCGCGGCAATGAACTCCGTGTACTCTAGTCGGCCATCCTGGTCATGATCCAGATTGTCCATGACTTCGGACACATTCAGCAAAGGGCTCGGATCCTCACTTTGCTCGATCCATGACTTCAAATCCTCCAGCGTCACAAACCCATCACAGTCACTATCCAATCTCTGAAAGGCCTGGCGGATCTCTTCCTGCTCCTCATCCGTGAGTTGGTAGGCAGCAGCCGTCAGCGCAGCCTTCTTGAAGCGATTTTTGGTGCTAAAGGCCTTCAAGTTTGCCAAGAGATCGGGGTGTAGAGGCACGTTGGCTTCGGGAGATCGCTGGAACCAGCCATGGTTCAATGCATCTGCGGCTGTGACCCTCTGCTGCACATCCTTCTGGAGGCACTGACAGATGAGATCCTTCGCCGCATCTGAGACTGGCGACCAGCGAGTTCCCCGCATCGCAAACTTACCTCGCATGACTTTCCGCATGATTTGGTCATCTGTCGAAGCGTGGAAAGGCGGCGATCCAGAGAGCAAACAGTACATCATGACCCCGCAGCTCCAAATGTCGCAGGCATGGTCATACTTCTGCTGTAGGACTTCGGGTGCCACATAGAGGATGGTTCCGAAAGCTGTGTGCAGATGTTCGCCCGGCTCACAATACTCGGCCAATCCAAAATCGATTAGCTTCACAGGATTCTTCTCCAAAGGGGCACCACGCTTTTGCAGGATGAAGTTTTCCTAAGCTCATATTCAGGCTGCCCTCTTCAAGCTAGAGGAACCCCAAACCGAAAACTGCCAAAAAGTCCGCGCCACTGGCTTCAAGTCACGATGGACGATGTGCTTGTCGTGGCAGTGTGCCACTGCGCCAAAGACCTGACGCATGATGGTCTGGACAGCTGGCTCTGTAAGATGAGTTTCCTCGACCAAGTGATCGAAAAGCTCCCCACCCTCACACAGCTCCATTACAAGGTAGATGCTCTCTTCATCCTCGTACGCGACATATAACCGGACAATGCTAGGATGATCCATCTCCCGCATCATCTCGATCTCCTTGCGCACGTCATCCAAGGCGAAGGCTTTTGCCTTGTCACAGAGCGACATCGAGTGACCAGCGGCTCAGGGGTGTGGCTTTACGGGTTGGGGCTAGTAGCGGCTAGTGTTGGGAGGCTCTGCAGGCTTCAGGAAAGAACCAGGAAAGAACGGCCCAAATGCGGACCAGGTTCCTTGTCGATACGCTTCACAGCTCGCATGGCACCAATGCATCGGTCGCGAGCCTTGCGCACGGTGCCAAAGGCACCCTCCCCTAGAGTCGTCTCTTCAAGCTCATAACGATCCCAGATGCTGGTCTTCTGGGTAATGTCAGCTAGTGAGGTTGCGTGGATGAGGCGCGATCTCACGCAGTCGCTCTTGGTGCGCTGCCTTTTCAATGGAAGCTTTGGAACCATTGGGGGTGATGTTGGCGAAATGCTTGTCGAAGCACACGAAGAGGAGTCTTCAGCCATTGCGGGCACCTGCGCCGACTCCTTCGGCTCGTCCTTCGGCTCGTCCTTCGGCTCGTCCTTCACTTCCAGACCTGGGCTTCCGAAGTGTAGGAAGATCCGCCCAGCCAAAGGTGAAGGCCACGAGCGGTTCGGGCATGCCTCCCATTCGATGTCGCCACCCCGTCCTAAGACTTGTTTCGCTCTTCTGTAGTGAAACTTTAGTGACTCTAGTCATCGGCCGTGAGACAAGACTCTCTCCTTCAATATCTCCCAGCGGTCCTAGCGTCGTTTCACAAGCAGCTTGAAGTCACCGGAACAAGGAGGGAGCTGTAGCTTCCAGAGGGGAAAGGTCTCCGGATCTGTGTGCAGCTTCAGCGATCTCTCGACTTGCCAGGCTCCGAGAGCCTCGTCCCAGCCGCAGAGGCGCAGCTCATCTCCACAAGATGTCCTGGAGCAAAACGCCTCCAAGATGCAAGGCGATGCCATCGGAAAGCGATTACGAGTCTTCAGGTATAAAGTAGCAGTGTTTTCTTGCTGTAGGAGTGGCACACGCACGCTTCTGAACATGCACAGCTCCTGTCATGGAATCTCGACGGGAAGTATGAGCAAGTACCGACATGATTTCTCTCTGAAGAGGCCATCTCGTTTTAAACCAGCTTTCAGCCTGTCAGCATGCCAGCACGCTGTCAGATTTAATGTTTGTGCAGACAGCAGAGATGTGAAATGTCAATGGAACACATGCACACATGCACCCATGCCGAGAGAATGCAACAGCGGCACAAGATTTTGTTGCATGCTGGACACACTTTGATGCACGAGGATAGTATAAAGAATACTGTACTCGGCCAGCATTCGGATGATACCCACGCACTCCCCACACTTCTGAAGATGGGGCTGTGAGACATCGTGGTGACCATCCGGAGAAAACCTGGGGGCACTCGCAACCTCAACCGCCTCAAACCGCCTTAAACCGCTTTAGCCCTCAGCCGCAGAGATGAGTGCGCCCAAAGACCGGGCAGGTGCTGCTTTGCCATAGATCGAGGAGTGCGTTGGAGACTGGGGTTCCAGGATCGCCGTGGAGTGGAGCGTGTCCATGAACTCGCTGAAGGAGACCGTGCCATTGCCTTAGTCTCATGAGCACCGGATGACTTCATCGTTGAGTAGCTGAACTGCTCACACCCAGCATCGCTTAAGACTTCTGAAAACTTGGAGAGCTCATGAAAGCACATCCAAGCAGCTATCCTTATCCATGGACTCGAAGATCTTTGCAGTGCTCTCAATGCTCTGGCCTTCCATCACTTTGCTTAGCTCATCGCCCTGAAGCACCTGCTTGAGCTCAGACACCGTAATCGAGCCACTGCCATCCTTATCGAAGGCTTTGAAAGCGCGCCAACACAGCTCCTCATCCTTCTGCAGCTGCTGGTCCATGGCGGCGGCAATGAACTGCGTGTACTCAAGCCTGTTGACTTGGTGAGGAAGGGAGGCGAAGCTCATGAGATTAATGAGATTGCCTCTTACTAGAAAGAAGTTTCTGTTTAAGATGTACGGGAAGGTGTGAGTCGAGGAGCTTCCCCTGGGGGTTAGCAAGTCCCTTGAACAGCTCTGTGAGCTTCGTGCCCGACTGCTCTACATGCGGTTTGAGACCTTCCTCTATCTCCGCTAAGCTCAGGAAGCCATCTCCGTTCTTGTCCATTTTGGTGAACGTCTGCCGCAGTTCATGCCGCTCGTCCGCAGTAAGGTGATATGCAACCGCTATAAGCGCAGCCTTCTTGAAGCGGTTCGCCATGCTGAACGCCTTCAAATTCACCAGCACGTCTTCATCAAAGACGCAGCAGTCAGAAGCTGCAGCCCCCGCCCCCGATTTGAACCAGCCATGCGCCATGGCGTCCAGAGCCGTGATCCGCTTCTCGGTGTTCATCTCTAAACATTGGCCTATTAGGTCTTTAGCCAAGGCAGATACCTTATCCCAAATCGGCCCATCAAAGCTGTACTGGCCACGCTTCACCTTCCTCAAGATGTCAATATCTGTCCTGCCGACGAAAGGTAGGCGGCCGCAGTGCAAGGCATACATGATCACACCGCTGCTCCAAATGTCCACCCCCTTTCCATACGTGTGCCCCAACATCTCTGGAGCCACGTAGTACGGGGTACCCACTGCTGTGCTGAGGGTCTGGTCGTCTCTGCAGTAAGTGGCCAGTCCGAAGTCAATGAGCTTCAGCGGTGTCTGGTCAACCTCCCGAGTCTTCGACATCAGGACGAAGTTCTCAGGCTTGAGGTCCTCGGCTGCAACGTCTCTTTGGCCCGATGTGTACAGTTGGTGTTAGTTTGCTGTTGATTTGCTGCTGACTTGCCGTTGATTTGCTGCATGTTGGTCAAGTGCTGTTGCTTTTGCTTGTGCTGCTACTGACAGTTGTCAAATCCTCCTCCAGATGACTCCAACGTCCATGTGTGGTAACCTAGACCATGCCCAACCTTTTGGTCCGGCAACAATCCGACTCAACGGGTGCAGGCGGCTCTGTGCACCACCCCGCGCGAATGACAGTACGCGATGGACGAGAAGATCTGCCTAGGCTGTTTCAAGATGCAGCTATGCAGCATCTGCTAGTCTGACGAGCCTTTTGTCTGGGTTTCGAGACGCGACAGGCCAACGCAGCATAACGCAGCCAACGTGCTTCATAATCTTTCGTGCCACTGGCTCCGTCAAGAAATTTCCATCTGCCAGCCGATCGAAGAGCTCGCCGCCCTCACAAAGCTCCATGACCAAATACAGGTTACAGTGGTCTTCATAAACCCCATAAAGCCTCACGATGTTGGGATGGTCCATGCTCTGCATGAGCTGGAGTTCCTGTTTCACCTCCTCCATGTGTGTCACTCGTGACTTCAAGACGACCTTCACTGCGCGCGAGGCCCCCGTCTCCTTGTCGCAGGCCTTGAAGACACGCCCAAAGCCGCCTTCACCAAGCAAGTCTGTGTCCAGATCAAACCGGTCCTCGATGTTCTTCTTGAACTTGTCCGAGGAGTTGTACACCAAGCGCTGTCGGATGTCCAGGTGCGACTTGGCTCTGTGACCCCTGGGCACAGGCAGTACTTTGCTGTCCTTGCCCTCTTCATCATCAAACTTCACCCGCGGCTCTTTTGCGACCTGTAAATCCGGGTCTCCATATCTGAAGCAAAGCTTCGAGCCGTCGGGAACATCAGGCCAGGATCGGTTGTCGGGCAGCGACTCCCACTCAACTGCACCGTCCCGTCCTAAGAACTCTGCAAAGTTGCATGGCGTGTCCTGGCACAGAAACCATGCCATCCGATAAGCTGCGGACTCGTGCAGATGAGTGTCGCTTGATGATGAGCTTGAACTCTGCTCCAACCACCTTCTGGGCCACTTCCGCCGTCCACCTCTCAAAAGTCTGTCGGGAAAAACGGAATGTTGGATCGCACAGCACTTGCACAGACTTGGCATTCCCAACCTGGGCCAAAGCTTCGGACCCGTCTTCAACTCCAGTGCCTTGCTCGCCTCCCAGTCCCCAAGATGAGGATTGGAGCCACAAAGGCAAACCTGGGAACGAGATTCGAGTCAGAATGGGCTCCTACTTGCGCCTGGTCCTGCCCATGACACAGCTCATGAAGGCCTACAGTGCACTCGCTACTCCTTCTGCTGAGTTCACTCATCAGATGGCAGGCCACCGTCAAGCAAAGCGATGTCGCTATTTGGCGCTGTTGGGGCGCTTACACACTCTCGTGAGGTATCTCAAGGTCGTGGCATCACGTGCATTGCACTCATCGAACTCATCAAACAACACAAGCCGTGCCTGATCACCATCGTGGGTGAAGGAGCACTCGGCCTCGACCCTTACGACCATGGCAGGCTACAGCAGCCCCCAGCCCCTCTGGCGTAGTAGCGCGCTGTATTGCGCAGCTGTAGGCTGGATGGGTTTGGGTTGAATGGAAGGGCCGGTCCTTTTACGTCGTATCGCTGGAAGCCTGAGCTACTCATGGACACCACAATACACCACAGAGGAACTTTCACGGATCCCTGCGTACTAGTTCGGTGTGAAGTTGCCGGTTGCGAACTGTTGCTGAGCAGCAGGTGGGCCACGTGAAGAGTTCGAAGTGAGCGTGGAGAGAGTTGCGTCAAAATCGGCTGAGCAGCACAAGTCGAGCTGCCCGGGAGCTGCATTGGCCGCTCCACTTTTTGACATAATCAATGCTTAAGGCAAGCTTGATGTCACCACTCCTGGGAAACAGCCCACACCACAGAGCCATCCAAGGTCAAACAGACCCAGAGGATGCCAGAGGATGCAACAGACATCGACAGACGATGCCCCAACTTCACTTGCGATGAGCACGCTCAGTTGTCACCCATGAGGCCATCGACGAAAATCACCTGACGCGAACTGTGACGTGTCGCACCGAGGGATGAGTAGCTTCTGAGATGCCTCTGCAACCCTGTCTCATCCTGTCTCAGATTCAGGATGTTCAAGGGAAGGCCTGATCGCCCACGACCTCGCACTTGGCTTTCTTGTTGCCGATGCGGATCTGCAAAGTCAAGGCTGGCTAGGGTAAGCTGACAGGATTGCATGCAGGACTCCCCTTTACATTGCTGCAAACTCCGCGCTCGCCTCAACGTCCAGGTCAGTGTCACTGCCGTCCTTCGACGCCTGCCCAAGTCGCATTTCTACTACAGCCTGCAGCTTGCCCTCATCAAGACTAAGTTTGAACCTACACTGACATTCCCAGTCTACAATCCTTGGCGTCTAGCACAGCCAAACACACTCGGCCTTCAACGTGAAGACGCGATTCGTTGCAGGACTGATCCTGGACAGAGGGTGGATTCGTCTCCTGTGTGAAGCAAGTACCCAAGGACACAAGCACAACTCGCACTTTGTAGCCCGGTACATCCAAGTGCGGAGGCACAGAGGCCACGTTACAAGGACAACCAGACTTGATGTGGGCCAAACACCGCAGTGCGCATTCAAAGGCTGTATGAGCATTATTGAACATGCAAAAATCCACTCGCACGAGGTCCGGACGTACCCTCAGCCAGCGCGCTGCGGAAGAGCCGCGACTGCAGGGGAGTGGATGTGGGTGTGCATGTATGCACTACACGTATACATGCTGGGCAGACGCCGACAAACATGAGCCACTCTTGCAAATACCTGAGACGGAGTCTGAGACAGTGACAGCAGCGTGGCTGTGACCCGGCTCGAAAATCTTCACTTGCACGGGTTCGTCGGTACAGTTTGCTACCTCCCATGCAGGTCTGGGGGGTCTAGGCAGCGCGGATCAAGGCTATTCCAGACAATCATGCGGGCTTGTCATCATTTAGTCAAAGTTCCTTCTGAATCTAGCGTCGGAAAACACTCTTGATCTTGTACCTAACGCATCCCGAAGTTCAACTTGACTTGCTTTACTCCGCGGGTTGCAGAGGACTGTCCCGCGCCTCCAACGTCGTAGTTGGTTCATCCACAGGCTTTTGTGGCTCACCCGGGTCGTTGCTTGCTATGTCGGTAGCTGCGACCTCTCCCCCAAGCTTGGGCTGAATGAGGTCCTGCAACTGCATACGAACAGCAAGCATGAGAAAATGGCTCCCGCAGTGTCGTCCTCATCCTCACACTTGCCATCCGAAGTGTATCGGCCATCACCCTGGAAACGTGCGTCAACCCAAAACAACCCAAGATGCAGATGGCTATGATACTATGGGTTCTTCATGGTGCTTCGTCAGAAAGCTTCAAAAGGCGCCTCTCGGTCACCCACGCGAAGTCCACAATCGACACTGATGAAGCTAAACACTCCACCTTCTCGAAACGCACAGTCCCCGACCTCAGTTCAGAAAAAACAAGCTTTGAAATGTTGCTTTGGGCCTCGCTCCTGCCAGCGTTACGAAGCGTTTCTTCTGCGGAATGACGAAAATGCTAAAGCAGGAGGCGATCACGGCCCGGAGGACTGCCCCGGAAAACTGCTCCGGAGGACTGGCCACGTTTCGAACGCGGCATGTGCGAGCGCAATTTGTCTGCCAACGAACGATGGATAACTCTCAACTTCCTGCTGTTTCCTGGAACCACATTTTGGAAGGACCAGCTAGAATTTGAAAGAAATCTGAGGCCTACTCAGGGGATCCCAAATGCTTGGAGAAGGTTTGTAGAGGCACTTGGCGCAAAGGCCAAACCACACCTGACGATGCCAGCAACTAAGGTCCGGGTATTGAGCTCGAGCATCAGTGACCATCTTTTTCGCGAGCTGGCGCTATTGGCAGTTGCCCTCGTGGAACCCCGTGACGACCCTCAGCGCGCCCTGGAGAGTCTGTAGCGGCCCGCCCAAGTCTCGGGAGCAGGGGCAACACTTCGGGTTCTCGATCCAAACTTCGCCACATCCACACACCAAAATGTCAGAGTATGAAACAATTCGGAAGCAACAACTGACTTGCGTCTCGGCACCACTTCAGACACTCATGGAATGATCAGAGAGTCTGCATGCTCCGACATGTACTGCACAGCCAATCACATGTCTGATTGAGCTCTGCGCCTTGGTGTCGCCATATGCAAAGTGTCCTTTCCTAAGTCATCGAGCTAACAGGCTCAAAGATGCGACATCTGAAGTGACGCCCGAAGGCCCACGTATGGTGGCCTGAAGGCCCCTGCCAGCCCCAGTTCGTGTCTGGCTTTGGCGGGAGAGGCACCACCTCACTTCAGGCAGCCCGAAGCCAGCCCTTGCAATGTCGTTGAAACCCCTACCCCCCTTCCCCTTCTCCCGCGAGCAGGCTGGGTGGCTTGGCTCGGGCAGGAAGGCCTAACAAGCCTGAAATGGTAGAGCCAGTCAGAGGCAGTAACCTCCCCAGCATCCCTTGTCCAGGTTTCCTTGTTTCCCAAACCCCAAAACCCTCAAAACATAGAACCGCGTCGCCAGGGTGTGCCGATACGTGCTGATGCTGAGATGCCGGCGGCGAGCCTTTGAGGTGCTATGACCAGAGCACTGTCGTCCTTCTTGGAGTAGCTGCCAAGCGTGAAGGCCTGCAAAAGTCAGTGCGTTTCCGGCTCTGCATTCGCTGCTAGCGAATGCATCTTTGTTGTGCGAAAATGGCCTTCTTCATGACGTTGCCCAAGGGGTGGTGGTCCAGTGCCTGCGTCCAATCGCCTCCAGAGTCGCCCTGTCCACTGATGTGGCTTACAAGCCTCGGCCTGGCACGGGTGGCACGGGAGGCACGGGTGGCTCACAGGTGGTCGGGAGCATGGGGTATGGCACCACCGCGACCACGATGGCCAGCTGTGTTTGACGTGACCATTGCCACACTCGTGACTCTGAATGTGGCTCAAAGGGGTGGATTTTGAGGCCCCTGTTTTTTTTTTTTTTTTGGGGGGGGGGGGGGGGGGGGGGTTCTGTGGGTAGGGGCGCTTTAGGGCACTGCGCAGCACACTTTCGGCTTCTGGACTTAGGGCCCAAGGCCTGCGGAGGTATAGGTAAGTTTTAGAGTTTAGAGTTTAAGGCTTAGGATTTGGGGTTTAGGGTTTAGGGAGCCAAAAAAAAAAAGGACCACAAAAAATGGGCCCACGCTACGTACTCGCTGATGCATCTTGGCACGTTGATGCCGACGTAGCATTGGTGCGATTCCAATCATTTTCCTTCTACCGGAAGAACTGGCTTGGTAATTCAAAAAGTGCTGCTGAATCCACAGCATCAATGAAACCATACGATGAGTCCCCAAGTCGGGCCGGATCCGCTTGACCAGAATTCGCCTCACTGAGGCATTGTGCACGAGTACCTGGCAAGGGTATGAAGTTTGTGCCTGTAAAATGTTTCCCGGCTCTTATTTGCTATGCCACATGAAAAATCATGAAAAGCAATGACAAATCCTTAAGTAGACTTAGACGCTCGAATTTCACTTGCTGCTCGCATAGTTCCCATCTTCTTTCACCCCTGCATCCTCCGAAGCGCTTCGAAACATGTGGCTTCAACTTCACTCGCCAGCATGTAACCAAAGCAGCAACCCCTAAATACCCTGAACTCCACATTCAACGATCTTGCAGATCCAAAGCCGGCAAGCAGGACGCATCCTCGCTTGCGCTCGGACGGCAGAGCCTTCCACTCGGCCAGCTTGGCCTTTGCCTCTTCAGCTTCTACAGGCATGTGTTGCACTGCAGTCGGACATATACAGTACTGAATATACTGCACTGCAGGCTCCCACATAGATTCCAATGTCTCTTAAATAAGGCCACCTGTTCATGCTGCCGAGGGTATGAAGCTTAGTGTTGTCCGACGCGTACCCTCAAACCAGCGGCAAAGCTCCCGTTTTTGTCTGCCAGACAAAGTCGGGAATGAAACTCGCCAGCAAGCTGACACGATAAACAGATTGCCTTGCAGATGCGGCCTTTTGGCTTCAGCACCGTGCGTGCACCCCAGCAGGGGCACAGCGCAACGTTCAAAGCAATCGACTGCCGGGCGATTACACCATTCTAGATAAACTCGCCAGAAAGGACGAAGGTGACGGATACCATGCCTACCATTCCACGACTCTAACATCGGTACAGAAATACTTCTGCACAGGGCTAGATTGCAGCAAGTTGCCATGCTGTAAGCTGCAAGCCGCTGCATCATGCCGTCCATCCCTCCGGCCCAGTCTTAGAGTCTTAGAGAAACAGAACTACGCAGGTACAGTCGTCCACGTAGGCACCTGGCAGGGTTTGCACATCATGTCATTGGAGACAGGGACAGTGACAGGCCTTGCTGCACTGAGCCACCGCATCTAGCCCATGCCCAACCTAACTGTGGACACAGCCAACAGCAACAACGCCTCGTTGTTGCCAGACCCGTCGTGCTGAAGAGGTCACGGCCTCCGCAGCCTTCGAAACAGCCGCACAACGCAGGGGTCTCGACGCAACTGGGGGGAGGCAAAGTCTCGACCTGGTTTATCCCGGCTTATCCTGGGTTATCCTGGTTGCCCTTGCCACGTGCCACAGCGCTGTTGGGGGGGGGGGGGGGGGCGCCTTGGTCGCTTCTCGGCCTTCAATAAACTGGCGGCAGCAATGTAGTACCTGAAAGCAGCCAGTGGCTGACACAACTTGACTTATAGCTAACGACAGCGTCTTTGGAAATCAACGGCCTGACTGAACCGTCTGCCATGTCCCGCCTCTGCATCGGACAGCACATCGAAGACCCCATCCGAGCCAACAACAACGACAACATCTTCCTGGCGACAAAGAGACGGCGGGCTGGTGTCCTGAACTGAACACCTCACACACGTTCCTATCATGTTCGCAGTCCTGTGGGACGAGCATCATTTCATGTGCCGTTGCCTCAGGCGAGAGCCCGCAAGCCTTGCCTCGGCACCGCTTGACAGGCTCCATAAATTGTCTTACACAGTGGCGTCAAGATCTCTAGCGGATACCATCGCTCCAAAGAGCCCAACGCCTGGAGCCAAAATCTTCGGTTAATCCGAGGATCTCCGAGTTCCACCTCAGGACCCTTGCTTCTCATCCCTCACAATGTCTCCCCCAGGCCCGGGCCCAAGGTGTCGCCCAGCCCACGGCTCATGGCCAGGCCGGGAGCCTGGCCTTTGAGCCTGTGCCAGAGCCTCGCCCAAGAAACGTATGCAAAGGTAAGATTCCAAGTTGAGAAGGATGGAGTGTGTGTCGGAATGGAAAAAATTGGATGCATCGCCATGCATCCCTTGAAGGGAGCTTCAGGTTCCGGTATTGGTTAGCTCTTGCTGTGTTGAGTCTTACTGCCACTGCTCGACACTCTGCCAGCTGGGAAATCCCATCTTGAACTCGCACATCTCGCAGCTCTGAACGATGGCAAAATGCCCAAAGAGGGCCAAACAAAGATGAAGCCTGGCCTAGGGGGCCCCAGCATGGATGGATCCACACCCGCCGGCCCTGGCATCTTCTGCCTTAGGGTGTTGGATGCTGAAAGCACAACCGGACCGAGTAAGCACGGGAGGCTGCCCAAAATATTCTGAGAAGTGGCGCAAACAGCCAAACAGCCCCTTAAGCCGTCCTCACGGTTTGTATGTGGGGTGTGTGTGAGTTAGTGTGTGCGTGAATGAGTGAATGAGTGAGACTGTGTTGTGTGTGTGTGCACGTGTTCGCGCTCTGGAATATGAGCCCGCAGCACCCGACCACCAGCCGCTACCAGCCGAGCAGCCTGCAGGTCTCCAGCAAGGTTCCCAAAAACTAAGACACACAAGTCGATTGCACCATGGTTCGATGCTTTTCTCCAAAGAACATACACAGCCATCCTCGATTCAACCTGTCAAGAAAGCTTGGAATTTATAGAAGCACACGCACGTACTCAGAATTGCGAAGCGAATGTTTCCTTCTCTAAACAACCCTTGCCAAATCGCTGAACAACAAGGTACTGTACCACCCAACATTGAAGAGAACTGACCAACATAAAGTCATCCAGAATCCAGAACATCTAGAATCCCTGTTCTTTTCTACCACTATCTTAATTATACCAATACCAAACTACATCTCTTGTGCTGAGTGAGACTCTCATACCACATCTGATATTAGTGTTATAGCAAGAAGCCGGAAAGTGCTCAAAACCCAGCTCCGGGCCTCCGCGGCCTCTCCCGGCCGGTGGTCTTCCGTGAGCCGAACTGTGGTCCAGGTGGGCCTCGGAGACTTGCTTAGAGAATATTCGAGAAGATCACTCTCTGCATCTACTTTTTTGAACTCTGCAAACTCGGGCCTAAGACTCTAGGAGCTTGAAAGTGCTGCATTTGGCGTTTGATGGGCCAGCTTGGGTCTATGATGGCTACGGCTAAGATTCGGAAGAAAAGTTCATCCCAGTGAACACGACGAGTGCCCAAACTCATCATAAATCCCAACTCACATCCGATTGTGGTCCAACACGAAGCCATGGCGGACCAAAACCCGAGTTGCAAATGAGCATCCAATTCTTACACGCCTTTTGGCTTTCACTGCTTCAAACATTCAAACATTGCAACTCGCAAGCATGATGTGATGACACACAACTTCCCAGTGCAGCTCCTGCCCCATATCAATAGAAGTGATTTCCGAGGCCGCAACAGTGCTGAGACTGCATTCAAGATTAAAAACCACTCACTAACCCCCACACATCCATGCGCTGTCTCTTCAAAGGGTTGTGCAACACTGCATCGAGCAAAGGGCGAGCCGGTGCCATTGACCAGTCGCACGCGGCCCAAGACCTGAAGACGGACTCGACAGATTCACAGCCGAAAAGTGCTGAAAAGTGCTGTGAGCTTGTTCGAGAGCAGTCCCTGTCCATCCTGCGGAAAAACAGTGGGAAAGCTGCAGCAACCTCATGCATGACAGCCCCAAAAGAAGATGGCCCACCAGCGGGCGGCGATCAGCTGAAGAATCACGAGATTCACAGAGAACTAGCATGTGCCGATAGCGTCGCTTCAGCCTTCATAGGACTTGCTGCCCCTTGAACTGGTGAAAACGAAGAAGAGATGAAGGCAACATCACAGCGACGGGCACGCTGCCAGCAACAACTTGCCACGCCATGTGAAATTGGGAACAGTTCAGACACTGCAATGACCAAAGATGCATGCGAAAACTGCTGTCTCAAACGCACACCCTGGAGCAAAGCACTCAACTTCTTGGAGGAGGCGGGGGCGGGCGCGTTGCGTAGGAGAAGTCTTGCAGCTTGACGGACAGATCAAGGCTGAGGCGGCTCGGCAGTCTCCAAGGTGAGCCAAGGCCAGCCTATACTTGCGATCAAAAGCTGCAGAATCCAGGTTCCATCACGTTTCTTCCTTGTTTGTTCCTAAACATCGTCACAGACACCGAAACTCGATCCCGCAGGCCTGCGCTCGGCATGGCCCAGGCCCTCAACCCTTATCACGGCGCCTCATTGGGCAAGAGAAATCAGATGATCATCTTCAACACATGTGCTTGCATGGTCCGATTCTCTGCTTCCCAAGGCAAGGCACAAGTCGCGCCAGAGAGCTCTGCCTCCACTTCCGCCTGCGGGATTCCCCCAAGATCTCCAAACACAAAGAGCCCATTACAGACTGGTGTGGCGAGGCCATGCACCTTCTCGTGGATCAACAGGTCCGCGTCTACGGTCATGATGAGCTGACACCAGTATGGCGGAAGACCATGCAAAATTCTTGAACCCACGGCCCCATTTTGAAGAATCTTCGTATTGAATGGTGAGTCATCTTGACATGTGGGGATGGCAAGGGAGGGGCACCAGTAGTTGTCTGACAAGTTCATGTTCTCTTGTAACGCACAGCGTGAAGCGCCCAACCTCTCTACAAGCCTGGGGTCAGGAGGCCTCGCAAACCCTCGAGAACATACAGCTAAGCGCAGGATCACACAACATGCTAACATGCTTGACACGAGAATACTCTTGGCTTGATAAACATGCATCCGACGCCCTCGATGGCAGCAGTACCATGTGGGCCTCGGCCAGGGCTTCCGACATGCCCGGGCCGCCTTTCAGCCTCAGGTCTCAGATCTTTCAGTTTTAAGTGTTTTGAAAAGAGCTGCGAAGCGTTGCTACTGCTTCTCTGGCCGTCTTGGCATGGTCATCGTTACCACGATTCTGCTCTTTCTTGAATCACTCTCAGTCGCATCCAAGCAGTACCCAAGCAGTACCCCAGCCTTGCCCGCCCTCAAACTCGGAATCCTACTGAGGCGGCAGCTGCGAAAGTGCCCTGGCGAAACTATCCCGCGCGGCAGCTGACAGAACCTCTCGGACTCTCGGAGTCTTTGACACGAAAACACTTCTCGACATCTTCAAAACCCCACAGAAGCCCTCCGAGCACGGATGCTGACTCAATTTTGCTCTCTTCGTCCGAGGCTGCGGCTTGGCCTCGCTTGCCATGACCTGATTCAGGAGATCCCCCCCGAGGAAGTGTAGAAGAAACACAACATCCCCTGAGTCAGCGGACCTTTTTAGACACAGATGCTTCTCCGGGCCCCCGCACCATCCACTACAGCTATGCTGGCAACAGGGCCGTCTACAAGTGCGTGGAAGGTATCCTGTGCTCGGCCATCTGTGCCCCATGCTGCAACAGCATCAACAGCTGGCCTGATTCTCCTTCTGCTCACCATTTCGCCTCTGCTGAGATGTTCTGATCAATGTTGCGCCGAAATTTACCGAAATCAATGAAGGTCTGCCAGTTGTGTTGAATCCTCGCAACATGCCCGTGGAACTAAGTCTCTAGCAGCCCTGCCACAGATGAGCCACCAAGAAAGACTACCTGCAGAGTCAAACACGGAAAGCACACCTCGAAGCGCACCTTCACAAGCCGTAGCCCTTTCCAGCGAACTCGGACACCCCAGCCAAACTACACAACGACTCCACTGGGACACCTCTGATGCCGGAGAGGGCTCGGCGCTGGGCCTTGGAAAGCGATGGAAAAGATGCTGGAGGAAGGGATGGGAAAAATAGCCTTTTCAAGGGCGCGTGGGAGAGAAAGAGATACGTGTATATATGAGCCCGGAGACCTTTAGAGCCTGGGGTCTATTTACCTTTGAATGGCTTGTATGCATTTCAAAACCTAGTATAACTTCAAGTAATGCTAAATACATGCTACACGCTAGGATTTCGAAAACTGTTTTGCGGGTGTTGTCGAGACGAGTCTTCATGCTCATGTTTTTTCTGTTCTGCTTGCTCAAGTTTTCGCCTGCCATTCGCCTGCATCTAGGATACTCGCCGAAAAATCTGATAGATTCTGAAATTGGTTTTGTGTATTTTCTGTAGCTAGATTTTTGTTGGTGTTTTTGTGCACGGCTTGCTCACGTTATCAGCTACGACTTACCTGTACTTGCGACATTCGCGGAGAATCCCTGCGCCGGAACTCTGAAAACTTGTTTTGCGGATTTGGTTGTGATGATTCTTTATGTTTGTTTTGCTTGCGCACTGCTTGCCTATGCTGTTGCACGACGACACCAATGAATCTGATACAATCGCCCAAAAACTTGTTGCTATCCTGCCGTTCTAGGCTTATCCGGGCGCCATCACAAGAACAGCAGCCAATTTTAAACGCTTGTTATGCACTGGGGTTGCTTACGCCGTATGTAAAAACAACCAATATACTAGGATTGCAATGAAACTTCGCCTCACTTCCGTCTTTGAACACTGTGAAATAGCCCTAACCTCTGAAACCCAAAGAGCCTGTTAACGAGATGATCTCTGAGAGCTGATGATGAAGCCATTTGTTTTCGTCCCAGGTCTACACATGCCCCTAATCGTAACCCAAAAACCCTAAAGTCTGAGAACCAAAAATGCTGGAGTCTATAGGGGAATACTGGGCGTAGGATATAGGTTGTAGTTGTCAAGACCTAAGTCACTTATCTACATACTCTTTGGCTCATGAGGCCCCGGGCTTCTGTTGAGAGAGCTACGGAAAAGTAAGCTAGCCAAGGGTCTTGACTAATATGAGCCTCAGGACGGAAACCCCTTTTACGGACTCAAGTAACTTGAATAATTCGAATGGCTTTGAATTTGGGTTTCCACCACATTTATGTTTTGAAACAATTGAATTATATAAAATTTTGAAAAATTTGAAATAGTTGCCTTTGAGTTCTCTGGAGTGTGCAAAGGGATGATCGGATTTAAACAAATTTATAGCCTTAAATGTCTTCATTTTGTCCCTCTTTATTCAGATGAACCGGTTTGAATGCCTTGAATTATTCCAAACCAAATATTGCTCGAATTGCAATGATTCAAGCAGTTCAACTCAACCGATTGAATTGTTTGAACGTTTTCTAATCTTTGACTTATTTACATGATTTTAGACAAGGTGAAGATCCGGAGGTAAGGCCACTTGATACGTATTCCAAATATTTAGAGCATTTCATGATATTTCATGTTTTAACGTTATGTAAACTCTTTACATTCTGTAATTTTAGTTCAATCCGGACATCCTTTTCAAAAGATTAAGCCATGCAAATGGCCCTAAGTCAAGAGCTTTCAGCCTATTCTAGTAATTTCCATATGAGAAAAATTAAATAAGTTGAAATGGATGGGTTTGGGTTATGTGAATTAGTGAAATCCGGAATCCCTTTGAACGTCTATGAATATTTCAAATAATTCAACGAAGCCACTGAGATTAGTTAAATTACGTAACAATGTTTAAATGTGTATATAATATGTTGAAAGTCCGGACCTATTTCCAACTGAATAAGTGAATTCTTTAAATTAAAACTATTCAAATCAGGAAATCTTAAGTTTATTCATTTATACATTCAACCAGACCTATGCTCTTTAAACTGTTCAAACTATGTAAACAGATTTCAATACGGTCAAACTCCGGACCTAGGGGGCTTCCCGGAGAAAAATAATTCAAATAAGTTACAGGATTCAAAGCTCTGCAATGTCATCGTATTTACATGCATTTAAAACAGTTGAAAAAACTCAAAGATTGTTAATAATTGAAACTGACATAGACCGAACTGGATTTCAAATTATCAGATCTGTACAGCGGTCTCCGGATTGAAACACTTTAAAAGTTCAAACAACCCCATTTCAAGTATACAAATTTTGTATGGGTTCCTATATACGAACAAGGTGAAACTTTGGACTTAAGGCCATTTGATTTTTCAACTTGCTAAAATTACTTCAATCCGTACCAGGGATTCCCGGATTGAAACACTTCACATGATTTGAATGGTTTTCAATTTGGCTTTTCACTATACGTAAAATAGATTAAGTAATTGAAATAAGCAAAGTAATCCAAACAATTGAAACCGATCGAACTGAACTAGTTAATTTAAGCAATTCTGTGAGAGCGAACTCCAGATTAAAATAATTCAAATGATTCGACTGGGCTCATTGTGACTGTTGAAATGCTTTGGCCGGACATATTCCGTAAGATACCTTAAGTACTTTAGATAATCATTACTCTATTGAGCATTGTTACTCTGCGATATATAAAGAGCATGGAGGTGCTAATTAGACCCAAAAGGCTCTCTCAACACATAAATCTGCACGTGTATGGCCTATACCCCTCGCTAAAAGACAGCCTGGGCTGTTGACACGTGCTTGGCCACAGCGCTGCGAAATCTCACCACTTGCGCCTCTGTCCTAAGTCTCACACCGCACATGTACCGCATTTTGATATAAGTCGATGTCGGACCCTTTTGAGCAGACAACAACATGCCATTAAGCGCACGGCTCCATGTTCCAAGGCTGCAGCAGCGCCAGCGTGAGTGAAACATCCTGTCTTCCACCGGCGCAGGCAGCCCGCAAACGAGCCCATCCCCGAGTCATCTCTGAATTGTTTGGGACTGAGAAGCAGACATGGATGGTGCTGGAGGCGAGGCGCATGCCCTGAACTCTTCGAATCTCTTCAAACCAAGGTGTCGACCTCCCGAGTTAATTGTCTGCGGTCAGGGATATGCATGGCCTTCCCTTCGCCATCCAAAGCAGCCGCTGCAGCGGAAGCCACCTACAGAACATCCCAGCCACATCAGCCAACATCAGTCAATACACATCTTCATGGCACAACACAGTCTGGCCCAGTTCAACACGAAGGGGCGTCTGTATAGCATTTGCATCTCGCCCACCAGGGACTGGGCACGACCATAGATCGCATGGCACCCGAGCGTACCGCTCAACGCCTCCAAGTGAAAAATATCGAAAGCTGGCATGAGCTGAAGAATCGCTGAAGCATACCTGTGGAACTCTGAGACTCTTGCTGCTCCCAGGGCTACTTGGCTCAGTCTGGTGAGTTCCTCTGCCTGGCGAGATCTACATGAACGCTTGTTTTGGCATCCGCCGACAACTCGATCTTGACTGTGAAATTATTGAGCCTGCGAAGTCCCGTGGGTCACAAATTATGCGTCGATGTTGGCTCGGTTCCAAGTGTAGGCAAACGAAGGAATAGAGCGCGGTGGGGAAGACAACACAGGCTGAGTCAGGCAAACGAAGCGCGTGCCAAGCATTGTTCGCAGCCCAAACACAATGGAAATCAAAGTTAGATCAGGCCTTGCAACACGACAGATCATGACTTTATGAACAAAGATACGTTATGAAAGCCCACCTGCGTAGCATGAACGTACGTACTTGGTTTGCCAGTCACCGTCGTTGTTGTTCACAATTTCAACAAGCCAGCACGGGGAAAGTCGCAGCAATGCGCATCGCAAAATAGACTCCTTTCTTACCTTTCACTTCTTCTAATCTACAGGGCACCTGGCCCTGGTCTAAGCGGCACAGAGCCTTTTCCTTCCAAAGCACGCGAAGCAAGGAGATTCCTGTGGCAGCAAGTTGATCAAACAGATCCTGCCAGCATCAGAGATCAGAGAGTCCCAGTGTTGAGTGGCTCCAGGGCAGAATCATCCAAAGCTGACTTACTTCCACAGTAAATATTAAGGCCGAAAGCGAGACTAACATGCCACATCCCCCGCTACCTCGTTCGAGCATGCTTGAACTATTCTGGCCCAACTCCGCCCAACTCCTTTCTCCCAAGTGGCTGTCCTTTGCTGGCCGCGGGCTTGGAGTTGAGGGTCGGAAGCACGCCCGCAGTGCAGCCTGGTGGAGGATGACGTCCTGAGCTGCTGGAGCAGCGGAGCATCACCCATTGTGTACACTCGTATCCTATCGTGCATACTTGCGACATCGTCACACCCTTATTCGCGGTTCGCTAGGCTACATGATTTCACCAAACTCTTGCAGACCTAGGCAGACCAAAGGTCTAGCTCCAGCTGAAGGCCTCCCATCTCCGCTGCGAGTTGCAGCACATTCTGCCAGCGGTGGGCCCGATCACAAGCAAAGATCGC
Source organism: Symbiodinium natans (assembly GCA_905221605.1). NCBI lineage: Eukaryota > Dinophyceae > Suessiales > Symbiodiniaceae > Symbiodinium > Symbiodinium natans. The sequence goes on from CAJNDS010002516.1 coordinate 267,343, forward strand.
AGCACTGCGGGTGATGCCATCCGGCTTGTGGCTGTACCGAGGCACGTCAGTCACGATGGCCAGGACCTCCCAAAAGAGGGTGGGGAGCGAGCAGTTCTTCATCATTGCGATGCGAAGTGAAGGAATTCTGAAGAGACTTAGCGGTTTAGTAAAACGATTAAAACCAGCCGTCCAAAGTAGATGCCCATGCGATGCCGCCTGAGACCATGCGGACTGCTTCTCGCTGGCACTTGCAGCAGCATTCAAGGAGATCAAGTCTGGCGACAAGCGCAGCTCGCGAATGGCACGCAAGTTCTGCATCGCAGGCTCCCATCGCAGAGTGCTTTCGCATGCACTGATGGCTGCATTGCAGGTGACGCAGCTCGGCGGGAGTTGCACGGAGAACATCCTGACTGAAAGCAAACCCGTTCAGATCAGCAAACAATTGCCATGAAGAACGAAATCGCTTGATTTGAGAACGATATAGAGCGATCTGATGTTCGGCAAGCAGCTGGGAAGTCATGGAAAGCGCAAGTGCCCATTCACCAGTCTTCTCACAGGAGCTTACCAGAGCGCTCCTCTGCATGTTAAGTGAGACAAACAGCTACGCCGCGCTAAGCAAAGGAGACCCACGAAGGCCCTGAGCCCTTTTGACTTTAGCCACTTTGGCCCATCAGTCCATGCGACTCCATTGAGTTCCAGTAGTCTCTCAGTGGCCACGGCGAGAACTTTGAAGGCTTCCGTCCACCGCTTACCTTTCTCACAGGCGCTGATCACCGCGGCAGTGCCGAAGATGCTGCGATCAAGGCCAGACATCGCTGAAATCTTGGCGATGCCGAGAGAAAGCTCCCACCGCCGCGCCTTCTCACAGGCACTGATGGCCGCATTGTAGCCTGACGCACTCTCTCCGTACCAGCAAGTTCCTTCAGAAGGCAAAGTGCCAGGTCAACTGAGAGCACTAAGAGCGGCGCCAGTGTCAGCAAGACGAAGCAGCGACCGACCTGACAGTTTTGCATTTCCTCTGTTTAAAAATTGATGCCAAAACCCGAACTCGACCCTTGTTTTTTAGAGGAGTGCACCTGCTGCTTGCAGAAGGAGGAGAGCCGGCGACCAGCAAAAGCACTTCAGGGGGACACAACATCTGATGATTCCAAGCACGCTTTCTGCACGGCCAGCTGGCTCACCCACTGATACCCACTGCACTGATTGTGCTCCTAACCGGCCGGACTCTTCCAACCCAGCAGCTTGAGTTGAACAGAAATGAAGCGTGGCCATGCCTTTTCGCAAGAGCTCGTCAACGAGTTGTAAGAGATAGCATCAGGATGCAGCCCCGTCTGACCTTCGGCAAGTTTGCTTGAATCTGCTTGCGTCTGCAGTGTTCAAAACCCCCGAACCTCCCTAAAACCTCGTGGGACATGCTCGTGACGGACCCAAGCCCCGTCATACTCCGCAACACTCCGCCAGATCGCTCAAAGTAAACGCGACAAAAAAATGCACTTCTAACCAGCGTCGACCGCTTCGCAACGTCCACCCTTCAGGAAGCCAGGCTGCGCGAGTTCACCAGGATCTCCACCGCGGCCGCCCAGTGAGCTGCAGAGACGGCTGCATTCAGAGCCGTGAGGTCCAGCCGCAGCCTTCCCACATCGCTACATCGAACATGCAGGATGCAACTGCATGTAACTGCGGACAGCAGAATGTGTAGTTTACAATAGTTTACATTCGTGTTTTCTTAAGCACGATGGAAGCTCGGCCTTCGCGAAGGAAGCTCCACCTCAGTGGAGTGCTCTGCAGCGGTGGTGGTAAATGGCCAAACCTCCCTCCTGCCTCGCCTCAAGAAAACCCAAAAGGGAGCCAGGGTGGTTTCAAGAAGGCGCGAAAAACATTCCACGGCAAAATGTTGAGTGCGCTACCCTTGGCTTGGGGCCCTTGGCAGCACCCCTTCCCCCAAACCGGGCTTTATAGGCTAACGTGAGTATCACACGTGCAAAGGACAAGAAGCTCGGGGCATGGGAATGTCGACAAACGGGGCATATTCTTCGATGATCTGAATTCCTTTAACCGTTAGACACTCCCCCAATGTGCTTCCACGATACGCTGGCTATGATGGCTGTATGCACAAGTTCCCCACGCAACCCAATGCCCTTTAGGGAACTCCTGTGACCTGACGGTGCTCAGAAATCCGTTGCAGAAGCAGCTTAGCAGCTGAGCAAGTTGCAAATGACAAGCTGGTTTTTGGCACAATCACATCTTAAGACCTGAAGGTCCTCACATCTGCCGAAGTCTGCCAAAACTCAAACCTTGGTCCCGCTTGTTTGCGAGAGACAAGCGTCTAAGAGATGCAGTGCCTGCTGCCAGTTTTCGGCCTCGTTCCAGGCACCTCTGCTTTCTTCTACGAGAAGTCGCAAAGCGACGTGGGGGTATAACGGAGCATATACTGTTCGGAGCACGACAGAGAAAAAGAAAGCGATCTACTCTGATGCCGCTGCCGGTGACTGTGCTGACTAGTGCAGCTCGGAGCACTGATGACGGTGCTGAAAGAAATGATGTCCAAGGTCAACCTCCCACCAACGTAAGAGTCACGTTCTTGAAAGAGGTACGTTGCCTCTCTCCACCTGACTGCAGGGAAGGGCTGGCAGAAAGGTACCGTCAAGTCCCGACCTTTCCCTTTCCCGTGCGACCTGCTGCATCTCTCGCAGCTGCTCAAGGCGGTGTTGCAGCTGATAGTGTCTTCAGGTATCCCTCTCCCTGCCAATTCCTGGAGCCCGCGAAGCGCCCAGTGCCATGGACTGCGAGAAGCCATGACGGCGTTGAAGCCTCAGAGTTTGCAACAGGCTGAGGCTTCACATCAGGCGTGAATCAGCTCGGAGGTTCACAAGTGGTCCAGAAGTCAAAATCAGCAACCTGGCCGCTGATGGTGTCAGGCTCCAACTGCCTCATCTTTGAAATGTCCGACCCACGCGGTGTGCAAATCCATGTGCACCACAGAGTCATGATATCAGGCCATGCAGGAGAGTCTCTCTTGTACTCTGTGGAGTAGGTGGTGTGCGAGCGTCCACAAGCCATTCTGATACGAGCTCAGAACGGTGTTGACGTGCAGAATGTTGCTGACCAGCCTTTGGGCCCTCAGAGCTGCGATAGCTGTGGTTGAGCAGCCACGTACAGTGAGCCTATTTCGTCTAGCAGAGTATCACAGTGGCAAAAAGAATGTCTCAGAAGTGGCCAAAGTGGCCAAAGTGGCCAAAGTGGCCAAAGTGGCCAAAGTGGCCGAAGTGGCCAAAGTGGCCAAAGTGGCCAAACGCCGGAGCATGAATGCCATTTGCCGCCGTTCTCCGCTCCGTGCGCTCGGGTGCTTGTGAGAGGCGATAAAAACAAGCAGGCAGCCCAAGCCCTCCCCACGCAAAAAAGAAAAAACGCCGTTCATCAACGTCAATGTGCCCTGTGCGTACCTGGACTTCTTGGGCATCGTTTGGCATCGCGCATACTCAGCCTCCCTTCTCTGAGTGAGAACTTTGAGAAGGTGAGCCATCTGTGTGCGCGTCCTTCATGTCACGGCCAGGCAGGCGATGCGAAGCATCAACAAATCAGGTAGGTCATCCTCCTGATTGAATGATGCAGCGAGACACACACATACACACATACACACATACACACATACACACATACACACATACACACATACACACATACACACATACACACATACACACATACACACATACACACATACACACATACACACACACACACTCACATACACACATACACACATACACACCTACACACATACACACATACACACATACACACATACACACATACACACATACACACATACACACATACACACACACACATACACATACAAAATCTTGACATTGTACTCCCGGTGTCGCCACTGGACGTGCCAAGCCGCTGAGTGTCTGCAAGATGATCTAGAGCTAGCTGCCACTGCATCGTGTTTGCCAGACCTCCAATGCGGCAATGCCGCTTCGCACATCTCGCGATTCTGGCGATATCTCCCTCGCAGTGTTCGCAATGCCCTGACCCTCCAGTCCTCGCAGCAGCACCATGCGCTCCTTCTCTCCTGCGAGGTGGCCAGAGCCTCGGAGGGCACCGGCGACACCTCGAAGCATGCATGAAGTTTGGGGGGGGGGGGGGGGCGCGCTTTTCATAAAGCTTGGGTGACTTGGGCTGCGGCTCTAGCAGATAGCAGAACAACACAGAGCAACTTCTAGCCATGACAGGCATTGCGCACACCAGTCTGCCATGCTGCAGATGCTTCGACGTGTCCATTGCACCATCCCCACCTGCCTGCCAGGAGTTGTTGGCTGGCATGGCCCTTCTGGATTTTCCGCAAGAGCAGCTGGCCAACGTCCACATTCCTGAGGTCAATTTATCTTTTATGAAGGCGAAGCAAAAATGAAATTCTGAAAGGATGCAAAGCCGACAAGATGGGTCAAGGAAGCATGGGTTGCGGTCGTTGCAACAGCTATCAGCTCTCGCATAAGCTGGCACAGGTGCACACACATAACTCCATCCCTCCCATCCTGCCTCGACCGGGCATCTTTGGCCATTCTCGGAGCGTGTGCTTACCACGCGGTCGGCCATGGCAATTGGTGTCAGCGTTGTGGCTGTGGGCTGCCGAGCTCAACACAACGAAATGGTCTTACGCTGCCGTGGTTGGGCTCATGTGCTGCGATCCCAGCAGATACTGTCCCAGCTGTAAGCCCAAGCGAGCGAAAGGAGCCTTCGGCGTTGCTGCAAAATATGTCCCCCGCATTGTCCCACCGATCCTCCAGGACGGACCGCGTTTCAACGAGTCTCAGGGCGAGGTCGGCGGAGTCCTGGCAGAGGGCTCCTTTTGCTGGGCCTCGCGTAGCACGTGGTGCAACGAACTGTAACGCCTCCAACACGTTGCGAGGCAGCGGTGGCCCTGGCCGTAGCCGGCCATAGAACATTGCCACCGTCGCTAACCTTGGCGGAGCGCCAAGGCATCAAGTTCCGAGAGGCATCTAGAAAGCAGACCACGATCCTGTCTCCTTCCCTCCAAACCCACTGATTTTGGTGACGCCCCCCCTTTTTGTGGGGCCCACCCCAGCCCAGCCCAGCCCAGCCCAGCCCCAGCCCAGCCCCAGCCCAGCCCCAGCCCAGCCCAGCCCCAGCCCCACCCCCAGCCCAGCCCCAGCCCAGCCCCAGCCCAGCCCCAGATCAGCCCCACCCAGCCCAGCCAGCCAGCCCAGCCAGCCCAGCCCCAGCCAGCCCCAGCCCCGCAGCCCCAGCCGGCCCGCTTGGAGGAGCGCAGACCCATGCTGTGTGGGGTTGCTCGGACCCACCCTGGCACTCTTCCTGGGATCCCCCTCAAACCTCTGGGCACGGCTGCCGAGGCGGCGGGCAAGCGTTTACAATTAAATGATACACGGTGCACAGATCATCAATGCTGCCTTTGAGACCTTGGCAGCCTTTCGTCGCGACACTGCCGCTATGTATAGCCCACCCATGGTAGCTGAGCAAAAGGCCACTGCAAAGAAGGAACATCCCTCTGTCCCTGGATGGCTGCATCTAGCTCGGCCTCGTGCCGGTTGCAGATGAACTAGCTCCTCGCTTTACCAACCAGAAAAAAGTGAGGTGGCGACTTCAACGCGCTCATGGAGCCATCGGAAGGCCTTCATCAAGTGTGCGTGCATTACACGCACAAGGTGCATGTTCGAACCAAATTCTTCATTGGCAAGGCCGATGCCTCACAGGATGTTGACCCATTTCCCTGCAAGGCGATTGCTTCAACGTTTACCTTCACAAGCCGGTGCTTTGGCCTGCATCTTGCTGGTGGGGAGCGACATGGCCTCAGCAAAACTCAAAAGCACTGAGACAGCCCGATCTGCCTTGGGGAGCCACAGCCTCCCACACAGTCAGGGCACAGCCCTGCCTCGATGGCGCCCCCTTTCTCTAGATGCGACCGCAGCCCCTCGCTGGCGCCGTCCACAGCAGCCGCACCTAGCCTCGGACTTTGAACAGGCAGAATCAGTGCCATTTATGGCGAAGTGCGGCTAAGGTCTTCGGAACAGTCACATACCATCAGGTTCATTCGCGATTGCTGCACGCCCTCCACCATATTGATTCGATATGCTGCACTGTACTTCCCGGTCAGCGCGGCAGCAATCGAATGCGGGCAATTCTAAAGAGGATTGTGCGCCGTGCTGAAATCTTCCAAACACCCTCCAGCCCAAACGCCTACCCCGTCCCTGCCCTTGGCCACTCCTTTCCGGGAGTAGGGCTTTCACCCCCGCCCCCCCCCTCCCAGTATCCCCCAGTCCCCTAAAGGGGTTGGGGTTTGTCACTCCTTGTAATCCTCGACATATTGTGATGAGAATTTTGGTTCGTGCCTGACGTCAAGTGCTCCACTTTTCCACTCGGCTCCCTTCTTCACACAGGGTTGTTGTGCTTCCCACTCCTGATCAAGTGTTTCATGAAGCTGCTAGTTCTTGCCAGGGGGCTTTCTACAAGTAGATAATTTGCAAAACGAGCGCAAACTATTCTTAACACAAGAAGAAACATCGACTTCATGGTATCTGCCCCCGGCCCCCTCCCAACCACGCATGTACACTTGAGTGGCATAATCTGAACCCTTGAAAAGTATGAAGAAACCCTGATACTCCATAAGAACATGAGATGTGGGCTCAGCAGAACAACCTCGGAGCAGTACAGTGGGACATCAGCGACGCAAAAAGCTAAGCGACCCCCCCTCCCACGACCCACTTCCAGGTTGAGGCTTGGATCTTCCAGTCTCTCCAACGCGTAAGCCCCTGAAAGAGTACACGAACACTCCAGTGCGTCCCACCGGGTTCCCGCACAAATCCGGAAGTCGCCTCAGCGCCGCTCCCCCTGCATCGGAGGAAAGGCTGCTGCCAGCGGCCTGTCTCTCGGCATTCAACTGCACAACCCCTCATCTTCTGCAGCAAGCAAGGCGCACCTCGAGGGCTGCCCACATGTCTTGCAAGTTTGACACCTCCTCGATTGCCAAGCAGGCCACCTGGCCAAAGACCACCAGCGCCTGGCTCAGAGATGCATGCATTCCAACGCAGCCCTCCAATAAGCATCGATGACTCAAGAACCGCAACCTGAACCGAGATCTGCAGATAACGGCATGATAAAACTGACCTAAACCTCCACTTGAACGCCTCTGCAGCATCTGAGGTCCAGCAGGACGGCCCGGCCAGAAGTGCCTCGAGCCCCAACCTCAGTGCGAGGCAAGAAGTGGTGCCGATACTAGCCGATAGTAGCAGCTTTGCTGTGCCCTCGGCGATGGATTCTCGGGTCTGGCACGCTTGGCCTTCCGAGTGACCACAATTCAGTACAAGATGCCTGGTTCCCTGCAGCAGTGTCTGAAAGTGTCGGGATTGAGAGGCCCCTATTTCGAGCACAAAGAGCCTTCGGCTCGGGAGCCAGCGGATAGAAGCGCTGCTTCTTTCGGGTCCTGGCAAGCACTGGCTTCGCGGAAAAAAGTGATGCTGATTGCTGTGCTGGGCAAAGCTGCAGACTTGGCACGGGCTGCGTCCTGCCATTGGCCTTGGCCTGCGCAGGGTGCATCATAACATCGCCACACCCTCCCGCCACGCCATGAGACAAGCCCTTGTGAACCCAACCCAAAGTGACTTCCAACCCGACGGCCCTACGCGATCCTACGCGCCTCGGGCCGGGAGCTCATCGGACGAGCTGGTGAAGTTTGCGCCCGAAGCGTTCAGCCATGGGCCCAAGCTTCCACACTCCACACAGTGGGTCCTTCTTTTAAAATTAGCATGATGTTAACGGGGTTCATAGTTCATATCGGATTCCATCAGTTTTTTTTCAACTGTGCTTCGTGTGGAGAGGCAACGTGCAACTGTGAGGTAGTCAGGACATCAGGTGCGGGCTGCTAGCGGAGCCTGTGGCTGGTCATGCGTGCTATATCCTGCTGTTTTCATGTTGGCCTGCCGGTAGCTGTGAGTGGCCGAGCTGGCGACATCTGTAGATGGTCAACCAATGCCGCACAGAAACCTAGTACACCCTTACAACTTGAGTACCCCTACAAATTCATGAATCGCGAAAGGGTATGCTGAGTACGCAAATATGGCACCAAGAAGCCAAGAAGGTGTGGCCTTGCTGGAGCGACACTGGAACTGATCCAGAATTGTGTCGGTGTCCGCATCTCGAGGGTGTTCGTACACGACATGTTGCCTCCATGCGACAGGATAAGCCAGCTTGCAAAGAATCTAAGACTGTGCATGTGCTGGAGCGCACCATGCTTGGTCTTTGTCCAACCACATCATGGTGGTGGTTGCCAGCCACATCTCACTGGATCCAGGGACCGGAGCCACAGCCACCTCGGTGCTGCGAAGAGCACGTGGTATGTGCGGACATGTCCGAAGTCCCTCTCGTCACCAAGAGCTGAGAGCATAACTGCAGCAAGGCATACCAATGACGATTGCAGTTTTTCGCCGACGGTCTTTGCCTTGAACCATCACCCGTGACTTACCACATGCAGTTGCCATAAACGCAGTTGACTGTTTAAGACTGTTGTTCAGTACGCAGGACAGCATACGCAGGACATCTGTGTTTGCAGAACGCCGAGATTGCAGTACCACGGCATTCCCAGACTGCGCAATGCAGGAATTGAATAACTGCGACGACACGTATGGGAGATATACATGTCTACTATATATGTTTCCGTTGGCATAGATGCACATACGCTTCATAAACACAGTACTAGAAATAAAACATACATATATGTACATACAGATATGCATTGTATATCTACTGCTCCCAGCGCTACTACCACTCCTGCCACAATCACCACTACTTCCAACCGAGCTCACGTCTCACTGGTCTCTAAGGAGAACACAGAATCATTACGATCGCGATGATTCACAGCAGAACAAAGGTCTCCATAGATGGTTGGCCCTTCAACCTCAGGGCCTCAAGGCTAAACGATGCCATACCTGCTTCGCTGGACCTGAAAAGCACGCCGGCGGGAGGAGAGCGCACCCTGTTGCTGAAGCCCACGGCCTTGGAAGGAGGGAAGGAAGGGGCCGAGATGGGCCGAGAGGGCTGAGGGATTTCTTCCATATTCAGCTGTTCGGGGGGTAGGGCCTGGGGCCTTCTCATTCTGCAACAGACGAAAAGGTAGCCAAGGCTTGGACTCAGGAGCTTCAGCTGCCGAGAGAATCGAGCAGCGCGCTGCACAGAAATGGCGCAACTCTCCCTCGCTCTCTCTCTCTCGCTCTCTCTCTCTCTCTCTCCTTCTCTGTCTCTCTCTGTCTTCTTCATATTATTCTTCTTCTGCTTCTTCTTCATCTTCATCTCATCTGCATCTTCATCTTCATCTCCATCTTCATCTTCATCTTCTTCATCTCTCTCTCACTCACACACGAAACATGAGACGTCACTGAGACACAAACAACAACCTCGAGCCTGATGCATCTCGGCATGTCGTTCCAGCAAACGCTGAACCTTGGCATCAGGACAACTGCCAGAGAGTCAGAGTAGGACTTCAACCTACGGCCGCCGACATCCCGATGATTCCCGCACCTCCAGAGCACTGATCCCCGCCGCACTGAACCAGCCGGCACGGTCCACATCCTCAAAGAGGAGCCGCTCTCGCACCTGCAAGGATCTGCAAAACGCAGCCTTTTATCGGCGATGCCTCGCAAGGCCTCCAGTAGCCTCACAACACCCTATCACCCTTCGGACTATGTGTTGAGATGAACCCATGATGCAAGAAGCTATGGTGACAAATGTCCTGCAGTTTTAGATTCGTTTGTCGCTTGATCCACCTTGTTGCATAAAGATCCCACAGGCATTGTGAACTGCGGCTTAGGCTGCCAACCTACAACTGGACAAGTCGATGTTTTGATTCAGACCAGCCCGTGCCGAGGACCTCCTGGCCACGGGCCAGAATGGCAGCCAGCTCCGTGTTGAAGTCGCCGAGCCACTGCACAAAGGAGGGCTATATTTGGCTGCTGTGCAAGGATCCTCGCTATGCTGGCAGCGGCAGCAGCAGCGGCAGCGGCAGCGGCAGCGGCAGCGGCAGCGGCAGAAGCAGCAGCAGCAGCAGCAGCAGCAGCAGCAGCAGCAGCAGCAGCAGCAGCAGCAGCAGCAGCAGCAGCAGCAGCAGCAGCAGCAGCAGCAGCAGCAGCAGGTGGTTTACTGGAGAGCAACGAAATGTGCATTCACAAGCTCGAACCCAGGAGAGGAAAGCTGGTAGGCGAATTCAGTGCATGCGCAGAGGTTGACTTCACCGAAATCGACGTGGGATCCTCTGGTTTAAGTACGTGTCAACTCTGGCCACCATCTTCTAGTTGGAATCGTTCGGCTAGATTCGGACTTTCTCAACTTGCTATTGATTTTCCCCCCGCATGACCAAACTTCGTCTCCAATTACAAGGGTCCGGGGTTGTCAAGAGTAGAAAGGCGATCAGTGCTTGGTGCAGGCTTCGGGCTGTGGGACTGCAGAGCCAGTGTGAGAAGTATACTGAAGGGCACGCAATTTGCAGGAGTGGCACAATCTAAGCAATCAATCTTTTGAGGCTAGCTTGTGACCTTGAGACCTTGAGACCCGTATGAGAGGCATGCAGGAGTGGTACAACAAATCTGAAGCTTTCACAGCAGTGGAATAAGCAGAAGAGTCGAGTAAGCCTCTTCAGACTCTTACATCGCTCAGGACCCGCAGCATGCTAGGGCACGGGCAATCAATCGTCTTTCGAGGATTTCCTCACACTGCTTCCGCAAACTCACCTTTGAAGAACAAGCGCGCAGGCGGATGGATACAAAGGCTCTGCTCTGCTTTCAAGCTGCGGGAAGAGTGCTTGCAGTGTGCTCGTTGCCTATCGCCATCTGGATCTCCTGCCGACAGGTCGTTGTGTCAACCTGCGGAAAGCACAACTAGTCACGCACTCGCGCCTGCCAAAGGCCCCTCTCGGGTTCAGAGTGAGCCTCATGCTAGCGCACAGTGAGTGGTCATCATCGTGTCAGATCCAGCCGAGTGCAGTGGCTCTTCGAATCTCACGCAATTGGTGATGAGACTCCTCTGCCGAACGTCTAGAGCTTTTCAAGGACTTGCAGTCTCACACCTGAGCTCGTTCGCTCGTTCGCTCGTTCGCTCGTTCGCTCGTTCGCTCGTTCCTCCATGAGCTCCAAGATGTCCCATTTCCATGGTGGCGAACCTGCAAATCTCAAATTTCTGTCAGCGATGTCTGAGATGTCTGCGCGACTTGGGCATGGCACTTGAAGGCGTTGACCTGAATTCCAGCAATAGGCTTCGTCGGGCGACGTGGAGGTACGACTTAAAGCACACAGTGAGCCGATGTCAGCTCTTGATTTCTATGATCATCAATCTGCCGTACGGCCTGTGGGAGGCCTTTGGGCGAGGCCTCACCCCCCCCCCCGCTTTTGAGCTGCAAAGGCTTTTTGGCATAGAGCCCCCAGCAGAATTCCCGGCTTGGACTTGGGTGGGACACGAGTGGAAAGCTTGAATCTGGCCTTCCTGGCTCAGGCGACTCCGTGCTCTGCGACACTTGCTCTTCAGAATTCCTAGAAGGCTCCTAAGGAGCCTCTGGGGCTCGCGGCATGTTGGAGGCTCGTTTCATCAGCTCCTTGCATCGTTCAGCCACGTCGTACTTGTCGAATGGCTGTGGCGCCTGCAAAACTGAAAAATATTTTTTTACACCTGCATTCCACCGCAGCCTCAAGGCTCGCATGTCAGGCCTGGCCGACTTTGACATCGTCTGTGTCATCTTGCGATCTCTGTCTAGCAGGTGGCAGACCTGCTGGGTCGTCAGATGCACATCCCAGCTACAAACTTCATCATGCTGGCATCACACCTCCAGCATTGTCAATGTCTACAGCCATGCTACACGTACGAATACGGCATGCAGGTCTCTACTTCTGAGATCATATTGGCAGTTCTAGGGTGGCAAAGACGCAAAAGCAGAACATTGTTGCCATGCTTGCTGTAACTGCTATGTTTGCTATGATTGCTATTGAAAGTCTGTTTCGGAACACTGCCATGTCCGCACGCTTGGTTGGTGCCGGCATGTGCAGGCATCACTGTGACGAGAAGGTTGCAACACATGACTGAAAGAAGCCTCATGCAATCTCATGCACTCAGTGCTTGAGCAGGGAAGCAAAGCGAAGCAAAACTGGACAGTCTTGCTGGTAAGTGTGTTATCTGCACGTGTGGGATGCGCCGGCCTCATCGTCTGCTACCACACACATCGCCCACTACTTTTCTGCATGCGTCGATGGACTCCTGGCAGAGTCCCGCCACCAAGCTGGCTGCGATGAATCCTGAGCAGTGCACAGAATCTCAGATCAGAGCATCAGGGCCTTGGCTTGCCGCATACCCTGAAAGCTACCGTGAACAGGCGGGTGCAGTTCTGCACCTTTTAATGCAGGTTGCTTGCTCCTTCCGTTGCTAGAGGCAGTGCTCCGATTGCAGGGACCAACTGACGGAAAGCAGCAAGCACTACTGTGAGCAACAGATATAGAAAGCATGCGATCAATAGGAAATGAACATTCGAAGGAAAGTAAACAAAAAACAACAAAGCACCGATGCCAGGAGCAGGCTCCCAACAATGAAATCTACATCCACGGCAGAAACTGCTTGTGATAGAGCTCTGTTCCCCAGAGAGCTCAAGACCCTTGACCAGCGCATGAGCGCCGGAGAGGCTTCTGCTACTTCTGTTTCGCTTGGGCGCCGCGCCCGAGCAGACACCCCCCAGGTGCGCTGCGGCAACACCTTGCAGGGCCCGGCACACAAAGCAGTTTTAACAGGCTCGGCAACTGTAAATCCATGCGTTTCCCACGTGCTTACCCCGCTGTGCGCCTGCTGCTCGCGCAGGGCAGACTCCAGCCGCAGAAGGACGTGCGCATCTGTGGCAGCATAGATGACCTGGAGCAGCCCAAAGACATGAACAAGTTTATTTGTTGACTAGCCAGCATGCGACGCCTGTGCGGTACTCAAGGGGCGGAAGTTCCAATTGCTGACCTGAATGTGTGACATCACGTGACATAGCACGGGAGGTGTTGACTTGTTCTCGAGCGTAGGCACCATCTCTTCCGATGTCTGCCACCCCAGTCTCTGCTCGGCCAACAAAAGCCAACAAACGCCGCCATGTAAAGAGTTGCGGGCTTCGAAAAATGCATGTTCATGTGGAGAGCAAAACACAGCACAAAGACCCTGCGGATGACATTCGGGCTTCGGTGGGGCCTGCAATCCGGGATTGGAAGCTAAGCTTTCGTCCTACTGCTAGTCCAATCATCGTGAGGCGGATGCCTGTAGACAACAGAATCTAAGAGAATGGAGGAGGAACCCAGTGCTAAGTTTCCCAACAGACATTCGGCCTAGGTGAAGTTTACGAGCATCATGAGCATCAGCCGCCCAAGCCCTTGACACGTCAAGACCAGCAGGCGAGCACCATGAGCATCAGCTGACCAAGCCTTGGCATGTCAAGCCAGCTGGCGAGCATCAGGAGCATCAGCCGCCCAAGCCCTTGACACGTCAAGACCAGCGGCGAGCATCATGAGCATCAGCCGCCCAAGCCCTTGGCACGTCAAGCCAGCGGGCGAGCATCATGAGCATCAGCCGCCCAAGCCCTTGGCACGTCAAGCCCAGCAGGCGAGCATCATGAGCATCAGCCGCCCAAGCTTTTGACACGTCAAGCCAGCATCATGAGCATCAGCCGCCCAAGCCTTTGACACGTCAAGCCCAGCGAGCGAGCCTCATGAGCGTCAGCCGCCCAAGCCCTTGACAGGTCAAGCCAGCGGGCGAGCATCATGAGCATCAGCCGCCTGACACGTCAAGCCCAGAGAGCGAGCATCATGAGCATCGGCCGCCATACATCAGCCGCCCAAGCCCTTGGCACAAGCCAGCGGGCGAGCATCATGAGCATCAGCCGCCCAAGCCCTTGGCACGTCAAGCCAGCGGGTGAGCATGATGAGCATCAGCCGCCCAAGCCCCTGACAGGTCAACACAAGCGGTCGAGCATCATGAGCCAAGCCCTTGGCACGTCAAGCCAGCGGGCGAGCATCATGAGCATCAGCCGCCCAAGCCCTTGGCACATCAAGCCCAGCAGGCGAGCATCATGAGCATCAGCCGCCCAAGCCGTTGACACGTCAAGCCCATCGAGCGAGCATCACGAGCATCAGCCGCTCAAGCCCTTGGCACGTCAAGACCAGCAGGCGAGCATCATGAGCATCAGCCGCCCTTGGAGTGCAGTGCAGCGGCGGTCGACTCCACGACCCGGTAAAGACGATGCGGACCATGCCAAGAATCTCTCCGAGCGTGCAATTTTGAGTGTGCTGAAGGCCTAGATAGATGCAGTAGAAGCAGGGGGTCTGGGAACACATCAGGCAGAGCGATGACGGGGGCATGCTTTCACAACCTTTCTGGCGATTAAAAACCAAATGAGTTTCCAACATGAGAGCATCTCGAACGAAGCTAGTTCCCTCGGAAAAAAGCCACCACTGAGTGGCAGAGGCGAATTGAAACCGAGGACGTAACGGAACAACACGAGACACAACTGAGCTCCTGACACAACTCGACACAAAAGGGCACCCAGACTTGCAACATGCGGTGCCACTTCTACCTGCCCTGTGAAAGCCAGGACTCCAGGGCATTGTCTGGAACAGACTTCGGCCATCCCGTGAAGAGGTCAAATTTGCGTGAACGAGCTTTGGATACCGTGCCACACTCCTGGGCGCACTGCCCGATACTGCTTGTTGAGAGTCTCACCCAGGTACTTCTCCACCTACTTGAAAGACGTGGCCGCTCTTGAGTCTCAAGTCAGAGCTGGAGCTGGGGCACAAGCCAGGCGAGACAGAGACTGGTGACCTCCGACTATGAACACCTGCTCGGAGTGTTCCTCAAGCACATGGTGCTGTACCACTGCGCGCAGGTATCATATTTCGTGTTGGTTCACTGCATGTTGTGTGCTTTGGTCATGTCCTGGATCGGATAGGGGGGCAGCGGATGCTGGCCGATCTCTGCCACTTTCACAAAGTCATCTACCTCCAGACAACGGTGGTAAATCTGCTGAGACTGGGCGTTCATCTGCCGCAAAGTCTGTGCTGCACTGCGCCTGCAAAGCTTCACCCATCAAGCTCTCTCGCCCCAGTGGAGTGTCCTAGGGGAAGCTTCATGGGACTCAGTTTAGTGCATCTGCCAGGGACATGCAGAACCACCTCTGCGCGAGGATTGGATACCTGCACCCTGCGAATGCGCTGTGTGTAGAGGTCAAGTACCTTCAAGAAGGAACGACATTGGCTACTTAGGACACACTCTTCCTTGCACAACGGATGTCAGGAGCACGCTTGCGAGGTAGTCCTTCCCACTGAAACTGCGACCGTAGGGGCCAAAGAGCATGTTCAGACGAATGAGGTCCTGGGAAACTCTGAACTTGACCGCTTGGCCACGCAACCAATGCCAGCTTCCCCGCTTGACAAGTTCGGGACGTGCGGAAATCCAAAGAACAGCTTGGTCATGGCTTCCCGCCTCAAGATTTGCGACAATGCACAGACGGCCGTCTGAAGCTATGTAGCCAGCCCTTGAGCAAGGCAACTGCATGCAGTGTGAACAGATGCTGCTGCTGGTGCTCGAACACCTTGTACTTGTCACCTTGAACAACAGCTCTGAGAGGAAAGCTTCATGATGTAGTCCATCACACAATGCAGCACCTGTGCGAACTTGCCCAATGAAGATTTGCAAGACTGTGTGCATGCTGGGCCGCCCTGCTGCCATGTAGAGTGGCCTCATAGCTTTAAGCAAACATTCACTGAACCGACCATAGCACGTCTCGTGACAGTTCCATTGGCAGTGATTGCAGGCACTGCACTGCAGTACGAACCATGGGCCATGGGGCACACAAAGAGCTTCCATACTCGTCGGAACTCTAGTTCGGACAGCTCTAGTTCCAGCTTTAGCTCTTGCTCCCGTTCGCTCCCCGGGCTCGCGGACGTCCGGTTCACGCAATCCAGGACGAAAGCTCGGCTTGGCCTCCAGCGCTCTCGGCTTCACACAGTACACTCAGTACACCCCAGTGATTGTATATGGTTCTATCAGATGTGTGGCTTCGGCATTTGTACGATTGGATGCGATTGGGGCATAGCGGCTGCGATCCGATCATAGGGAGAAGAGTCTGGAGCGCACACATCCACACATGCCAGTCATAAGCTCACATGAAGACTTCGCCGACTTCGCCTGCACGGCCCTATTCGAGCCTTCCCTGCACAAAGGCCCTGGTAGGCGAGGGTAGGCAAGGTCGATGAACCCCAGTCTCAGAACGTGAGATCACATGTAGTTCTCTGTGCTATTAGAGGTGAGCCTGGGGATTTCTGAGGAACCTCCGAACTCCCATGGGGCCGAAAAGTGAGATTTCGGTCAGTGATGAAGACCCACAACTGCATATGCTTGGATGCTAGCCTTTCGTTGAGTTTCGGACAGACTGACAAAAAAAAGTTCCTGAGCTTGCCTTCACAAGCCGAAGAAATGCTCGGCACGTCCGCCCACCCAAGAGAAATAACATGACCCAGCCCGGCGGCGTTTGCGTCCCCAACGTCTGCCTTCACTCGCGCAACTTAGGCTACCCTTTTGCGACCACAGACCCTCAAAACCCCCAACGCCTCAAGGACCAGAACACCCCCCTCCACAGGGAAGCATCATCACATGCCCTACTGTCCCGCTGAAAAGGCAAGCCGAAGCCCTAAGCTGTCTCTCAGCCTGAAAACGGCTGTTTGTAGAACCTAGAACTCTGAGATGCTCTTCTGGCACAGACGGAAGAACTTTTGGGTTCCAAGGGCCCGAAAGTAAAGCGGGAGGGGGGGGGGGGTTTTGGGATTGGGAGGCATTCTGCTTCATGGGAACGAGAAAAGCACCCCTGAAGCCTCAAAAGCCAAGAAGGTGCCCCAATCCTCTGAACAGTGATTTGATCGCGGGCCCGTTGTTTTTGAGGAGCACCCGCTGTTAAGCGCTGTGCTGCCATTGCGCTCTAACGTGGCTTGGCCTAACCCACTCGACCAACAACACCCAAACCAAAAGGGCACGTGCATAAGAAATGGGAGAATCGTGATTCGAAGAGGAGTGACAAAGGGCCATTCCGGAAAGAATGGCTCTTAGAAAAAGCTCACATAGCCTGGGATCCAGGCGTTGCAATCTGGATAATGGACACAGGCCTCAAACGTACTCCCGCTCCAACTCCATTGCATCCGGAAATTCCTGACATCCACTGTACACGGGGCCCCGGCTGCGGATCAGACCACTCCAGATCGATGCCAACAAACGCCGGGGATGCCTGTTCAAGAGCCCGTGACTTCTGTCAGCAAGACTCAAATTTGAAACCGGGCGTGAGCCTGCTGCAGGAAGGTCAGAACCTCGAAAGCAAACAAGAGCCACGTTGCAAATCATGCCACCTGCCCAATAGACCCGGAAACTGGACTGTGCACAGTGCAGCATATGACATACAAAGCCTCCCACGGCTTCTAGGTGCAGTGCGTGCGAGAGGCCCTGTGCAGAGTCAACGAAGTGGATAGCATCCAGCGGCAGCTCTGCCATCGGATTGGGCAAGCCCTTCACAGTTGCAAAGAAAGCCAGGAGCGGAAAAAAGATGTGAGGACATGCTGCCCCAAGTCAAAACACAGTCCTCGCTGGTTTTGATGGACTGGGCCGGAGCAGGCATGTCTCCGCCCTTGAAGTGCACAAGGTCTTGTACAGGACACCTCCCTTTTTGCAAACCGATTCAAGGCCCACACCCATAGAGTCAGAGCCTTGGCTACAACACACAGCACCCAAAGCGTGTAAAGCTTCAGAAGGCGGGATCTCGGTTCTCGGCATCTTCTTCCATGTGGCCAGCAAGGACACTGTAGGCATTGACCTCTTGCGGCTGCACGAGTACAAGTACCAGAGGGTACGCACTGCCACATGCTGACTAGACTGAGAGCATGTCACTGCTGTGCCTCCCGTCCTGAGCTATATTGCACATGACCGAAGCATGTCAACCTGTGTCAAACTGTTCGCTCCGCGGCAAGCGAAGCTTGCTACACCAAGGACTGCACACCCAGATCTTCAGACAAGGCATCTACCTGGCGAACTTTCACCCGCTCATATCCACATATGGCCCCGGATATGTTAACAGTTTGAGCGACCCCACCGGATCGAAGGCAAGCTGCGGCCACGAAGTGTCGCGCATGCGGGATGGTGGAGCCTTCGCGATTCATGCGACACAAGGCTCTCCCTGTACAAGCGGGTAGGTTAAGTCACATCTTTGCGTGTGAAGTCACATCTCCCCAGTGACACGCGGCTGCGAGCGAAGTCACATCATCCCGCGTAAAGTCGCATCACAGAGACGTACGTTGAAGCCTTTCCCCCTATGTGCACGCGCCGCACGCGCGTGTTCTCGACACATATGCAAAATACGCACTTGTCACCGCACGCCTGGGAGGGGAGCACATTTTTGTCAGCGTGAATGAGATTTCTGCTTGGGGGTGCAAGTGGGTCCTGACCAATCTTGGAATTCGCGAATCCCCAGTGTGCACGCGACCGAGATACGACTTTACACAAGAAGATACGACTTAACCTACCCGCTTGTACATCCGCTTGGTCTAGATCCGAATGGGTTGAGAACCTGGCCCTGACACAAAACAGTCTGCGATCATGTGCCATTTCACCTGCTCTGAGTGCACCACCAACCCTGCCAAAGGCTTGGGTCGTCGGCGCGCCATTGATAAAGGCATCAGCTCCCCATCCTGAAAAATTTCGGCTCATCCACAGCTGCGTCAAAGGATATACGTGATGACCGTACCATCAAAGGAGGCACTCGGCCCCTGAAAAAGCACTCTAAGTCACTAAGTACTTGGCTGTCAGCCACATTCTCTGTCTCCGTGGTATCTCTTCATCCTCCAAGCTGCACTGAAACCGGACACATCGCAAGCTTGAAATCGGAACGTTTGTAGTTTCTACGATTCGGAGTCTCTGGCTTATGCCCGCTGAACAAAACACGGATTGCCGCTCCATTCCAGCTGCGAGCAGTAGCTGAGATCTGCTCAGTTGCTTGCATTGCCTCGTCCACAGGAGCCCTTTTGGGCGGAATCGGCAAGGGAGGCGGTCGCATGGGCCAGATATGTGGCAGCTTTGGCCTCGGAAATGCACTTAAACTTGAAACTGTGACAAACAACATCCAAAACTACAGTGGTCGCGTGCGGTCACAACTGTCCGCAGCAAAGCCAGACACGGGGGCCAGGCAGCAGGGGCTTCCCTGAGCGCACATCGGCCTACCAGGGATGCAGAACCACAGACACGGCTGGCAGCATCATATATGAGAAGAGTCTTCACACTAACGGTATAAAACCGAGCCTCAACACAGAGGCTAGTGGAGTAGGACCACGGGCTTCGTGACCTAATACGTTCAATACCGCAGCCCGGGTTTCACTGTGACGCAGCTGGCTTGTGCCCCTATCTAGGCTCGCAGCAGGCCAGTATCCAAGTCTCGCTCACGCAATGCTGCCAGCGCCTCCGCAGGAACAAAATCGAGCTTGTCGACGTGAAGAAAGAAAGAGTGCTCGGCTGCAAATCTAGAAGTTCAACAGGTCCTGCAAGAGCAAAGAGATCGGCTCCAGATGGGCAAGGAAAAAGCGAAGCCCATGCTCACCTCGACTGCCGGGCACTGCGGCTCTGACATCTGCGTATTTCACCTCTTCCTCCAGGAACCAATGGCTCAACAGATGAAAAAAAAAACAAGGTCTAGCTAGGAACCCCAAAACACGCGCGGAGCACAATCACCGACTATTGTGACTAACTTGGGGTGCTTGCCATGGTCGCCCACAAAGCCCGTCTCCAAAAACGAACAGGACCCTAAACGACCCGACCTCCGAGAGCTGTTTTGAATAAGACACACCCAGTCTTGCCCGCATCCCTCGGGCATCCTCGGTGCCGGGGCAAAGGCTTTGCCGGGCCTCGATGACTTTCAGCACCCTCCTCAGGGACCAGCCTCGGACCAGCCCAGGCTCAGACAGTTCAGACAGTTCAACGTGGCTTCGTAACTCAAGGATGTGGCTGGATCCTCCCAGCGAATCGTTTATCGATTCCTGTTTTCGGGGCAAGAGGCCCGACAGATGAAGCGCAGCTAAATCTGCGACTGTGAAAGTCTTTCTTGATCAGCTGTAGGATCACAAAAGCTCTGTCGTGTGCTTGAGCTCAGCAACTGCCACGACGGTTGGGCGCACCACAGGCAAGAAGGAGAGCCCCATGCGGATCACGCCAAAGAGGTCCCGCGCCTCCTTGTGAAGATTTCTGTTGAGCATCGTGATGCCACTGTGTACTGCAAAGCCACTGTGTACTGCAAAGGCAGGCCTCCGTCAAGTGATAGAAGAGAACCTCCAAGTCGTCGGATGTAAGGCTTCTCGGACCTGAATGGCATGCTCATGCAAACGACAACACCTTCACAGATGCGAAGGGCTACGTTTAAAGGGCACTTTTGTTTGCCCGCGGCGACCTGCTATGCAAAACATGTTGACGAGCACGGCAAAGCCGAAAACGTGCTGCTTAGCTTGGCAACGGCAGACAATCTTACACCATGAGCTCATGATGATGAAAAGCTTATAAGTGCTTAGAATAAGTGGTCGACTCTCACCCATTTACGCAGTCACTTCTGCATTACTTATCACGCTCCCTGTACAGGCTGCCAAGGGTTGCATTTTCTGTCAAGGTCCGGGCTGATGCCAAAGCGAGGGATGAGCTGAATGAAAGCAGCAGGACCTCGAAATCTGAAATCTGATGAAGCAGCCAGCTGGAGCAGAACACACAAGCTGGCGCACGAAAGCTAAGAATGGTTCCGACCACGTCCAGGAGCTTGCTGCCATTGATGCGACTGAAGGAGTCTTGGTGCAGCAGAACCCACTCCTGCCGTGCACATCAACAACTCATGGTCCCTCTACAGGCCCATACCTCTGGTCCTCGATGATGTCCACCACCAGGTCTCGAAGCTTCTGCCGCTTCGGGGTCTTCATCACTGGGGAGATCGACCTGAAGGCATGCAGGTCTGCACAGATGCGCAATTCGAGTCTTTAGGCGGCACGGTAGCCTCATCGTCGTCTCGTTTAAGACTCCAAAGATGCACTCGGCGCCTCTGATATAAAAAGCCGATCTAGGCAACAAGGCAACAATGGCCTGTGGGTAGGGTAGCCTGCCTGCATGTACGTGATGCACCTCAAAGAGATTTGAGCATGCGGTGAACAAGTCTTGCCGGAACTCCTCCTGAAGGCAACAAGTGCGACCAACCAGCTTTGTGGTGTGCTGCACTCCTAAGCTTTAAAACACACGAGACTCCTGTCTTCGTCTGTACTCTTTCCAGTCCGTGCAGTCCAAAGCTGCCAGTGCCCCTGCAAATGTTCGTGTCAAAAGCATTGTCAATTTCAGGCACGAGGCATGACATCTGAGCCGCGCTGCTGTAGATGATATTGGCAGCTAGGTCGTTGACAGCCTCGGCTTGCAAGCGGAGGCACGACACCATCTGCTACGACCACAACCTTCGTTGTGTTGCAATGTGTTTGCAGAGCCTCTGAGTGGCTTGCTCCTTTGGCACATAGTTCCAAAGCTATCTCCCAGATTCTCTGAGAGGCCTTATCTCACTGAGAGCTGCAACTTCCGCAAGATGGGTTTTGGGCTCCGCACGTGTATGGTGAACACGGCCTTGTGCGGTGATACCTCGTCTGTCAAATGATGGGTCCTCCCAAGCCGGAAACACCAGCTGGCACAAAGTCACAAAGCCTCGGGAGCTGCGTGACGAAGGATGGCGGCATTCTGCCGAAGCCTTCAGAGATGGTGATTCTTGCAATCTCTAGGCTTGTAAAGTGCTTAGGCTGTGTTGTTTATGGTTTATTGGGTGATTGCGAGGGCAGAACATGGACAGAACGAATCTGTGTGCTCTTGGGCCGCGGCGCAGGCGGCAAGTCAGAAGGAAACTCAGGCTTGTAGAGTAACCGCCTGTACCTCGTGCGTGAAAGTGCCCTTCACGAATTGCAACAGAGTTTGCCCCACAGTGACATTCTTGTCGATACGTTTCACAAGATCCTGTTTTGAACGGGTTTGAACCGATTTCTCCGAAGCTTCGGAACAATAAATCACCAATGTAAGATGTGACTCTGATTAGACCTCCTGTTCCTGTTGAAGGGAAAACGCAATGAGGACTGCAGCATGAATGTGTGTAACCATGCATGAAGCGGAGTCCTCCTCATAAACTTGCATCTTCTTTGTGCAAGAGTCTGCAAGAGCCAACAAGATGAATTCATGAATGCGAGGCGGCGCACGCGCGGCAGCCTGCAAAAAGCAACACAAACCAGATTAAGTCACGATGCGTAAAGTCTCGCCACAAGCAGCAACAAAGGTTGCACCTAAGCCTGGAAGTTGCCAGCACCGACCCGCTCGTGCGACATGGCTTGCGGAGTTCATCCTCCATTTGAGGCAGCATTAAGCTCCAGCAGGGTTCGGGTCTGTGGTAGTGGAAGACTCCACTTCTGCCGACGGTGGCGTCATCGTTCACAAGCGGCATGGACTTAGACCAGGAACCGGGACCTACGGATCTGTTCACAAATGTGGAGGTCAGATGGCTCGAAAACTGGTGATTGTAATGATCAGATTATGGGATTTGATATGCCTGCCTGCCATCTGCAGTGCAGGTGCCCGTCTCGTGATGGAGGCAATATTGTCAAATTGAAAGCGTCACACAGCATGTGTCCATTCAGTGATCTGCAACACCGAGCACGATGTCCCAACAGGCTCTTTTACCAGCATTAAACTTAAACAAAGTCTTCACCCTCGGCAGTCAAGAGTTGGGGAGCGATGTTGGAGAGAGGATTCGAACTGCATGCCAATCAAATCTTCGGGAGGCAGGTACCAACTAGGTACTCTGACATACGATGATGACGAGGCCTCTGCCGCAACATCTTGTCCTCCTATGTACAGGCTACTCAACTGGCGTGCCGTGAGGGATTATCCTTTTCGAAGAAGGCTGGTCGCTCGACTCAACCCTACTAGCATGCATTGATGTAAGCCCTCATCAGGTACCCAAGTTGAGGCCACTCAGAGCCAGCCGGGGATGTCCATCTCATCTCAGAATCACAGCACGTTGCAGCCTGGCCCGGGAGCCTGCTGAAGGGTATGGCTGTCTCTCTCTCTGGCACCATGCGTGTTCGCTTTCAAAGTTCCTAGCAATGGCCACGTCCCGATCGACCAAGTCACAGGAAACGTATGGGGACATGCCTTGAACTCCCTTGCAAACAAAGAGTAGACAGTGCACTTCACTTGCACTTCAGACTAACCCGGGATGCGTCGCGTGCTTTCATGACATGGAGAACGCCTCGGTCGGCGACCGAGATCCCGTGGAGGAGGTGCTGGCAGAAGGTCCCGAGGGCGCCTGGGAGTAAACTCACACAGCTCGGGCTCTTGGATTCGGCTAGCCAGAAGGACACCCCATGGATACACTCACCAATGTCCCTAAAAGAGGCCGACATAATTAAGCACCAAAAACCCTTCATGTGAAATCTACTCCCGATGTGTGCGAGTATTGCTACGGCAGCCGACAAAAGGTGTCTTCGTTTCTTGGCAGGAAGGCTGACATCGGTGTTGCCAGCTGCCAACTTACCTCATTGTGATCGTTGCGGGTTAACGGTTTTGCGGTGGCTCGGCAGCCAACGTGTTGTTGGTTCCATGGGAAACTAACCCAAGCTGGCATTGACAGATCCCATTGTACCACAGTTGTTCATGCGCAACTTGCGCAGAGCTGACTGGGCTGCCAAGTTGTAGGGTGCATTAGGGACCACTAGGGCTTAGGCAAGTCCCCCAAAAAGGCACAGCATTCGGCCTCAACGGGCATCGCCTCCATTGGCTCAGCTGGAGGCTCAGCTTCCGGACTGCACAAGTCAGGGTTTAGGCATTGGGCATCGGGTCACCGAGCCTTTTGGCATGAACAACATGAACGCAGACATGTTCACTGCAGTTAGCGGAGGGAGCAGGCCTCGCGATGCCTTCTGCCTGGGCACAAAGATGTTCGCTTGTCATTGATAGTCGAGTCGCTGCATTTTGGTTTCTTGAAACACGCATCCTGCCTTCAGCCTGCCTTCTCGGAAGTCACGCACGAAGTCTCGCAGTACTGCAGTGTCCAAGTCCTTGCACAGACAATCGCTTTGCTTTTCCAAAGATGCAGATGATGTCCCCTGATGTCCCGGCGTTGCGACCTGGTCAGACTCCCAACGATATCGCTTCTCTTTGTCGACGTCGAGGATCGCGAGCGCTGGACTCGCCGTCGCAGCACAAAGCTCTCGAACCTGGGGGGCCACATGGGGCCACATCTCACAAATGCCCCAACAGCTTGACTGTCAAGCAATTTCAAGATACTTCCTGTCACCGGTACCTGTGGAACGGCACCATTTGGCTGCAATGCCACGAAGAAAAGGATGGAAGGGACCTGAACTTGGAGCATGGCATGTGTCGGTGAGATACTTTGATGTGTCCGAGTCAACAACTTCTCCATCACGCTTTCCCACAGAGTCGTGCACCTGCATGTAGTCTTAGCTTAATCAAAGTAGCCTTCTCAATGCCTCCACACATCCGATGCGACGGCCCAAAAGGTGCAACCTTCTTGAATCCTGCAATAACATCACAAACGAATACTGTTGAGTAAGCTTGGTAAGGGCCATTTGTCGTCCCTCACGGGTCCCAAGATGTTCATGGAATCGGTGCTTCATGAATGCCAGAACAGATGGGCGATCTGACACAGGACCTTTCTGCACGCCCCCGGCTTTTTGTGGGACCTGCCCGAACCGATTGGAGGAGCCGCAATTGTATGCCAAAGACCGACCCAAAAAGCACGAAACTGGACCCCCACCTCAAACCCCCCCCTGAAAACCGCTTCTGGGACCCCGCCCTCAAACTCCTTCTGCGCCTAGGCCCTTCAAACCTCTCCAACCCCTTGAACTCAGGACGTGCGTGGCAGTAGGATGTGCGTGGTGCTGCACCATGTGCCACAGGACTTGATTTTCCTTCGTTTGCGCTGCACATCGCCGCACTCTCGGCTGCGTCGCTCGCTGAGGGGGAAAACCGTGTCCCTTGGGGCATGTGGACTAAAACCCCTCTGCCCCGGCCGGGGCTCAAGCCCACTCTACAACCGATTCGTGACATACCCGAAAGCCTAGGGCTAAACCCGAAATAAAGCCCCTAAAACTCAGACTTCCTCGCAAAGCCGCTACACTGCTCCGACCGGGGTAAGTGACTGAGATTATTGCACGCCGCTGCACGTGAAAACAGTACACTGTGACCTAGGTGGCTCTACGTTCACGACAGTGCACTGCGCATGGCTGAAGCATGAGTTCACAACAGTGCCCTCTGCACCCAATCGGTGCCGGAGGATTAAGATGATGATTAGTCGTAGAGCTCACCGCGGCATTGACAACTTTCGCCCCTGGTCCTAAAGCGTTAAACTGCCACAAGCATCAAGAGGTGACTTGACGTTGTGCACACCGACCAAAGCAATGGGTCCACCACAGCCTTAAAAACCGAGAGCCGTAGACTGCAGCTATCGCCGCGGCATTGCAGCAGGAAAAGGCAAAGGGATGGCGAGGGAACTTCCGCAGTCGCTTTAGCCGACCCAGCATCACTCAAAGCACCCAACCTAGTCTCACAAGAATTTCCGGCCACATGATTCAACACACCGACCTGTCTTGGTACTGCAGAGGTGCCCAATTGATACTCGCATTCCCAAAGCCAACTCCATCGCTGCGAGAAGCACCGGAACCAGGAATAAACGAACTGTGCTTTCTGTAAGCCCTGCCCCCTAATATTAAATCCCACTGATTTAAAGGGATCTGATCATAATAGGGATCTACTTATATAGGGCCCCTTATTGAGTCGGGCCCAGGGTCCTCCATCTCTTCATAAAATGCCCTTGTAAGAGGCCCTGCATAAGTGGATTCCTATGATTAGATCCCTTTAATTTGAGGAGGCTTTAGTATTAGGGATTCTGCTGCCCGTCGCCCGGACAACGAAGAGTCCCGCAATGGCTTGGGCTGCTAAGGAGACTAGAGGACCGGCCTGTGCTGTCAACCCCATTCCGCCTTGTCCTAAACCCTAAGCCCTAAACCCTGAAACCGCCACAGCCCTCAAAGAAACCCTCAAAGAAGCCCGTGCCGTTGCCCGACAAGGATGGTTGGACGACGGACGGTGGTGAAAACTTGCCTCGATGAGGCGGAGGGCAAGGTTACACCCGCTGCCTTCCTGGGAGGCGGGGAGGGCAGGGTCCACCGCAATAAGCCCTGGCACCTGGGTCCTTTGGGTCCTTGGGTTTTGCGACAAACTGGCTAAGCAAGACGTCTCCGAGTCAAAGAAAGAACATGCAGGATTAGAATTGCGGTGCGCACCTGCCAACAGGGACCCGAATACCCCTTAATTAAGGAAAAAAAGCTGCTATCTAGGCATCATTATGACATTAAGTCCCTAACACCTAACCCCTAACCTAAACCCTAACTTCACTAAGTATTGGGCTCTTGGGAAGGAGAATTCCCTGGGGCGGATTGAGGTCGTCCCGCAGGGATTCCCTCCGAGAATCTTCCCCAGACGACCGGCCCCATACCACCTCGAGGCTGCCGGACATGGGACGCACGACGCAGGCTCGCACGTTTAATTAAGGTTTAGGGTTTAGGGTTTAGGGATTTAGGGTTTTAGGGTTTCGGGTTTCGGGGTTAGGGTTTAAGGCAAATACGGGTATAAACTGCCCTTACCATCACAAAACTCGTCGTTAAGATATATTCCTTATGATTTGTCAAGTCAACCCGTGCCTGCCATCCAGTAAGGCTAACCCTGACTCGCTAAAAGATATTCCTATCGTTTTGCAGTGGGTCCAAGAAACAGGTCCCCATCTTGAACTCTCACATCATTTGTTTGTTCCCTAGGCCCATACATTTACATCGTCCCATGCCCTACAATGTCCTATATCTACATACTTGGCATTGGGGCTGGTGAAGATCCAAGTCCAGTCCAATGCCAATTACCTTCGAGAGGAAAATCTGCTCCAGACTGGCTGATGTTCTTATGTCTTAGGCGCTGAATCCTTCTTGGAAAATCGGCTCTCCGCCGGATGCTTCGGCTTTCAGCACATCAACCTGTTTGGAGATCCGGCGGCACTGCAGAAAAATCGGAGGGGAAAGCCCTCAGGACAGCGCAACTGCCCTTACAATGTGGACGACATTAAGCCTCTGGCCAAGGCCGACACTCTCATGCACCCCTCGCGCTGCCCTTGGAAAGCCTGCACCAAGAAATCCGGCATCGACGGTTTTTCTGCGAAATCTTGGGCTGACCAGTTGCGAGAGTTGCGGAGATCCAGCCGAGCTCCTACCGCAATGAGCGCCGCTGCGGCTTCATGCTGCCCACTCATGATGGCCGTCATTAGGGGTGTGCCACCACTCGCGTGATAACAGAATCTGCCCCATAGTGTATCCCATCCAAGTCGATACCAGAAGGTATTCGTGGCCAGCATAACTTCGAAGGGTGAGGTAGGCACCAGTGGCACTTGCAGGGACTCATTCACATCGGCTGAACCAGCGTGTGCACAAGCTCAGAAGTGCCCCCGTATACTGCAGTTGCAAACTGAAGCCCGTGGGTCAGATCCGACACTTCGATCGAATGCCTTGCTCGGATGAAGAGTTCCTCCACCGCCTCCACGGAGCCAAACGTACAGCCGGCCACCAAAGCATGGATTCCCAAGAAGTCCCTCTTGCAAGGATCGTATCCAGCGTCCAAAAGCAGACGAATACCTTCGGGGTTGTTTGCATGCGCAGCAAGGTGTAGGGCGGGCGCCAGGCCAAGGTCCACTTTGGCCCTGGACAAGATCAGCAGGCGTGCGGCATCATTGTGCGTGTGGAAGACGGCAATGTTCAGTGCCGTTGCCATAGGCGCGGTTCCTGTGAGGGGCTGGTCCTTCTGCGTCGGACAGTCAGGGTCTGCACGCTGGGCCAACAAACCCTGCATTACCAGAGGATCCCCACCCAAGGCAGCATAGTGCAACGGCGACCAACCCGCATCGTCCACGTCATGCAACGTCTCGAAGCCGTTCTGGTACATGAACCGGGACGCAGCCAGGGACGCAGCGTCTAACTCCGAGTCCGCAGGGGCCACGAATCCGGGAACTGGCTCCATCCGCTTTCCAACCGGAAAATTGAACAGGTGGACTGACTGCATGCTCAGCAACACACTGTATCCCACCACATCCTGTGCTCTCAGCAGGGACAGCAGCTTGCGCTCAAGCGCGCCAGTCAAAACTGGTGTGAGCTTGAGGCGGTCCTCTTCGACGGTGAACTTGCCCATTCCAGCTGGTCCGCCGACGGTGCATGCAAGAGACGCTATCAGCTGGATCTCTGTGCTGGTCCTGATCATAATCCAGGACTGATCCAGGGAAAGCTCCCGGAATACTCTCTCGATGCGACACCATCCTCCTTAGCTGTCTTTGGGACCCGAAAAGCAAGTTGCAATATTATCCGTTCCCGATGGCTTGCAGTCGTCATTCCTCCCTAAGAGGTCACAAGTACAAAACTCCAAACGTGTTCCAGCACGGCCCTAGCCTCTTTCTGCCCAAGTGTACGGAGAGAACACCTGGGACAGATGCTCGCTCTCGACAACTGGGCAGAGCGCAAAGAAGTAGGAACACTTCCCCACGTATGCAGGAATGCTGTCAATAGCTTTGGGCAGTTCACCACTCCCGGCATGTGGGCCGAACTCATGCTCCAGTTGTGGACAGGAGAAGTAATCATACCACAGGGACAAGGGCACCGTCCGGAATTCGGACGTGGACAGCGGCTCGCGATTGCACATGACCTCGGTATGAATGTCCACTGGGATGCTCTGCAAGTTGGTCAAGATGTTTTTCAAAGCCTCCTGCAAAACACGCATCTGCTTGAACTCGGGGTCCGGATGATGGTGGCCCACCCACTGATGCGAAACGAAGGCAGCCTTTCCCATCGTCTGCTCAAATTCAACCACCACGCCCTTGGCCTTGAGGACCTCGTGGGGCTGGATCTCTGTCATCTTCAGCAGTTCTTCCTTGGCTCTGATAAAAATTCGCAAATAGGTCCCTTCAAAGACACCAACAGGGAAAACACAAACAAGTCCCAATGAACCAAAGGCCAACCAAGCTTCCAGTGGCACCACGTACATCGGGAATAGCACTGCGGCATCTGCGAAGCCTGAGAAAACTGAGTTGCGTCAGGAAACTCCAAGAGTAGCTGCGTAGCATGCTGCAAACTCTATCGCAGAAATCACAAGAGCGCTATCCCACAGAACAAACACAGATCTAACACCCGCAAAATGTACGAAATCTTGAGGGAAATTCAACGATTTCGAGAGACCATCGAAATTGATCAAGTGGCTGTCTGCCTTCTCCTGATGCAGCAACCTCGCGTATTGCTCCAGCGGAGACATTCCTGTATGAGCTTCGACGAAACATTCCATGATTCGTTGTCAGCGCAGCCCCCGGCACCCTAGGGTGAATGGTGGCAAGCTTCCCCTGGGCCAAAGACTGAGCCGTTGCAAGATGCAGAGCCTTCCACCCTTGAGGCAACTTCAGTGGCCCACTTCAACCATGAAGTATGGGTTGCAACAAGCACATACAACTCAACCACGAACATGCACACAAGGTGGCGCTCACGCCCAGTCGGTTCTTTGCCAACAAGCAATCTCAAGTCCCAAGTGCAGAAGCACGTTGAAAGACCTACATCACGAACAGCAGGGATGGCCCTACGGAGTTGCTCCTGCAACTGCCAGACAGATCCTGAAATACCACGGAAACCAGCACCAAAGCTCTTAAAACTCCCCAAAGTCATAGACCCACCCCTCAAAATAGGACCTGATGGGGCTGCGCAGCCATCAAAAAGGCACCACCCAAAAAAGATGCCCAGACCCCAAGACCTAAACCCTGTACGGGGGGCAACCGAAGGAGGACAGGGAACAAAACAGTCAACCCCAACAGAAGCCCTTAATACCCCTGGAACAACCAACAACCGAACAACAAGACCCCAAACCAAGGGCACACTTTTTACGAAACCTTCGACCGCTTTGGTCATGGCTTGAGCCAAAGATTACCGGGTTCATTGACCCTTCAACTTCCAATACCAACTCCTTTCTACAATACCAATTGCAGCTCCGCACTCCCCCTGTCCTAGGATTTCCTAGGACACATTGGAGGTGCAGATCTTTGGCCAAAAACTGCCATTTAGGCAGCAGCCAGCTGCTTGAAATGCACATTACGGTTTAACGTCATCCAGGACGAACCTTCAGCTCATTGGCTGAATCCTTTACCATTGAGGATTTCTTCACCTCGCACTTGGAAAATTCACGTTCCAGCGGCCCGTTCCTCACCAAGGAACTCAGTATTCACCACCCAGCCATCCTTGAGGCAATGCTTACAAAGCGTTTTAGCCCTGGGCTGTGAATATCGCAGGACATCACAGTCACTGCTTGCGTGCATACAGTTCCCACCCACTGTTGTATACAAAGTGGCACTCGCAGGAATAACCACCGCTTTCTTGATCCACAGCCATTTATACAGCCGTCGAAAGAGGCACCATGCCAGTTCCCAGAGTATAATTGCTGCCACCAAATATGCAACAAGGTCTGAATTGTTGACAACCATTTCAATACCTTGAGCCAGAACCATCACCGTAGACGTGTTGGCGACCTTGCACACCCCTTCTTCTGAGCAAAAGAATCCAGCAGTTGACACTTCTTCGCCACCAGTTGCCATCCCTTGCAGAGATGCAGCCACCATCATGACCGCCATTGCAAGCGAGGCTTTTTTCAAGTCAGTCCCTTGTACCAACAGTCGGAGACCCCAAAGTGCCTTTTGCTTTGCGTACACCTGTCCACTCATCAACTTAGTCAACAGGTCAGCGATCATATACTCACCGCGAAGATGCGCTATCACCATATAACCACGGTCCACCAGAGACCTGACACCGGCTGCTCGAATTCTCAGGTGTCTTGTCCTCCAGCTTCCAGCAGGATATTGAATGATCGAGCACGTTGAAACCGAATCTGTATACAGCACTTTTTGCAGCGATTCTTCACCGGTTCCAACCAAAGCGGCAATTATAGGGGCGCACGACTGAATCATCGTTGCTCCCTCTATGGACGCGTGTAATTCAGCTTCAGCTGTACTTAAAGCCACTGTTGATTGTCTTTGTGTTGCCCACATCACTGGACAGTCACCCCACACCACCACCGCTCCTGAGTGGCTCTTTTCATTTTCACCTGCTGCAAAGCTGGCATCCGCGTAGGACTCCACCACCTTAACACCTCGTCCATAACGCAACACCTCATTTCTTTCTTTTTCGCATGTTGCGATTGCTCCAAACGTCAAGCCTAACGTTGGAGTTGCAGCAAGGTATCGGAAAACCTCCTCAGCCTTTTTAACCACAAATCGCGGCCTTCGGGATGTCCACAAAGACAACTGGCTCGTGCAGAACGCCAAATCAGGTCGAGTTTTGATTGCCACCCAGAGGAACTCCCCTACGGCACCTTGAGCCGCTCGCAAGGAAGGAATATCCACCTCCTCTTCTTCACCTGGAGTTTCTTTCACCATTGGCAGGTTACTCCCTTTTCCAGTTTCATCGATCTGATACCCTCGTCGGTTCAGCAAATCTCTCACAAAGTCCTCCTGGTTGAGAAAGAAGCTGCCATTTCGATACCAGATTTGGACACCTAAAAACTTCAGGAATCCATCACCGCAGCCTGGACCACAGAACTCGGGTTCAGAAGTTTTCCACTCCTTCCTAATCTGTTCCAAGGCCTCCCGGAGCACTGTCATAGTCCCAGCCATCAAAAAATCATCCACGTAAAGACCCATTGTCCCTACCAACTTGCTTGCACCTTCCAGCTTCTCTTGCGCCATAATAAGGAACAGACTTGGGTCTGCATTGGACCTCTGAAAGCTCATTGCTTGTCCATCCTTTGACACCCAAGACATCCCTTGAAGACGTTGGTCTCGCCACTCCACCCATGCTGCAGGACTTTCAGCCAAACCGTACAAGGCCTTCCTCACAATCCACCGCTCCTCCTTTGTGCAAAGACCCAATTTCACCGCCGCCCTTGGAGGCTGCACCACCACCAAACGCCCTTCTCTTTGCGCCCTATTCATCGGCGCCGTCAGAAAAGCTTTGGAAATGTCTAAGCCAGCGATGATCCACACCATATATGCTGCGTGCCTCACTTGACACCTGAATGTAGTTGAATCTAAACCTGGAGCGTACAGCGAGTGACGACTGAGTGACCTCGGCCCTTCATATTCTGTAGCTGCCGTTGACGAAATGAAGTTTCCACATGCACAGATACGGGCACGTCGCCTCCCTGTCCCTTGCTTCCGGGTAAACACCACCAGACTGGGAACGTACTCAATCACCGGTGCATTAGGCTCTTCCGCCAATTTGTCCAGCTTTTCTTGAGTTGTTGGTTCCACCACCTCCAACTCTTTCACCAAAGACGTCACCTCGTCCGACAATGATTCCCTCCACTTTTCCAGCTCTTGCATGGCTTCTTGTGTAGGGATTGTTTTGGTTTGCAGGAACTCAACCTCCTCTGCTGCCTCAAGCGCGGTATTTTCTTGTACCATTTGCTGAACTTGAGCTGCTTTGACCAAAAACTTCGATAGCTGTTCCTCAGCCCTTTTGGCTTTAACCAGCCATTCTCTAGTCTCTGATCCTTTTTCCTCATTCGACTCATTGGCCGATCCATGGAACTCGTCCAAAATGCAACATTCCTGTTCAGCAATTAGGCGTCGAATACTCAAATGCTCCTCTAGAGCCCATTGATGCGCTTCGAACACAGCGTAGTCGACTTCCTCTGCAAGGTCGTCCAGCGAGGTCTCTTTCAACGTCATTTTTAACCACTTCCTTTTTTCACCTTCTTCAGCCTGTGGTTCCGGAAGAGGAAACTTGCATTGGAGAAGATAGCACCTATCCTTGTAGCTCAAACGCTCCATAAAAACAGGTGTGTACCCTGTCAAGGATACCCTGTTTCCTTTCCAAGGCATAGGGCCATGCAGCTTTCTCGGAAAGAACGACATGAAGTTCCAGTGGATATCCACCAATTTTCCAGGTAGGACTTTCTTCCCATAAGATTGCTCCACCACTTCAGCTCCTTCCTCTAAAACCTTTTCATCCTCAACCCACAGCTGACCATCTTTATAGTCACCAAAGCCACACACATAATTGCAGCAATGTTTTTCATTGTGACTATCCCTATGCAATGACACCGGAGCATTGCACGAGATCTGAAGAGCAGAAAATTTGGCTTCAGGATTGTGGTGCCTCACGAATGATGTCAAATAACGACATAGCCATGGTCTTCGATGAGTCTCTTTGGTAATACCACACACTCCGCCATGAGTATAGTGGCCCAACACCAGAGCTCGCGTACTTGTGCACCAATTGTTGATACCACCTCTTCGATTCACCCTCTTTGGGTATACAATCCCTTCCAAAAGCTCCTCACAGTCCACGTAATCGTACATAGACCTTTCATACATTGACTTGGCTTTTTGTTCTTCTTTTTCCAACTGTGTTCCATCCTCGGCAGTCTCACTTTTGCAGACCAAATAAGCATTTTCATGAGGAGAACAGCATGTCGGCCAATACTCATCACCAGGAACATTGTCCTCAACATCTGCATTTTCTTCCAGCTCCCCCAAACCCTGCATGTCATCCTCGAAAATTTCTAAGGGCGGACTCTCCCCCCGCTTGCGAAGCAAGCGCAAAGAGCCCACATGACCACGCAGTGAAGAGGCCGGGCTTTTTTCCTTTAACCGATGGTGAGCTGGAGGATCGCGAGGCGGAGGTAAAGGAGGACCTTCCTCATCAGCGAACCGAAGCGCTGGTTTTTTCCCCTTGAGACGATGCTCCGGAGGAGAAGGCTCCTGTTCTTCTACCACCCCTTCCAGCTCCAATGCAGGCGGTTCCTTTATATTGGAAAAAATCGTAGTGCAGGGAAATAACACCAGTTCATCCGGATCTTTTGCAGTCCCTTGAGCTTCCACCCAATAACCACCAGGTAGGTCATCGCATGGACCCAAAAGAAGCGCAGGCTGCGTACGATCGACCCATTGCCGACCTTTCTTTGTTCCATCCGGACCCAGCAACTCCCACGGACGACGTTTGACTTGAATCTGAGCACCAAAGGGAAGCAATGCTTTAGGATTCAACCCCAACTCCCTTTCAGCTTTCTGCCACCGTAACATTGACCAATGGCGAGCAGCCAGTGCCCAGTACGCCGGCCCGAGTCGCGCCTCCTTTAAGAGCGACCTGACACCACGTTTGAATAAACCCACACATGCTTCAGCGCGCCCATTTGTTTGCGGGACTCCAGGATCACCAGTGGTCCTATATATCAGACGAGTTTCACAAAAGGACCGGAAGCGTGCATTGACAAACTCCTCCGCTCGATCTGAGTGGATTCTCAACACCGGATACCCATGTCTCTGCAAGCGCACCATCATTCTTTGAACTGCCGATAAAACAGTTGTTTGCTGTTTGTCCACAATCGGCTCCACCATAACGAAGTTGATCATACGGACCGGTTGGGTCAAGTGGTCCTTCAGTTCCTTCCAGGATTTTTCAGAAGCTTGAATTTTCAACACCTCTGCCTCCAGAACTGGCGCAGGTTCCACCGGTGCAGAGTCTTCCTCCTCGAAGTTAGCGACTGCATCGCCTAACCATTCTCCAACACCAGCACCATCATCTACCACCTGATCTTCCACCTCATCCGCATCTTCCTCCTTTTCTGGAGGGCGACCCACATTGGGATCCAACATTGGAAATTGATACACACCAATAACAGCGTGTCGTGGCTTCTGCTGGTGAGCATCCTTTGAACACTTGTATGGACCCGCTAAGTCCAATGATAAAGTGTAAGCATCCCCATGCTTTCGCCTCAAATGGCGACGCTCTTTTCCAGCAGCAGACACACAGATTTGACAATCACGTCTGAAGGGAATATGCCCCCTTAGGCAATGGTCACGGAAAGCTCGCTCCTCAGCTGTTAACCTCCGTAACGTTCCCTCTCGTTCTTCCTTTTTTGACACCGCAGTTTCCCGTTCAGCATCGCTCTCCTGCAACCATGGTGCCAACCTGTGACGTATTCTTTTTACCAATCCAAACGCCCATCGCGCCCATACGGAGGATTGTCCAATACGCTCTTCCAGGGTAGAAGCGAATGTTGCTGACCACGGAACAACCACGCGAACCTGTTCCAACGATTCCCATAGTTCCATATCAGACACCAGGAAAGTCGTAGGTTTCACCAGAGCATGTCCCAATGCTCCTTGATCAAAGTGTGCAGCGTACATTCCATAACGCTCACAAAAGCTTTTCACCTCTGGCCAACTCCAGAAGGTAGGACTTGAGAGCCCTTCCTGAGAACCATCCACCAGATCCTCAGCACTCAAGACCGTTTTGCCGTTCTGAGAGAAATCTTTCCCTATGAGTTCAGGGTCCCCAGGGCTTTCCATGCCAAAGAAGACAGAACTCCCATTGATGACTTCAGCAGTTCCACACCTTGAATGCACCGCCACGTCATATAGGAAAAGCATCTTCAGAAGTAAAACACCATCCTTTTGAGCTAATTCTTGATGTGGCCAAGGAAGACTTTTTAACCCCAACCGTTCAGGCCCACAGCGTCGGCGTAATACAGGTGGACCACCGTCTTCACCTCTCAACCTTGACACTGTCCTGCATGGAGGTCCTCCCACCACAGCAACCACCTTTCCTTCAGCCGCCAGATGCAGAAGATACTTCCAGACGCTCGAATTATGTAGGTCACCGCCTTTTGTCAAATCCAGCTCCAGTACCTCCACATCCCGACTGGGAAAATGCCATTTTTGTTTTCCCGAAAATAGGTGTACCACCACCCTTTTTGCTCGTGCCAGCCGTCTCCTTTTATGACGGTTGAAAGGCAACGCTGCAATATCTCCACGTGGCAACAGCTCCATCAGCATATTTTCTGGTATATCCCCATAATACCACCGAAGAAACCGCCAGCATGCCTGGACGAACTCCTCCTCATTCGCTGACGCTGTCCGCGCTGCGCTTTGCAACGACGCTTTTACAGCCACCTCGTTGTCCGTATTCGGACACCCTTGAACCATACGTGCCACCTTCAATGCTTGCTTTGGTGAACACCAATCCATTTCATCAATGATCTGAAGCGCCACCTCCTTTTCCAAACAAGGGCACCCATTCAGATCACGAACGCGAAGTTCTCCCAGGACAGGATGTGAGGCTGTGCACTTGCCACCACGCCACTGAACTCTGAGACCAACCAAGGCGCTCGCTTTGCCAATTGGCACTAGTGGATCTACCATTTCAGGAGTTACCAGGGTCCCACCTGGGGTAATACACATCTCCCGAGATCCAACAGCTAAAGACACCAACACCTTTTGCTGCGGAAGCTGTTCACCAGGACGAAGTGATCTGAGAGGATGTGATGCTCCCGAATCCAACATGCCCACTCCCGAACACTCATTGGTGTCAGAAACCCTGGCCACATGTAGAACGCATACTCCTCGGCCTTCTCCCTGCTTCGGCAACAACGTGGCATCCGACGAACCGACTCCACAGTCCGCCCTTCCATTCCTCCATTGAGAATGGGACCAAGACGCACGCTGCCTTTCAGCATGCAAAACCATCTTTTCAGCTGTTTTGTAATCCATAACCAAACAGCCATGTTCAAACCACAAGAGCTGGTCCAGCGAAGATTTTGCACCCACGTGACACATCCCATTGATCACAGTGAGGTTCGCCCCAAACTCTAAAATCAACCAGAGAGGGATAATCAGGGGCCCATTGTCTTCCCTAATCAACGTCCCTTTCTCTGTAATCCTCATTGTCACACCACCAAGCGCGCTTTGCACCATAACAGTAGTGTCTGGTAAACATTCCCATGGAAAAAGCGTCCGCACAAGATGCGTAGCAGCTGTATCCACCAACGCCACTCTCCCTTCCTGCTGAAGCAGTCCAGAGTCACATAACATTCGAACACTGGGATCCCCGCTTGATGCTGACTGCGCTGATGACAGCTTCATAGATTTCAGCACTTCTAACGCTTCAGCAAGGACCTGATTGGGTGTTGATGGTGATGAGGGACTTGCAGAACCTTTATCCAATCCCGCAATAGCCGTCTCATCTCCCACTTCAGCCACTTCTGCCTTTTTGGCATTTCCCCATTTTGCACCTTTGCCGCCCTTTCCCCCTTTGGGAGAATTCCCTTTAGATCTATTCCTTTCAGGATTTGAGTCCACATTGGAACTTGCACCATCCTTATATGGACATTGCGGCTGCAGATGGCCAACGGCCCCACACTCAAAACATCTTCCTCGCTCAAGGGAGTCTTTGTCATGGCGGAATTTACAGCGGGCTCCGAACTTGCAACCTGCATCGGTCTTCCCGTTTATCCAACAGAAAGGACGTTCTCCATCTCCGCTGTACCTTTTTCCTTTCCCTTTGCCTTTGTCACCCTCCTCTGTCTCGTCACCAGTTCCCTTTTGGGCCTTGTTTAACCTGGCCCTTTTCTTGGCGTCCGAGTCCTGCTTCACCTCCTGTTCACCAGCACTATGCAATAGCAGTTCAAACTCTGCCTGTAACATTTCAGCTAGTTGTGTCGCAGTTTCAGAGGTCGGCGAGTAGTCCACCCCCAATTTCTCCCGGAAGGATGCCACTCTGAAATGCACCGTAGGGTGTTTTGCCAGCAACGCGGATGATAAAGCATCCAATCCCTTGATAAGCAAGGTAGCATCCGGCTCGGATGCTCGCAGCTCCCTTAACCGGGAACGCCATTGCGCCCATTGTCGCACTCCCTTAATAGCCTCTGAGATCGAGGTTGCTGAGGATGGTTGCACCAAGAAGTTTAACATTGTGCTGCGCTCGTTTGCTCCACCTGGTTGGTAGACTGTCAGCAACTTGTAAAATATCATCACCGACCCCAACATTCGAGTGGAAACGATCTCGGTCTTCAATCTCTCCGGAATCGCCTGTAGCAGCAAAGACACCGCTCTCTGCTCCAACAAAACATGCACAGTTCGAACCGCCTTGAGCCCTTCCAGCTCAGCCTTGATGCCCAACCTTTCCAGCGGAGAGACACTCAACCATTTGGCATACGCCTCATACGCCTTTGTATAGACGGATTGCCACCACACTCTTCCTGTATCTGTCAGCGAAGACAGCATTGGCTCGATCATTGCGATCCAATCACCTAGTGCCGTCGGATTGCTTGGTGTGTAGTCTGCCAAAGTAGGAAGGCTCATCACATGCTTCCCAAGAGCCTCCGGACGTTCAGTTCCAGAACTATCACCAATGTTTGGCATACCACGTGGCACCACCGCTCCAGGAGGTAAGCTGACCCTTCCACCAGGCCCTTGAGGCAGTCCATGTCCCATTCCGGGCGTAAAAACTGTGAGCGGAACCTTTTCTAATTCCAACTTCCCAGCAATCATTTTCCACCGATATGGAACATCATCTACCATTGTATATCCACCCGATCCTGCTGAGTTCTCTTGCGTTGAAGTTTCCCGAGCTGAAACAAAACCGGGCTGATTTCCCAACAGTGCGGCAGAACCATCAACGCCTGATGGCAAGGAAGTAATCGGAACATGTGTTAAACCAGGTGGTCCACTTGCATATCCACCACTTGCAGAACCTCCCATGGGGTAATTCAATGGAGGCAATCTGGAGGGTTTCTTCCCTTCAGTTACGTGCATCATTGGCACTTCTTTCTCATCCTCCACGTGAACATCCCCTTTCCTGGGCTCAGGCAAGGGTTGAAGGTCACAACCCTTTGGAAGGTCGTAGCCCTCAATCGGCAGCCATGTCCCATCAGGCAACACAGTCCAGAAACCACCCATACCATCAGTGTAGAAAACTTGTCCTGGCAGGTACTGCTTCTCTGGAGTCATTCCCAAAGGATATGCAGCATTTGCGTCCACCACTCCAGTGCTCCGTGCTCTCGAAGCTGACCCAGATGCAGCAGAGGTATAGCTTTTCTCCTCCACCCGATGCAACCTGTTCCCCAGCTCCTTTGTTTGCACAAGCAACTCTTTCAGCGCACGCTTTACCACCGCCATATCTTCACCTTGTTCTTCACCACTCAGATCAGGAATAAGCTCTTCCTCGCCTTGTGTCTCACCAATATTACCTCTTTCCATCTGGCCCATCAAACCTGACGATGGCCTCTCAGCTGGGGCAGGTTCCCGATCCCGAAGTTCTGGCAACGACGGTGGCCTTCTTGTTTCTTCACCACTTCTATCCCCTCCGCTCGCAGGGAGACTTGCTGGCCTTGATTGCCTCAGTCTCATTTCTTCATGAGCCCGCTCGCTCCAGAAAGGATTCGCTGCTGGAACCGGAACCACTTCGTTTTCCACCTGAGACGTTGGTTGTATCATTGCAACCTCCCTACCATCTGTCAGCGCTTGTACCATTTGTTGTCGTTCTTCACCCCCATCACCACGATTTTCTTCGGCATCATTGGCCGCCGATAATGGTCCAGGTTCAGATCGACGCCGCATCATATCCATAGCACCAAACAAAGATAAAATCTTAACCAACCCACAGGGAGCCTAATTTGGGCTCATAACCTACGGGGGGCAACCGAAGGAGGACAGGGAACAAAACAGTCAACCCCAACAGAAGCCCTTAATACCCCTGGAACAACCAACAACCGAACAACAAGACCCCAAACCAAGGGCACACTTTTTACGAAACCTTCGACCGCTTTGGTCATGGCTTGAGCCAAAGATTACCGGGTTCATTGACCCTTCAACTTCCAATACCAACTCCTTTCTACAATACCAATTGCAGCTCCGCACCCTGAACTCTCTACACCCCGTGTTGGGCCAGCCCGACTGCCGAGGCCGCGCCCGCAAGCGTTGACAATTATCGAACGGAAACTGATGTCGAGCTGGATGTTGATGTCATGGTGAGCGGCGACGTCAAGGAATGCAACTGTGGCGCACACTGTAGATAAATCCACGATCTCTTCAAACGAGTAGGAAAAGAGAACTGGCAGCGAAGTTGGCGGCGGAGGGCGTGCATAGTGCAGACTTATTCAGCGGTTCACCCATTGTGTTTAAAGACCCCTCGTGTGCGAGTGGGGCCGGCATTGTCTTGCTTTGCCCATCCTTCAGGGGCGGCCTGGCTCTTTCAAGATGTGCAAACAAACATGTGCGCGGCTCCACGGTGACTCTGTTTGGAGCTTGGAGTCCCCCCAATCTCGCTTAGCCCACCCTAGGATGACACAATGATGCAACTGGCGCTATTTGCGCCCTTGCCCCCAAAAAAGAGCAACATGAGCTAACATGAGCACCAGTTCTCCGGGCCCTTGCCTTACGAGGTTTGGAGAGCTCCCAGAGCTCCCGCTGCCCCGCGACACGGGGATCGGTAGTGGATTTGTGCCATGGTCGCGCGATAGTCCTGCTACCCAAAAGCTCTACTGTCACATCGGGTCACCATCCCCGTCCTCATCTGGCAGAACATTCTTGCAACACATTGTCGTAGGAGCTGTGGTCTCTGCTGTCCCACTAAGCGCTGCAGAGACTTGCCCAAAATGATGCTGCAAAATCATTGCTTAGTCCTTTCAACCTTCTAAATGCTTCCATGTTCATGTTTCGGATGTGAGGTTCAAAGACCTTTCGCATGTTTGAATTTAGACTTCAGCGTCGTAGAGCTCCCGGCGCTCTGTGGAGGCCAGACTTGTGAGGATCTGAGGATCTGAGGATCTGAGGATCTGAGGATCTTGTGTGCTCGCAACAAGGACGTGTTGTCGATGGCCAAGCGCTTGGGCATCCCAGGGTGCCTCCTCTGCGATCTCCATCAAGGACTGAAAAAGCTGGTGCTGCCTTGAAGCGGAACACAGCACCCGCCACAAGCCCACTATGTCACTACCCATGCTGAGGTGCCGATACGGCGGCAGGCCCTCCAGAAACAAGCAGATGCTGGGCACCTCGGTACAGAGTCTGCCATGCGTCTAGCATTCTGCCGCCTTGTGAGGTAGCAATCAGAGTCAAAGCCAAGCGTCACTGTTTATCTCATCGATAGGGCGAGCAAGGTCCAGCCTTACCGATGCCAAATGTCTCGATTAGTCACTGGACGGTTTGATACATTTGACACTGGATTCGTAACATCATACCGGAATCATACCCAATGAGGAGCTGACACGGGCCGATTGTAGATCTCCAGTCTGCGTTCCACCACATCTAGCATGACCCCTCTGGAGATGGCCTCACCCAGTCCCACAGATTGCTTTCGTGATTCAAACAGCTTTTGACCATCTTTGACTCCTTGACAGTCTTTGGCCACTCAGCCTGCGCCTTCGTTGGTTTCGGAAGGTATTTGGTGTAGTCGCGATCGTGCGTGTAGGACAGACAACTCAGAAGAATGGAAACATATTCACAGAAACGCGAGCGGGGAAACACATCTACCGTCAAGGCATGTCCAACCACCACCTGAGCACGGCACATTCGATCTGGAGGGTCAGAGGTGGAGCTTCGCAAACGATGGTTCTGATAAGCCTCAGGGATACTAACACGACATGCTTGCAATTGTACGCAGCAGAAGCAGGCCCCAACCTCCGAAGCGCGGTACTTGTGGCTAACCGACCAGAGGATGAAGTTCACTCGCTCTCCAGACTCGATGTTGTCGGCACCTTTGCTTTCAGGCTCCTGCAGGCTTTTGACTCTACACCGCGCTTAGCGGAAATGTGCTGGGTCCAGGAGTGTCTGGGCTCCACACTAACAACATAGGTCTCTTTTGTAAATAAAAGCCGTGGTGCCGTGACGCTGCCGTCCCAAGTGAAGGACTGCACGGCCCTGTCCAAGGTTTGATCGCAAATGTTGGTGCCTTTTCGACTCTATGTCACTCTATGTCACTCTATGTCACTCTATGTGCCTTTGCAAAACGGCACAGGCTGTAACACTGTAGTGCCATGCTGGGCCTTCTCGTGCGCGTAAGTGTACTGCATCTTCCGGTGATTTGCATCGGTCACCAGGCCGCAGAAGGACAGAGTCGCCCCTGAAAACTCCTCTCCGTCAAAACGAAGATTCGCG
This sequence comes from Symbiodinium natans, assembly GCA_905221605.1. Taxonomy (NCBI): domain Eukaryota; class Dinophyceae; order Suessiales; family Symbiodiniaceae; genus Symbiodinium; species Symbiodinium natans. The sequence continues at coordinate 309,461 of CAJNDS010002516.1, forward strand.
CGGAAGCACGAGGATGTTGTCAGCAATGTGTAACAAAAGACGGCTGGGAATGACAAATACCACAAATTCCACCCGCACAAGACAATAGACAGTGTTGGCAGCGCACCTTTCCGAGACACACGTTGAGGGTGACGTCAGAATCATCCTCATGCATGTCCAGACCAACATCCTCGCCAGCTTTGTACCTTCCAATAGTCATGGCTTCTGCAAGAAGTTTTTGGAGAGCTCATGCTGCCTCACAATGAAACAATGATGGTCGCGACAATCTTCAGATTCTTGTGGATATAGGGCAGCCATCAGCGGCATTAAATACTCCTGTGATGGCTTCTTCTACTTGCTGAAGTCAGCGCAAACAGCGGCACCCACAGTCACCTTCTTCTACACGCTGCGAAACTGAAACACGGCTTGTGGCCCTTGGCGAAAGGTCCTGCTGAAGCTCAGATATGAGTGGCTCCAAACCTGGGCCGCAGACCATGTCGAAAGAACTCACGACAACTGACACGCACAGAAGGATGTTACACTCACACCCTAGCGATGCTTTGTTCATCGACTGCTGCCTCGACTGGTACTGTTGCAGTCGCTGCAACATCCACGTTGTCTGCTGCAGCTGCTGAATGCAAGCCTTCTGTGCCCAGTGCCCAGCTGATTCAGCACGAGTCCGTACCTCTCGCAGTTCAGTGTAGCCCTTGTGGTTTTGCAACTCCTTTGGTCGGAAGTGCACAGGACCGTCGAGAGTGAAGCAGCTTTTCACGCACATGTTGGGCACATTTTGGGAACTTTTTAGGCACATTTTGGGCACATTGGTACGTTCTGGAATCTGCTAGATGCCTTCTGATATCTGCCGACGATGTTCCTGCGGCTTGCTGCGGATGCTACCCAGCTAGCCGCACCTATTCATCCCGTTGGGCCGATCCAGAGCCTGCACATCGATTTGAAAAGATTCAGCCCAGGGAGCTACGAGTAACATCCACTACCAATACTACCATCTATGCATCTCTGATGGATGTGCATGAACAGAGAGTGTGGAAGCTCATATGGGGAGAAGGCAGATACCAGATCAAGCACTTGTGCTTGCAGAGCCTCGCGGGCCGTCTGCTGCGCGTGGCTCACTTCCTCCAACACTGCAATAGACACATGTACGTGCTCAGTGCATTGGCCTCATTGGGTGTGGAATGGACTGCCCGCAAGTCATGAGACCCGGTTCCACTCCGGCAACAAGCTTCACTGAGCCACTTCTGCAGCCCGGAAGCACCCCGAACCCTTATCCAGGTGCCTCAGTTGAAGGGATTGCTTGTTCGGTCGCAAGTGCACATGTTTGAAGGCAAAGTTCATAGACTTCGCCTAGGCTTGCAACTAGAACAGCAGCGAGATGACTTCTGTGCTAGCGCCTCTCGTTGCTGCTGCCTTTGGCGCAACCTCTGTCGATACATTCGATACAATGGTTGGTCGGAAAGGACATCATGCCAAAATTGCTGCGTGCTCTTCAGTGCTTCATTCGCTTCTTCTTGCTCCTTTTCCAGCTTGGTGATCTCCTTCGAGCTTCCACCATGAGCCGGGCCTCGTTCATCTGAACAACTGCGTTGCTTTGCCATTTTTGCATATCTTCTGGTGCCATCAGATGTTCAGAAATTGCAAAAATGGCAAAGCAACACGGTGGTTCAGATGAACGAAGCTGTGCAAGGTCCCGGTTCCAGCGGAACGGGGACCTTGCACAGCTTCTTCTTGAACTTCTGGCAAGAATCTTCTTCATCCTCCAACACACTCCGGTTTCCGACTCCGCGACAAAAGAGCACAAAATGACGTCCTCAGGGAGCTGAGACCGGTCCGGTGACGAGCCTGAGACAGGTCGGGCTCAGATGCCCCAGAACTGCCGCTGACCGCGCTGAGAGGGGAGCCAGCCTCGACGAGACGGCCTCGGTGCGTCACGAGCCAGCTTGGTCGCCGGGCCAGCCTGAGACAAGTTGGCCTCAGACGCCCCTGGACTGCCGCTGACCTTGGCGCGCTTTCTGCCGCACCTTCTGATTGTTAGCTCTTTTTATGTCCTTCCTCCTCTGTTTAGTGAACAACATTCCATTTCGCCACTTCCAGTAGTCCATCCGGCCCTTCTGCACCGGTGCCTTCTGCAGTGCAGCCTTCTGCAGCACAGTGCTTTGGCAGCTTGCTGGTGAAGGTTCTCAAAGGGATGGATGAAAGCCATTTCCTCGCGTTCATCGTCTGTATGAAAAAGTTATGCTGACGATGAACGTGAGGAAATGGCTTTCATCCATCCGGCACCTGCCACACAGATCGCAGTACAAAGCCCAGCCCGGGGCTACGGTCCTCATCCTCATGTTGCTCGAACCCAACAAAATCTCTGTAGTGTCCGCGCTGTCTTCTGCACCTCCTCCAGGAGCCTCCAAGACGCTGCAGGAGCTGCCGTGAAGCCCCAGCCTCCAGCAGGCTGCTCTGCCCTGACATTCCGGCGTTCTCATCACTTCCATCAACCGGTGGGACGCCCGGCTAACGTAGATCCACGCAACATCTGAGTGGCTTCCCTCCTACTCGGTTGCTTCCAAGCTACCACCCCTTTCATACCTATAAGACAATGCACAACTGCCGTGGCTTGAGAGGAAGACGAAGGCTCGCCTACTGCTGGGCACTTGAGGCAGACTGCAAAGCCTACCTCGCCCAGTCCCCCGGCACCTCCAGCAGCTTCGCACAGAATCTGGCAGGCAAGTGGTGGACTGATCTCCCTCCCTCCGCGCATGCCACTCTGCAGCACGAACCTACTCCACAAAGTCCCAAGTCCGCATGCCAGGGCGACTCTGCATTGAACAGCTCGAACGAGTAAATGCTCGGAGCATCTTCTCGCAGCGCCTGATGAAGACCCTAACACGCCCTCACAAAGCCCTCGTAAACCCTCACAACGGCATGGTTCTTGGTGCGTTCTTGGCGCAACCCACCTCTTTTAGACTTTTCTCCCCGTCTCTCGCCGAGACAGCAGCTAAGAAGCTTGGCGCCAGCCACCTTCGCACGGACCGTTTCGAAAGAAACGAGCCCTTAAGTTCCCCCAGATGGGTCCCAAACGATTGGCCTCTTTAAGTTCTCCCGAGGGTTTTCGAAGAGCTCTGGATGAAGAGGCACATAGTTGCCTGCAAGCAGCGGCATGCCGTGCAGGGACCAGAGGGGTTTCGGCTTAGAACTGGGAAAGGGAGTTGGAAACCGCGGCTTCAGAACCTGGACGTCCCGGCTTGATTCTTCCCACCCCCCTGTGTGAGATTGCCATCCTGCCCCCGCCCCCCCACTGGTGTCCCAAATTGCGTGCGGAGAGAAGACCTGGAATGCAGTGGCACTGATGTCGTATGGAGTTTCTAGCATCCTAGTTTCCCGAACCCTTTCTGTTTCTTCAGCAAGACTTGCTTGCAGGATGCATTGGTACTCTGTGAGGCAAGGTTGCATGAGCTTTACAATCACGTGCACCTTGTCGGTATATGTCCCCGAAGAAGTACTTCCGTAGCTTTGGCTGTCCTGATCCATGCTAGTGAGGCAACCCATGCAACAAACGAGCCTTTCATAAACTGCAAGCTTCCCAATTGCCCTGTTTTGTTCCCTGTGGTCACGGCACGTGACAGTGGTGAGACTATGGGACATGCCGTGCAACATGCCGCTGTAGCAACACATGGCTTCTCAGAACTTGAGGTACAGTAAAGTATTTCGCTGAATAACAACCTTCTTCTCCATCAAGCTCTGCATCCATAAGCAGAAGCACGCTTCTCTATGCTAACTGCTAACTCGCCGCCGTCTCCGGCTTCGGCTATGACGGCTACGACTCTCTTTGCGGCTGCGCTTTCGGCTGCGGCTTCGCTGGGAGCCTGCACAGTTGCTGCAGCATCAGCTCAGCGTTCGGCAATTGTTGGTCTACATTTCTTGGAAGCTTGCAACTGCTGCTTCTAGCCTCCCGTTGACTGGGCCTTGATTCCCTGGACGCACAGCGCGCCGTTAAGGGAAGGACATCGCTGCCATGGCGCAGGCTTCTACATCACTGGGCAATGTCAAGTCAAGTTCACGAATCCTCGTACACATGGGATGAGAACAGGAATGTTGGACTGGAGGTTTGATTCAGATTTGTTCGATATAACTGAAGTAGGCACATGGTGCGGGACACTGGCTGGCATCAGAGTGGAACTTGGCCCAATCGCATCAGCATCAAATCTCTCTTGACATGAAACATCCTCGGCTCAGTTCTGGGGCAAAAGCCCCACAAGCAGTCACACGCGTTCGCCTTTGCCAGTAGCAGCCTCACCTTCGGCCATGCTTTGGGTGGCACAGCTTCTGGAAGGCCTGGCGCATCTGCCAACCATCCTTTTTGCCGCAGCGTGTGCAATTGGATCATACTTGCAAGCTTCCACCATGCCTGCCTGAAGGGCACCAAGCCTTGCAATTGACGCGTCAGTACTCAAGCATAAGCATGTGTTTAGGGCTCTCAGGGACCCCATCATGGACTGACTCAGGACAGTGCCAGAAGCAGAAGGGCAAAAAGAGAACCTAATTGGCAAGTGCAAGTTTCCATAATGTATCCTTAACCCAAAATCTACTTGCGCACTTGCCTGAGCTGAGGCGAGTATGTATGCCTGGCACCAAGGTGCAAATACAACTCATTGGTCGGTGTGACCACTACCAACACAGCTAATGTGGAAGGTGGACACGCCCAGTGCGGCTGCCGCCTTGCAGGCGCATGCTCTTCGTGTATACAATGCAAACGGAATCAACCCAAATATCCCTGAGTGGAGCGAGTACACAGCTTGCACCAGGGTCAGCACACAAACAGCAAATGCCCGGGCTTCTCTCCGGAGGCCTGCGAAAGCAGCCGACAACGACAGCAAGCCCTCAGACAAGCGTCCTCCCCTAATCCTGAACGCCGGGGCTGCCTGGGATGGTCGTGACGTGGCACTGCGTGGGGCGCCGACTGACAAGTCGAACTGAACTGACCCTCACATGTGGTGTGGTTGCCTAGGCAAGCTTGTTGCATCGAAGCTCAAACCCTTCAAACTATTTGTTCGACGCATTCTTCCTGAAGTCTAGTATGCCCGACCCAGACAGCTGGACTCGTCGCCTGCAAAGCCACATCGGCGCTGGACAGAGCCGCGCTATTGGATTGCTTGTCATATACAAGCCAAAGTGCCGTCGCAACATCGCACTGTTGAGCGTTTATCGCCGGCAAGCAAGTCGTTCTTTCCGTGCGAGACGAGATGTGCACAAGCGCCGATGAATGAATGACGTTTGCGGCGTCGAGTACACTTCAGCAACTAAATGCAAACGCAAAGTTTTTCGCGGATAAGCAGTGCGTCACATCATGTGCAGCCACCCTCGCTATATGGAACCGCTCGTGTCTGTGGCGACATCGTCGCGCAAGAGTGCTGCCTGCTGTAGACCGCTGGCCACCAAAAACCCCTTTTCAAATGGCTCTTTCAAGGTCTTCAGCGAGACGTTTTTCACACGAAAATCACACTGCAGCGACCATCAGCAGCGACCGGATCTCAAACTACTCGGGTTCTCAGGAACCTTGAACATAAAATCTAATAGCCACATGATGTCACCTGCGTGCGGGTTTTCGGGTTTGTGTACAAGCGATCTCCATCGATCCCTATCCTGGGCTCAAAGGCAAACCGCCCTAGACAACTCATTGCACGTACCAATTGTTGTGGAACAGGAATGTGCATGTACGAATATCTGCCTGAGTAGGAATCCGGAAAAAAGACTGCATGGCCGTGCTTCAGTGAGGCCTGACTCAGCCCTGTGGGCACGTGGTCTGCTGACCCTATTTGATGTCCCAAAAGGGCCTCCCTGGGCTCGATAGCTCTGTGGGAATACACAAGCCGGACTTGAACTGTTTTGCGAATATGTTGAGATGAGAGGATGTAAGGGAGAGTTTTCCATTGCATACACGAGGATGAATTGAATAATTGCACGGACACTTGCAACTTCCATGGGGAGTGAAGGGCTGTTGTGAGAAGGGCGTGTGCAACATCTACCTGTGTCCAGGAGTCTTGTAAGGAGGGGGAGGAAAAGACACCGCGATCTGTATAAGGCGAGGTGTTCACACCGATCCTTATTAAGGTTGCACGCCTTGTTTGTGTCCTTCAATTCGTGGAGGAAACGATTCAGCTGATCAGCCGAGCTCGGAAGTAGAACCATATCAGCACACTCCATATCCCAGAGTGGAGGGAGAGGTGCGGAAAAGATCTTGAGATTTCACCATACAAGCAGCAGACGCACGTTAAAATAACGGAGAAAGGTAGGGTAGAGATTGCGAACTTGCCGGAGACCTGTAGTCTGGGTGTGAATACTGAATCTCAAAACGGAATCTCGGACAACGAAAGTAGGGTTCCATGATGACTCTGATGATATGGTCTGGTATTTCATGACTTGAAGGGCCGAAGAAATGGTTGCAAAAGTCACCGAAAGGAAAGGAGGAAGTCTGACGTTCATACGGGCATCATCTTCTCGGCAGTGAATACGCTGAGATCCTGTGAAAACCTGAATGGAAATGTTTGAAAAAATGCGGGAGCCGTTGTCGCTGCTCTTACTGCTACTCTCTTGCTTTTCACTCGGCGACCCTGCGGTGGGCCAGGGCCAGGACCCTCAAGTCACAACCAAGAACGGCTGGGCCAGGAGGCTCAATAAGGGCTCGATCTCACCTTCAAGCGCTGAAAAAACACCGCGCCAGCTAACCTTGCTACGTGCGTCCCTGGACGGAAGGTTTACCGAAAAGAATCCATGAAAGCAGTACTCGGAATGGGCTGCTAGGAACAGGTAGGAGCCCACTGCAATGCTGCGTTGCGGTTGCTCCCGTCTAGCCATGCCTTTTGGGTGCTTGTTGCTGCTGCTGTGTTTTTGCATTTTTGAAGATTAGGGCTTCGTATGTATGTCATAATTTTTCTTTAACAACTACTATGTGCTGAATCCTTGGTGTGTCTGGACTCGAACGTAGAGGAGGGACGTAGAGTGACGAGCGCAGGGACGTAAGCCCGGCTACCATAGGGGGAAAAGACAAAGAGGGACGTCAGGGACTTAGAACGTTTCACTCTGTTTCAGCCGATCTAGTCAGCAACAAAATCGTACCCATCGTACCCCCTGAAAAATTTCCTCCTGCGAGCTGCGGGTATTCATTTGCATATGTTCTTCTTGCCGTGTTTTGGACATTTCTGACACGGTCATTTCGCACAAAGAACCAATCTGGTCCATACGCAACAAATCCTGACACCATGACCAAATGGCTTGCGTTCGCCTGTCCTGCTGGTCGCAAGAACGTGGCGCGAGCTGTTTTTTCACAGATGAGTCCAACTATAGAGGGGATACGATTTGCTGGAGGGCATACGATTTGCTACGCACCCCTCCGAAGATGAAAATAGCGCGGAAAGCACGGTCGGATTCCTTGCTTGGAAATTGGTGGGTCTTGTCGGGGGTCTGCAGTCATTGAAGATAAGCCCAGATAAGCCCCACCATCTACACGCGCTTGAAGGTCCATGCGGAGTTGGAATCCCATCACACTCTGTCAGCTCCTGGTGAGGACACAAGCCTCATGCCAAACAGACAAAGCAATCGCCACGCTTGATTTCCGAAAGTTCGCAAACGCCAGTCCTGTCACGCAGCGCCGCCATGACAGGATCTACCCGGCGCGGCAAGTCTGCGCCCGACACACCTAACCAAACTGCGGCTAGAATCTCGCGCCTCAAGATATCTGACGATTTTAAAGTCCGAGATGCAGCAACGGAGGCAACGCGCCAGCCAGTTCTGTTGAGGCGAACCACGCTCCTGTCTCTGGCTACACGGTCATCGTTGAAAGCACGCACACACACACACACACACACACACACACACACACACACACACACACACACACACACACACACACACACACACACACACACACACACACACACACACACACACACACACACACACACACACACACACCCCCACACACACACACACACACACACACACACACACACACACACCCACACACACACACACACACACACACACACACACACACACACACACACACACACACACACACACACACACACACACACACACACACACACACACACACACACACACACACACACACACACACACACACACACACACACACAACCACACACACACACACACACACACACACACACACACACACACACACACACACACACACACACACACACACACACACACACACACACACACACACACACACACACACACACACACACACACACACACACGGTTAAAGAGTTACAGCATGACGTATGAACACAGACGCTCTCGGCCTCGGCCAGGAGATCTCACCGTCATCGAGCTCATCCACGATCTCGCCATCCAATGCCTTTCGCAGCGAAGGCAGACTGATAGATGCAATCAGGCACCGTTGAAGCAGAAGCTCATGCCGGTGTCCCAAGATTCCCAAGTCGCTGCAAAGGGCCTTAGCAAAGAGGCAATTCTCAATGTCAATATCTGACTACATCATAGAACCCACTCGCGCGTAACCAAGCACAAACAAGGGCAACAAACAGCCATGGAGGAGCGCATTTGAATCACGCTCACTATCTAGACAATCGTCATTTTGGCGAGGCCAAATTTCAGGCCAATGGGCCAACACTGAGTCGCCAGCGGAGACGGGATACGCCGTCGGGAAAAAGCGCAGCGGGCCATTGTACACAGCCTCTGCGGAGAAATCTGGGCACCTGATCATAGGGTCTTTTGTGCATTGCCACGACGTCCAATATCCACGGCAACAGCTGCTCCGTTCTGACAATTCGCTCCGGAAATCTCTAGTTACTCTAGCTCCTGTGGACATGTCCTATTTTGAATCTGCGACGGACGGTGGTGACAGAGGCCTGTCAACCTCTAGCTGGCACTCGCGCTCCGGGGCGCTCCGTGCCCGCGTTCGTGGAAGCATCAACATCTACAAGTCGGTTGGACCTTGTCTCGAGCCTGGAACTAGCAGACGTCAAATCAACTTCGAGAATAAGCCCGAACCTGACCCCTACCCCACGCCCCAATTGGCCGAAGAAAGGACACAAAGGATCCAGCACAAGATAAACTGGCTCCCTGCAAGTCATCAAACAAAAGAAGGCTTTTGCATCATTGTCAAAGTGTATTGTATTTCCAAGTCAAGTCTACTTGCGGGCTCCATGATATGACGTGGGTGTGCACAAATTGTTTCGGTCCAGATTGCTGCTTTGTGCGAAATGACCGTGTCAAAATGTCCAAGACACAGCAAGTGAAGATTGAGTGAATACCCGCAGGTACGATTTGTCACGCGCCCATCCGAAGATGAAATAGCGCGGAGAGCGAAAAACCTAGCCTTCGGCCCCGAACACATTTGCCCCAAGTTGGTTTTCCCCCCCCCCAAACCCCTAGATTCCTGATCAGCAAAGCTGGGTCGTATACGCAGCTAGACAGACGCTTGAAGACTTGAGCCCACTTGCGACGTGACTTCACACGTGCTGTCGTGACTTCGCTTCTCTTGGCACGTGCTTGGAAGTATCAGACTTCATGGGCCATGATGGAATCATGGAAAACACGTCGGTCCTGCTGATGTATAGGGGCCATGCTTTCTCATTAAGCCCTCAGTTTGTGACGTACTCGGAATGGTATATTCTGGAAGTAGCTCAAGAATTAAAAAGGTAAAACAAAGGTAAAACAAAGGTGGTCATGCAAAGGTGGAAAAAAGGTGATGCTTCATATGCAAAGGTGAAAAAAAGTGACGCTGGATATGAGAGGTAACAGAGAGGTGGTAATGCTAATGCTAAAGCGGAAGCATGTGATGCTGGATATGAAAGGTAAAAGAAAGTGGCGGTGCAGCGGCGGCGGCGGTGGTGCGGCGGCGCAGCGGCGACGGGGTCGGGGGGGGGGGGGGGGGGGGGGGGGCGGCGGCCCCACCTATGGCTCCACCTTTGTTTCACCTCTGTCTCCACCTTTGTCTCCACCTTTGTTCCACCTTTGTTCCACCTTTGTTCCACCTTCGTTTCACCCTTTTTCACCTTTTGTTCACCTTTTTTTCTCACCTTTTTCCTAGGAAAAATGCGACTCGGACGTGCCCCAACCCCGACGGATCTCGACCCCCGCCCGGCGCCCGTGCAAAAAGTGGCGAAAAGGTGGCCGCCACGCCCCACGCCACCCAAAAGGTGGCCAAGCAGGCTCGTCCCTACCGGCAGCGGCAGCATACCCTACTCCCACACCTCTTCCCTTCCCCCGACGAACCACATTCACCTTTAGGTTATCCTCCCTACCTTTTTCCTACCTTTCCCATTCACCTTTAGTTTACCTTTCGCTCACCTTCGCTGTCCCCCACACCTCCTCCCTTACCTTTTTTCTACCTTTCCCCGTTCATCTTTAGTTTACCTTTGTTTCAGCTTTGTTAATTATTTTGTTCAACCCAGAATATACCAATTAGCACTTCACAACCCTAAGTGCAACAAGACGACGGCACATTGGGGAATAGCACTCAGCATTCAGCAGCATTGCTTCCGTGATGCGGGTACTCGCTGCTACAGCCGCAGAAGACCCCGTGCTTTGCCGGGTTCAGCCAGCTCATGACACGCGACAATTTCAACTTGTGTAGTTGTCGGACTGCTCTCCAACTGCTGTTCAAGCCTGTAGCGTTTTGATTACCCACGCTCACGCAGCCGTCACTGCTGCTGAAGAAACTGTTGTTGTAGCAGTTAAACGTTTTGGTTGTCAACGAAAGCTTATGAGCACCTACGAAAGCAAGCGCGCCCTGGCTGCTTTCTTCTTTCATGGAGCCGGCAGTCGGTCCAGGTTTATGCAGAACACTGAAACGTTGCTTTGTGGCCCTGAGCCTACGAAATCCTGACAAGGCATTGGGCGCGTGCAAAGTCCTCTTGTGCATTGACACGTGGTGCACAGCGCATGTCCTGGGCTGCGTGTGCTGCAGGAGCCAAGGGCGCCGCGCGAGCTGGATACCTTCCTGTTGCAGGTGGAAAACCGTACACTCCTCAGAATTGTCGTAGCAAGTTCGCAAGTAGTCTTGGCATTAGCCTGTGCATTTGGTGTGGAACTGCCTTGACGTTGCGCAGGTCTTTTCATGACATAAACACTGACGATGAGAAAGAATGGGCAGCACCACTCTCAGACAGAATTGCAGCAGCGCCGCTTTCTTGCAGCAAGGAGCGTTTTGCTGCCGGAAGCCGCAAGGATGGATCTCAGAACAACGCGACGTCTGACATTGAGGATCTCTATAACGCAGATTGGTCTGCTACGGCGACATCTCCGAGGTAAGTCTCGCGTCTTCGTGGCGTTTTGCTTGTAGCACGAAGTGTTGCAGGAAGGGCTCTTCATCGACAGGGAAGGCCTTGTGTGTCCTGTGCTGGAAACCATGCTGGGAGTGCTTCAAATTCAAAGCGAATCAGTTCTTGATCCCTGATAAGCAAGTAGTTCTTTCCGTGCGAAACGAGACTTGCACGAGCGCCGATGTGAAAAGGGCGTGTGCAACATCTACACGTGTCCAGGAGTCTTGTAAGGAGGGAGAGGAAAAGATACCGCGATCTGTATAAGGCGAGGTGTTCACACCGATCCTTATTGCAGGCCTTGTTTGTGTCCCTCAATTCGTGGAGGAAACGATTCAGCTGATCAGCCGAGCTCGGAAGTAGAACCATATCAGCATACTCCCTATCCCAGAGTGGAGGGGGGGGGAGGTGCGAAAAGGATTTTGAGGTATCTTTCGCACATAAGCCCAAAAGCAAACATACATAAGGTGAAACGTCTGGCACGTGTGCATGTGCCTTGAACAGCTGGAGTGGTCGGCTTTTTGCGGAGATATGACAAAATGACCCATTAAGCATTCCTTCCATGCGAGTCCAAAGCACCAGTCCAGAAGGAACGTGTCATGACTAAATGGTTGACTTCTGCAGTGCTGTGCATGAAAAGGTTTGCCCCCGCTGCGAAGCCACTTTCGACGCAGCTTCTCCGCAGTGCCTACGATTCCTCGTGACAATGGTTTCGCACCGACATATGGAAAGGGACAGCACACGATGCAGGTTCACGAGGCTGGAGAAGTTTCTGACAAGGCACACGTTTGTCATTCCGCACCACGCAGATGACTTCCTTGTGCAAGCCAGAACTGCTGCACCGCAAAGTTCTCTGCCATACCAGGCCAAGCCTAGCCCATTCACCCATTCGTCGCGATTGGGAGGTTGCAGCGAAGCCGTAGCCTGAAGGCCGGGGAGCCTCATGGCATCATGCTTGGATAGTATCCATCCAGGCCATGATGGTCTTACACGATGACTGTACGCAAAGCATCAACTTGAGACCCTGTTTGGCCTGCACTGGTGGTGCAGAGAGACAGTCCGCTGGAAAGAGTGATTGCCTCCTTTGACTTATATGTACAGAGCTGGACGCTGCCCAGATGACTTCCGTGTGCACATCGTTCTTCGCATTGGCCAGATTTGTTTGACTCTTCCTGTTGACCCATTGGTATTGGGCAGGTTGCAGACAAGCAGCCTGAAGTCGTTTGGGAGCCTCACAACCAGGCAATCAACAGGGTGACTTTTCGCAAGTCCGCGAATTGGACCCCTTTGCGCACTGCCTTTGTGCTGTGAAGCAGCGACTTGGCAAGCATGATCGCCATGTTTGAACCGATTTCTTTCTGTATGGCCACAGTCCACGGCAGCGGTGACAGCAAATCGTGTCGCATGTCTTCAGCTCCAAGTCCTGCCGCGACGGTGCGCCAACTCCTACTGCGATTCAGAAAGCTCCGGGCGCCAAGCTCTCCATCGCGCAGCGACTTTCTACCATCAGAAAAAAAAACGCTCGACAAGCCCAAGCAGCCCAGGACCAATACAATCCCTTCGAATCCCTCAAGCGTGTCTACTGAAAGGCAGTCAAGACACCCAGTAGCAGAGTATCCCTAGACCCTAAACTCCCTTACCCCTAAACCTTAAACCCGAAACTCCCTTGACCCTAAACTCCCTGAATCCCAACTCCCTAAACCAGAACCCCAAACCCCAAACTCCCTAAACCCGAAACCCTAACTCTAAACCCGAAACCCGCTCATGGAGGATGCCGCCTCTCGTTTCGGAGAGACCTGGGAAGGCCCAGCAGCGGAGAGCAGGCTTTCATATAGTCTCCATGGTAATTCCTTTTTCGGTTGACCAAGAGATTGGTTAGGATCCTGTAAACAAGGAACTACAATGGAGACTATAGGTAGAGTTGCACATGATTTAAATTTCGCAGGCTTTCGTCTCCAGCAGTGGTCGAGTTGCCTCGGGCTTCTGGGCTCAGCCCTGCAGAAGATATGCTCTTTCTAAGCAATCAAGATCAATTAAAACAAAGGAGCACCATGCAACACAAACCGAGGCGTCAAGAAGCCTCGCAGCTGCAATTTTCACAGCTCATGGTGGCCTCAACACAGTGCTTCACTTGCCATGCCAGCTTGTTGTTGCTCAAAGACAGCCTCTGAAGCGAGGTCAAGCCCTGGAAGACTCTTTCCGGCAGCTCTCCCAGCTTGTTGTTGCTCAAATACAGCCTCTGAAGCGAGGTCAAGCCCTGGAAGACTCCTTCCGGCAGCTCTCCCAGCCTGTTGTTGCTCAAATACAGCCTCTGAAGCGAGGTCAAGCCCATGAAGCGAGGTCAAGCCCTGAAAAACTCCTTCCGGCAGCTCCGCCAGCCTATTTCCGTGCAAATACAGCGTGTGAAGCGAGGTCAAGCCCTGGAAGACCGCGTCCGGCAGCTCTCCCAGCCTGTTGTTGCGCAAACACAGCGTCTGAAGCGAGGTCAAGCCCTGGAAGACCGCGTCCGGCAGCTCTCTTAGCATGGTGCCGCGCAAATCCAGCGTCTGAAGCGAGGTCAAGCCCTGGAAGACCGCGTCTGGCAGCTCTCCCAGCAGCCTATTTCTGCGCAAATACAGCGTGTGAAGCGAGGTCAAGCCCTGGAAGACCGCGTCCGGCAGCTCTCCCAGCCTGTTATTGTGCAAATCCAGCGTCTGAAGCGAGGTCAAGCCCTGGAAAACTCCTTCCAGCAGCTCCGCCAGGTTGTTGAAGGCCAAATCCAGCGTCTGAAGCGAGGTCAAGCCCTGTAAGACCGCGTCTGGCAGCTCTCCCAGCCTGTTATTGTGCATCCAGCGTCTGAAGCGAGGTCAAGCCCTGGAAGACCGCGTCTGGCAGCTCTCCCAGCAGCCTATTTCCGTGCAAATACAGCGTGTGAAGCGAGGTCAAGCCCTGGAAGACCGCGTCCGGCAGCTCTCCCAGCCTGTTATTGTGCAAATCCAGCGTCTGAAGCGAGGTCAAGCCCTGGAAAACTCCTTCCGGCAGCTCCGCCAGCTTGTTGTCGAGCAAATACAGCGTCTGAAGCGAGGTCAAGCCCTGGAAGACCGCGTCCGGCAGCTCTCCCAGCCTGTTGTTGCGCAAATACAGCGTCTGAAGCGAGGTCAAGCCCTGGAAGACCGCGTCCGGCAGCTCTCCCAGCCTGTTGTTGCTCAAATACAGCCTCTGAAGCGAGGTCAAGTGCTGGAAAACTCCTTCCGGCAGCTCCGCCAGGTTGTTGAAGGCCAAATCCAGCGTCTGAAGCGAGGTCAAGCCCTGTAAGACTTCTTCCGGCAGCTCCGCCAGCTTGTTTTCGAGCAAATCCAGCGTCTGAAGCGAGGTCAAGCCCTGGAAGACCGCGTCCGGCAGCTCTCTTAGCATGGTGCCGCGCAAATCCAGCGTCTGAAGCGAGGTCAAGCCCTGGAAGACCGCGTCTGGCAGCTCTCCCAGCAGCCTATTTCCGTGCAAATACAGCGTGTGAAGCGAGGTCAAGCCCTGGAAGACCGCGTCCGGCAGCTCTCCTAGCATGTTATTGTGCAAATCCAGCGTCTGAAGCGAGGTCAAGCCCCGAAAGACCGCTTCCGGCAGCTCTCTCAGCGCGATGCCGTGCACATCCAGTTTTAGAAGCCCGGTCAAGCCCTGGAAGACCGCTTCCGGCAGCTCTACCAGCCAGTTGTTGGTCAAATCCAGTGTCTGAAGCGAGGTCAAGCCCGCAAAGGTGCGGTTGGAGACGGTGTCGAGATTGTTGTTGCTGAGGTCCAGGACACGGAGGCTGTGGAGCTGGGCGAAGGTGCCGTCCTCCAAGGCCTTCAGCTCGTTCTCGCTGACATCCAGCACTTCCAGCCGAGGGTTCTGCGCGAAGTCCGGCAAACGCGTTAGCAGGTTCCCACTCACGATGATGAAGCCATTGCGGGTCTTGCCACCTAGAAGGAGCTGTTCCAGGTTGAGCAGCGGTTTGAGAACCTGGGTGGGGAGGTCGGCGAGATTGTTTTGGCTGAGCGACAGGACGCGCAGCTGCGCCAGGCCGCCGAAGGCCTCATCCTCCAGCTGCTCGAGGTTGTTTCTGCCCAGGTGCAGGACTTCAAGGCAGCTCAGGCGCCGGAATCTCTTGGGTGGCAGGGAGGTCAATGTGCTGTTGGTCAAAGATAGCCGTCGCAGAGAGCAGCCAAAAGGGTCGAAGGCTTCTTCGGCGACGCTGGCAAGGTCGGTCAGGACCAGCTCCGACTGTCGGAGTGCGGCTGCTAACCCGCAGCTTGCCAGGCGGGGCCTCGCCCCCTGAGAGCAGCGGCACGGGAAGCATCTGAAGTCGCCGGAGTGGCCAGGGTACATGTCCGGGGAGCGAAGCAACAGAAAAAGTACCAGCAGCAGGATGGGGGAGTACAGTGCCCTGAGGCATCTCAGCACGAGCCGGCCATTACCGGAAAAAAAGATCGTGCTGTCAGTTTGCTTCGATTGCTCTGGCTTCACAGAATGGCTTTCGCCCTGACTGCCCAAATCCCTGGCACGCTCGACGGAGCGGCAGGCACAACAGGTGTGCGCAATGCTGATGTACACCGCCAGGTACTGCAGGATGTCACCGGGAAAGGCGAAGCTTGGGCTTATGCCTCGTAAAGCACACATGGCCCGAGCTTGTATCGAAAGTTCTGGTGACACTACATTCGTGCTCATGACTACCATCATTACTTTACTATATTATTGTTATGCTACAGCATTAATAAGTCTGCTCAAGCTGCTGTTGCTGAGGTCCAGCTCCTCCGCATTCCCGAAGTTGCCACGCACGGTCATCTCCAGCGTCAGCTCGGACATGGCAGTCACCTGAGCCGTGCTTAACTCCCGGCACCCCCTTCTCTAAACCTTGCTTTTCCTGTCAAGGAGCCACGGCGAGCAAGTAGGTGAGCAAGTACCCCAGATCCATCACCACGTCCATGACGGCAGCACCTCGGCTTTGTCCCCCGCACGCAGACACGCTGTCTACTTCCCCTCACCGTCACTCGCTCGCACTCACTCCGAGGAGCCGTAGCGACACCAGCGGGAATCTGGCCGCACAAAGAGAATGCTCGGGTAAAGGCTGTTGAAGGCCAGCAGCGCGCAGAAGATCCAGAAGTATCGTTTCAGTGGTGAGGCTGCTGGGATGTTCTGATGCATTGCAAATGCGACGGTTCCTCCCAGAAGCGGTACCTGGGCGGGAGTGCGGCCTGCACGTCTTGGATTGCATTGATTTAGACGCTTACTGGTGTACTGCGAGCACTTTGTATGATCCCGAAAATTTTGGGGAGCACCAGAGGCATCTTTCCTACGATTCGTGAGAACGACCGCCTTCCCGAAGGCTTGCAGGAGGACGGTCATTATCTGGATCACTGCGACCTTCAAGGCACTCAGGTCAAACAAGCGCACGAAATGATTGAGCAGAGCTGAGCTGCACGAACACAATTGCAGGGAGCTGCTTCCAAAACGCCCTGCCTTGATAATGTAACAGTCGCCATGGACTCCAAAGTGCCGCTCAAAGATGATCTGGGAAGGTTTCAGCCTGCACTTGCTGCTTTTCATGAAAATGAAGATCCCTAGATATCACAAATTAAAAATTCAAGGAAATTTGGACAGCTGCGCTTCTGACCCCTGCCAGCAACCCTTAGAGGCCTCTCACTGCGCTCCTGACCCCTTTTCCCTTTGACTGGCAGAATTCTCGGCACCAAACGAAGAGACCTCCTCAGTCGTAATGCACAACTTTTTCCTTTCGTCATCCGAAACTCCAGGACCACTTCCCTGAACGACAGGTACCACATCCACCACTCGCTCTTCTGCAGCCGACACAGTTCCAACCTCCGCATTGGGCACTTTGTTTTCTGGACCCACCGATTCCACCGCTGCCACACCCTCAGAAAGCACTTCCATTTCTTCCCGATCCAGATGTTCTCCAGCGATGTCTGCTTGGTTTCCAGAAATTCCTTCCTCTTCAGGAGAACCCGAGGTCTGAGCGTCAGTACCACCCCTAAGACCGCTATCCCCGATAGTAGAGGAAAAATCTTTTTCAGCTACACTATTTACACCACTGTTCACACTGTCCAAGCTACCCTGTTGTGCCCTAAAAGACTCAGTCGGCGACGAAGACGAGGTAGTACCCAGTGCTGGCTCATCTTCCGCAGGGACAATGCCCACTCCAACGCCTGACACCTCACTGCTTTCAGCCATTCCAGTCTTCTCAGGCACCACCCATTGGGTATCTCCAGTGTCTAAACAGTAAAGATATTCTCTCCCATCATCATGAAAATGGCGGAGGCCTCTCACTGCGCTCCTGACCCCTGCCAGCAACCTTAGAGGCCTCTCACTGCGCTCCTAACCTGCCAGCAACCCTTAGAGGCCTCTAACTGCGCTCCTGACCCCTGCCAGCAACCCTTAAAGGCCTCCTGCACTCCTAACCCCTGCCAGCAACCCTTAGAGGCCTCACTGCGCTTCTAACCCACCAGCAAGCCTTGGAGGCCTCTCAGGGCTTCTCCCTGCCAGGTTCCGAGTATGCTGGGGGGGCGACGAACGCGCGTGCACGACGACGACGCGGCAACAACGACGACGCGACAACGTTGCACCTAAGGGCAAAACCGGCGCAGGTGTACCTGGTGAACCTGCGGGTACACCGGGTTCACCGGACCCATGTGGGCAAACTGCGCAGGTGAACCCGGTGAACCCGCAGGTACACCGGATTCACCGAGTCTCTGCGTCGACGCCACAACGGAGGGCACCGCTATGTCGCCGCAAAAACCGCTACTCTCTCTTATGCTGTCGTCTCTAGACCCTACTAGATCGTCGTACTTAGACTGATTCAATTGTTGTCGGCTTTAACTGTCAGCACTCTCCGAAGCTACTCCAGGTGTCTGTCTATAATCTCAACGTCGTGCTTCAGTGCCTGCTTCCCTTGAGTTGCTTCGCAACACTCGGCCTTCTTACTGCAGTTGTTGACAAGCCACCGGCCCAGCTCCTGGATGCCATCCTCCCGTCTTTGCAGAGAAGCTCGACCTTACTCGTGGATGGCGGCGCCTGGCAGGCCGGCCGTGGACAACTTCTGCCACCGCGCACTTCTGCGTGAGCTTAATCCGTCCACCATCGCCTTGCGTCTGCCTGAAGCCCAAGCTTTTAAAACCATCACTTGTGCAATTTGGTTCAAAGCCCCCTTTGTCCTTGTCTCGAAGCTTTGCTCTCTCTTCGTCCTTGCCTTCGAAGTTTTCGAAGCTTCTTCTTTCGAACCGGTTCAACGCAGGTTCGAACTTCTTTGCAATCCAAGTTCACCAGGTTTAACTTCAATATACAAATTCCACCCCCTTACATCTTGTCTTGTTTTGAGTTTCTCACTTCCAAATTTTCGCGGCCAAATGGCCCGAAGATCGTTGTGTCCTGGGGCCTTTCTCAGCCCTATCGATTCTTCAGTTTTGCGTCGTCCGTACGCCCAACACCCTTCGAGTTTTGAATTAGATCTGAGAAGTAAGAGTGAGAGAGCGATGAGTGAGTGTGGCCATGAGTGCACCAGCGTTTGGCAAGCTCTCTGCGCGCGTGGCAAAGTTCAGAGCTGAAGTGCCGCACTCCAGCACACGGATGCCGCGCCTGCCAGCACAAACGACGCAAGTGTCGCGCCTGCCAGCGTGTGGCAAGCCCCCCAGCGCGCGTGTGGCTTGAAAAAAAGGGCGCGCCAGCAAGTGCTTAATATATAAGTAAGGGGCCACTTATGGTAACTTATTCCAAAAGCCACTACAATGTCAATACAGCTTCTTTTGCTGCAACGTCACTACAACATCACTACAACGTCACTACAACGTCACTACAACGTCACAACGACGTCACTACAACGTCACTACAATGTCACTACAGCCACGTTGTGACCGCGTTGTGTTGTGACCGCGTTGTGACCGCGTTGTGACCGCGTTGTGACCGCGTTGTGTTGTCAAAATGGAGCGAAAAAGAATTTCGTTTGTTTCAATAATGAGTCAAATATGAGCCAACAATGATTCAATAATGACTCAATAATGTCGCAATAATGACTCAATAACGTTGCAATCTTTGCTCAAAGCAGAAGTTGCAGCAGTAGCAGCAACAGCAGCAGCAGTAGAAGTAGTAGGCAGACTTCGAAGAGACTCCAAAAAGACTGCAGTCTCCACCGTAAGAGATTCCATAAAGACTGAGTCTCTCACCGAGTCTCTGCAGCGAGTGCTGCTTATGCATGTTACTGCAGTTTGCAGCGCTTTTACGACTGTTCTTCGCGGTGCTGCTGTAACGGTCACTACGCGTCACTACGGGTCACTACGGTGTCACTACGCGGTCACTACGCCCAAACTCTTCAAAGGCTCCGCGCCACGCCAGCCTAGCCGAGCAGGTAAAAGCCTCTCCCACATGGCAGAGGCTAGGGCAAATATCATCAAGCAGGTATACGAAAATCCGAGAACCGGCTTCGGCAATCAAGCAGAAAGCCTCAAACAAGCTCGCTTGCAAGATTCGCCGCGTCGACGCGGTCTCTAGACGCATGTCAGAGCTACACCTCACCGTAGAGCTGCTACGAGGTCTCTACACGCATTCTAGATTGCACGCGGCCACGACACGCTCACGACGCTGTTTTTACGGTCACGACGCGGTCACGACGGCACGGTCACGACGCGGTTGCGACGCGGTCACAACGCTTTTGCGGTCACGACGCGGTCACGACGTTGTCGCGACGCGGGCGCTTTTGTGGCCACAACGCGATCACGCGAGGCAGCCACGACGCGGTCATGACGGTTGCGACGCGGTCACGACGTGGACACGACGATGTCGTCACCTCGGTCACGACGCGTTTTGTGGTCACGACGCCGTCACGACAGGTCACGACCGGGTCACGACGCGGTCACGACGCGGTCAAGTGAAACCCAGAGCCCGCAAAACCAGCTGCGAGCACGGATTCGCCGATTTCATTCACGAATAGCCAGAAAAATCATGCCAACAAGTAAGACTCAAAGTTGAAGAACGGCAGGGCTGGACAACACTCGCACAAAACTTTGAGGAAAACAAAGGGAGGTAACACTTAGACCGGGCAAGGGGGGCACCCCAAACTAAGTTCGTCTAAGCCATTGCCCCTTCGCACGAAGCCTCGTGGGCGTCTGCTAACTTCGTCGAACCTTCCCTGCGTTCGCAGGGGCATCTACTCTCCATGGGTTAGTCTTCCAGCTGACCCTTGAACCCTTCGTGAATCTGTCCTCAGGTTCGCAGAAGTTCGTGGCACCCGGTTCTGCCCCGCTAAGTTCGTGGAATGGGTGCCTGTTACCCGTCAGACGGTTACCTACCTCCGTGTTAGCCTGAACTACTGTCATGCTTGAAGCGTTCCACATCGTGCTGGCAGGTGAGTACTGGCTGAGCGAAGCAATTCAAGCGCTCTTCCCCGCTTTTCTTCAAATGGATTGATCGCGTCTGTGCACTTCACACAGTGAGACACTGATCATCGCCAAGGGCTGCTATGTGGCGCAAGCACCTCCCTCATCGCTGACACTGCACACGCTGCCGTTTCGGTAGCAGGCTTGATCTAACCGTGGTGTGGCCCGGAAGCAGCGAAATCTTTACTGCAGTCATCTTGTTCACTGCAGCAGTGGCCTAGCTCGCTACTGCTGCCGATCTAAGCACACCACTTGCAGCAAAAATGACCACACCGAAGACTTGCATGATGCACATCGCAAACCTCGACATGTGAAACTGAGAGACCGTGCAAACAGACTTGCAGAGCGAGATGGTGCCTGCGCAGCACTGATGCTCCGATTTCCTTCACACATCACATCGCCCGGCCTTTCAAGTTGCCCGTCGCGGCAAAAAGCCGTAGCAGTCTCGCCTAGCAGTGATGCTGTCACGTGGAAGGCAAATGGCCGATCACGAAGCCGAGGGTCGGGCTCGCTGGTGTCCTGACGCAGGGCTTCCGATGTGCGTTCGATGCGCTGCCACGCTCCGCCAGCCTGCCAGCATCATAAGCAGCATGGGAAGGAGCCAACAGAGAAGGCTGTCTGGGGCTCCACGCTTCTTGTGAGTAGATGTCGATATTCCTTGCATCGATCTTCTCGAGACTGACGGAATTCTTCTGCTTAATGGCCTCGTGACTTGCGCACATGTCGGGACATGAGCAAAGGAAGCGCGCCGAGTCCGGGTCTGTCTTCAAGTGGTCCACATTTTTGAGTGTCGGATGGTCCTTGCCGAGATGCGACCAAACTCCACTTCACATGGTGCGGCGTCCGATGGCCTGAGGAGACTCCACCTGAAACGCCGGCTCGAGCTCGCCCTCAGGGTCCTCCTGACGAGACGTTGTCTGCACAGAGGTGCTTCTCCAAAACGACCGGCAAATGGGGATCCTCCTTGGGCCTCAGCTTTTCCGTGACCGTCTGATCCTGCAAGTCGAGTGGGTCAAAACTGTGGCAGACATGAACTGACAGCAAACTTGCAGAAACCCTCCAGCAAGGAACAGCCGAAACTCCCAGCCTCCCGCCCCTCCCCTCCCCACGATCAGACGTGTGCCACTATGGGCATGCCGCATGCTCCGCCCCTGTCGACGAGCGTCCGAGACACACTGGAGCCCAGATCCCAACAGGTGCCCCAACCCTGCGTTCAGCTGAATGCTACTGATGCAGTCAAGGATTCCTCGCGCTCCAAGTGTCCTGGCGGATCAGCTGCCGCACCCAGACGACGGATGACGTGGAGGTCGTGCCTGCAGAGCCTCGCAAAACGCCCCAGGTTTGTATCTCGCTATGGCCAATCAACTCCTACAACGGCTGACAATGCGCAAGAGGCAGAAACAAAGCTAAGCAGCGCCCAAAGCAGAAAACAGCTTTAGCGACGGCTGTTGCAGCGTGCGAACCCCAAAATTGCAATTTGGAAAACTGCCAAAAGGATGCTCAAACTGACGTCCACGCTGCTGTGAGCCATCAAAGCGCTCTTTTCAGCATTCACCTTGCGCAACTGCTCCTCCAAGAGCAACTCTTTGACTTGAAGCAGGCAGCTCTTTTGGAACCAATAGCAGTGAAGGCCGCCTACTGCACCAAAATGCTGCATTGAACCATCGTAGAAATACATGGTGTGTCCCTGAGGAAAGAATTGTTGGCGGGCTTCATGCAACCACTGCAAGCTGTGGCTTCGCAACTTACCATGTTTCTCCCAGCTTTGGGATGCGACTTCCACAAAGGCTCCGTTCTGGCAGTTGCTGGCGATGGTTGACCACTTTTGTCCCTCAGGGATTTGCTGACCAGTCAGTGTCATGACAGGAACGGGAATATTCAAATCAGCAGCATCTTCGTCTACCTGCTGAGTAGGGCCGATAACAAAGTCAATCTCAAGGAGCACACTTCCTGAAGGCACTGGCGGCCAGCAGGTTTGGACAGCTCGTGCTGCATCTTGGCTCATGCTTCGGGCGCCACGTGCCACCACAAGGAGGCTGTCCGTGAACTGACCAGCCCCAAGTGCATTGTCGATGTTTTCGGCATGCTGTCTGAGCAGATCTTCAGGTGCTTCTGGATATTCCCTGAGTGCTGCTGCGATGACACGTCTTTGTTCAAAAAAGACCTCATATTCTGGAGCAAAATTCCAACGTCCATTTATACGCAGCATCGTTTTGTTTGCCTGCACCATCAAGCCCAACTTCCGGAAAATGAAGCCGAACTTGCTCTCTACTTCCGCTCCCACCTGTGTGCTCAACGCATCTCCCGGAACAGCTGGACCTATATGCACATGTGGCCGTTGAACTGGATACGCTGCTCGTTGGCCAGGAAGGTAGAAAGTTGTCGGCAATGGTTGCTGTGGGATGGGAGGCCGGCCATGCAGAGCCAGAGCATTCGGTCTGCTACTCCAGCTGTGCGAAGCTGCCATCTTGGGAACTGCATGCTATCATGCGCCATGTGCCTTCTCAGTGTTGCTTCCTTTCATTCTTAGACATGCTCAGTAGTGTCAAATTTGTAGTCACCCTGGCTGCAAGTTTCGACGTGTTGTCCTGCTTGACGCGTTTCTCCATCCACTCCCACATAAATGCAACGTCCTACTCGCAAACGCCACATCAAACCAAGAACGAAGTGATGTTTGAATGATCTCAAATCGCATCTCTAACGGAATTTTCAACAGCTGATCCCACGAACACTGAAGACCTACGAGATGATTTCAGACTCATCTCAATACGATGAGTGTGCAACTGATCTCAAAATCAACATGCTCAACGCGAGGCTTGATGTTTGAGCTGATCGAGCCTGGATGTTGTGTTGGACACAACAACATATCTCGCCACATCATCGTATGAGCACCTCAGGCTTAGACCTGAGACCCAAGTCCACCCAAACCAACCCAAGTGCCTTTGTGGGTGGCCGCATTTGGGGTCGTCCAGCATTTGGGGGAATAATAATAAGAACAGTAATAGTAACACTAGTAAAAGTAATAATGGTAACAATACTGAAACTGCTAATAATACTAATCATGATGGTAACGAACGAGCTGATAAATTAGCTAACGAAGGAAGAGCTTCAAGCATGCGCGTGGGAACCCAAGCGCAGATGCCAGCCGTGAGGAGATTCCTACCACATCCTTGGATACCATTGTGTTCGGTCAGAGTACTAGTCCGTTACGTTAAACTGCTAACCAGAGTTAGGACGGACAAAAATCGGAGACGCTCCTTTTTTATCCGGTGGGCGAAAATCCGGCGCGCGGTCGGATAGGACCTATCTTGAACTTGAACTGCCAGGATCCCCCCAAAACGTTCCAATGAAGTAATGTTCGCCGTCACTTAAACCCATCTTTCCGTCTGTTTGCTAGCCTTCGAACCCCTCCACGGTCACATCCCAAAATCAAACAACTCATACCAAAGACTCCAGCAAGTCAAGCAACTAATCCTGCAAAACTCTGCCCGGAAAGTCATGCTAACAAGTAAGACTCAAAGTTGAAGAACGGCAGGGCTGGACAACACTTGCACAACCTTCCTGTCATGCTAGAAGTGTTCCAAATCATGCTGGCAGGTGAGTACTGGCTGAGCAAAGCAATGCAAGCGCTCTTTCCCCCAGACTTCTTCATACGGATTGATTGCGTCTGTGCACGTAAGCAGAACTAGGAGCGCCTCTGTGAAACTGCTTTTGACCAGCGCTGGCATCCCCTGTACCCGTTGCATGCCCCGCTTGACTTGAAAACTTGAACGCCGTAGCCTGCTCAAGGAATGTGAGAATTGAACTGCTGACTGCTAATCCTGGAAGTCAAGCAAAGCCGCAGCGCAAAAAAAGCGTCAGTGACTGCTGTTGTTGCCTCAGCCGAGAAGCTCAGACAACAAGGTAGGATGCAAGTTCGCAGCGCTCAAACTCCGGCGCTGCTGAGGCACACGCATGCAACTTATACATTGTCCGCTGGTGGCAGCACGAACCCATAGCAATCAGCCCTGCGAGCGGGGCGACGGCAAAAAACCTAAGCTGAAAAGGCATCGAAACCAAGTGCTCGGCTCAGTTGTGTCGCGCAGACTTGCTGACATCTTTTCTTCCTTCACCCAGGCCTTGTCCTGCGAAGTCACGCTGAGACGCGGAACAGGGAGGAGAGTGAGATTGTCATGCAAAGCTCTCCTTCAGACTGTATACATCAATATTGGATGCTGCGATGGTGAGCTTCTCCTTCTTTTCAATTGCCTCGAAGCCAATGGAAGTGCTCAGCAAAGGGCTCGCTGGAAAATGAAAGCTCAGTTCCGCTTCAGGACTTGTTGCCTACAAGACATGCGCACTCAAAACCTCAATCTTTGTCATCGTCCTATTGCAATCAGTTCAGACAGGATGAGCGAAGTTCGGCTTGAGGTCAACACTTCCTTCAGGTCATCCACCTGACGACGTCCACCAAAAGTGTCGAGAACCGCTCATAAACTCATAAGAACCGCGCTGAGACAATCGAGTGGAGCTAAGGTCGCGGCGTTGGCCAAGGCTCCTTTCACTTGGAACGCATTGACTGACTCAAACTCCTTGCCATCCTCGAACTTCAAAGGTGCTGCTTGCAATTGTCACAATTCATGCGTGGGTTCTTTTCAACGTTCCGAAAAAATCAACTCCGCAGTTCTGTCTTCCAGAACGCCGTGCGTTAAACATGGACATGATATGCATGCATCGGAATCCTCCTTGGGCCTCAGCTTTTCCGTGACCGTCTGATCCTGCAAGTCGAGTGGGTCAAAACTGTGGCAGACATGAACTGACAGCAAACTTGCAGAAACCCTCCAGCAAGGAACAGCCGAAACTCCCAGCCTCCCGCCCCTCCCCTCCCCACGATCAGACGTGTGCCACTATGGGCATGCCGCATGCTCCGCCCCTGTCGACGAGCGTCCGAGACACACTGGAGCCCAGATCCCAACAGGTGCCCCAACCCTGCGTTCAGCTGAATGCTACTGATGCAGTCAAGGATTCCTCGCGCTCCAAGTGTCCTGGCGGATCAGCTGCCGCACCCAGACGACGGATGACGTGGAGGTCGTGCCTGCAGAGCCTCGCAAAACGCCCCAGGTTTGTATCTCGCTATGGCCAATCAACTCCTACAACGGCTGACAATGCGCAAGAGGCAGAAACAAAGCTAAGCAGCGCCCAAAGCAGAAAACAGCTTTAGCGACGGCTGTTGCAGCGTGCGAACCCCAAAATTGCAATTTGGAAAACTGCCAAAAGGATGCTCAAACTGACGTCCACGCTGCTGTGAGCCATCAAAGCGCTCTTTTCAGCATTCACCTTGCGCAACTGCTCCTCCAAGAGCAACTCTTTGACTTGAAGCAGGCAGCTCTTTTGGAACCAATAGCAGTGAAGGCCGCCTACTGCACCAAAATGCTGCATTGAACCATCGTAGAAATACATGGTGTGTCCCTGAGGAAAGAATTGTTGGCGGGCTTCATGCAACCACTGCAAGCTGTGGCTTCGCAACTTACCATGTTTCTCCCAGCTTTGGGATGTGACTTCCACAAAGGCTCCGTTCTGGCAGTTGCTGGCGATGGTTGACCACTTTTGTCCCTCAGGGATTTGCTGACCAGTCAGTGTCATGACAGGAACGGGAATATTCAAATCAGCAGCATCTTCGTCTACCTGCTGAGTAGGGCCGATAACAAAGTCAATCTCAAGGAGCACACTTCCTGAAGGCACTGGCGGCCAGCAGGTTTGGACAGCTCGTGCTGCATCTTGGCTCATGCTTCGGGCGCCACGTGCCACCACAAGGAGGCTGTCCGTGAACTGACCAGCCCCAAGTGCATTGTCGATGTTTTCGGCATGCTGTCTGAGCAGATCTTCAGGTGCTTCTGGATATTCCCTGAGTGCTGCTGCGATGACACGTCTTTGTTCAAAAAAGACCTCATATTCTGGAGCAAAATTCCAACGTCCATTTATACGCAGCATCGTTTTGTTTGCCTGCACCATCAAGCCCAACTTCCGGAAAATGAAGCCGAACTTGCTCTCTACTTCCGCTCCCACCTGTGTGCTCAACGCATCTCCCGGAACAGCTGGACCTATATGCACATGTGGCCGTTGAACTGGATACGCTGCTCGTTGGCCAGGAAGGTAGAAAGTTGTCGGCAATGGTTGCTGTGGGATGGGAGGCCGGCCATGCAGAGCCAGAGCATTCGGTCTGCTACTCCAGCTGTGCGAAGCTGCCATCTTGGGAACTGCATGCTATCATGCGCCATGTGCCTTCTCAGTGTTGCTTCCTTTCATTCTTAGACATGCTCAGTAGTGTCAAATTTGTAGTCACCCTGGCTGCAAGTTTCGACGTGTTGTCCTGCTTGACGCGTTTCTCCATCCACTCCCACATAAATGCAACGTCCTACTCGCAAACGCCACATCAAACCAAGAACGAAGTGATGTTTGAATGATCTCAAATCGCATCTCTAACGGAATTTTCAACAGCTGATCCCACGAACACTGAAGACCTACGAGATGATTTCAGACTCATCTCAATACGATGAGTGTGCAACTGATCTCAAAATCAACATGCTCAACGCGAGGCTTGATGTTTGAGCTGATCGAGCCTGGATGTTGTGTTGGACACAACAACATATCTCGCCACATCATCGTATGAGCACCTCAGGCTTAGACCTGAGACCCAAGTCCACCCAAACCAACCCAAGTGCCTTTGTGGGTGGCCGCATTTGGGGTCGTCCAGCATTTGGGGGAATAATAATAAGAACAGTAATAGTAACACTAGTAAAAGTAATAATGGTAACAATACTGAAACTGCTAATAATACTAATCATGATGGTAACGAACGAGCTGATAAATTAGCTAACGAAGGAAGAGCTTCAAGCATGCGCGTGGGAACCCAAGCGCAGATGCCAGCCGTGAGGAGATTCCTACCACATCCTTGGATACCATTGTGTTCGGTCAGAGTACTAGTCCGTTACGTTAAACTGCTAACCAGAGTTAGGACGGACAAAAATCGGAGACGCTCCTTTTTTATCCGGTGGGCGAAAATCCGGCGCGCGGTCGGATAGGACCTATCTTGAACTTGAACTGCCAGGATCCCCCCAAAACGTTCCAATGAAGTAATGTTCGCCGTCACTTAAACCCATCTTTCCGTCTGTTTGCTAGCCTTCGAACCCCTCCACGGTCACATCCCAAAATCAAACAACTCATACCAAAGACTCCAGCAAGTCAAGCAACTAATCCTGCAAAACTCTGCCCGGAAAGTCATGCTAACAAGTAAGACTCAAAGTTGAAGAACGGCAGGGCTGGACAACACTTGCACAACCTTCCTGTCATGCTAGAAGTGTTCCAAATCATGCTGGCAGGTGAGTACTGGCTGAGCAAAGCAATGCAAGCGCTCTTTCCCCCAGACTTCTTCATACGGATTGATTGCGTCTGTGCACGTAAGCAGAACTAGGAGCGCCTCTGTGAAACTGCTTTTGACCAGCGCTGGCATCCCCTGTACCCGTTGCATGCCCCGCTTGACTTGAAAACTTGAACGCCGTAGCCTGCTCAAGGAATGTGAGAATTGAACTGCTGACTGCTAATCCTGGAAGTCAAGCAAAGCCGCAGCGCAAAAAAAGCGTCAGTGACTGCTGTTGTTGCCTCAGCCGAGAAGCTCAGACAACAAGGTAGGATGCAAGTTCGCAGCGCTCAAACTCCGGCGCTGCTGAGGCACACGCATGCAACTTATACATTGTCCGCTGGTGGCAGCACGAACCCATAGCAATCAGCCCTGCGAGCGGGGCGACGGCAAAAAACCTAAGCTGAAAAGGCATCGAAACCAAGTGCTCGGCTCAGTTGTGTCGCGCAGACTTGCTGACATCTTTTCTTCCTTCACCCAGGCCTTGTCCTGCGAAGTCACGCTGAGACGCGGAACAGGGAGGAGAGTGAGATTGTCATGCAAAGCTCTCCTTCAGACTGTATACATCAATATTGGATGCTGCGATGGTGAGCTTCTCCTTCTTTTCAATTGCCTCGAAGCCAATGGAAGTGCTCAGCAAAGGGCTCGCTGGAAAATGAAAGCTCAGTTCCGCTTCAGGACTTGTTGCCTACAAGACATGCGCACTCAAAACCTCAATCTTTGTCATCGTCCTATTGCAATCAGTTCAGACAGGATGAGCGAAGTTCGGCTTGAGGTCAACACTTCCTTCAGGTCATCCACCTGACGACGTCCACCAAAAGTGTCGAGAACCGCTCATAAACTCATAAGAACCGCGCTGAGACAATCGAGTGGAGCTAAGGTCGCGGCGTTGGCCAAGGCTCCTTTCACTTGGAACGCATTGACTGACTCAAACTCCTTGCCATCCTCGAACTTCAAAGGTGCTGCTTGCAATTGTCACAATTCATGCGTGGGTTCTTTTCAACGTTCCGAAAAAATCAACTCCGCAGTTCTGTCTTCCAGAACGCCGTGCGTTAAACATGGACATGATATGCATGCATCGGAATCCTCCTTGGGCCTCAGCTTTTCCGTGACCGTCCGATCCTGCAAGTCGGGTGGGTCAAAACTGTGGCAGACATCAACTGACAGCAAACTTGCAGAAACACTCCCAGCAAAGAACAGCCAAAAACTGCCAGCCTCCCGCCCCTCCCCTCCCCCACGATCAGACGTGTGCCACTATGGGCATGCCGCATGCTCCGCCCCTCTCGACGAGCGTCCGAGACACACTGGAGCTCCGATCCCAACAGGTGCCCCGTTCAGCTGAATGCTACTGATGCTCTCGGTCAGCCTTGCGCTCCAATTACCGGCACTTGCTCTCACACAGCAGAGTCCTTGCGGATCAGCTCCCGCACCCAGACGGCGGATAACGTTGAGGTCGTGCCTGCAGAGCCTCGCAGAACGCGAAAGGTTGGTATTTCACCTGGAGCAACGGTCTCAAACATTCTCAAACCTTGCAACTCTTGTGCCTGCAGATCCGGCAGATGGGCCTCACAGGGTGCTAACAGACGCAACGCAGCCGAGAATTGCAGATCAAACCAGAGAAAAGGAGTCCGAAGAGGCACACATCATGACATGTGCTTGTAGAAAACGGGCAGCCTCACACATACATCTGCAACCATGCCCTTCTTGGGATACATGAGGCGCACGAAACTCTGCAAAGCGACAGACACATGGCACCTGACTGCAAAGAAGTCAGCGGAAGAAGCTGCCCCTCAATGCCATTTCTCATCTGCGTCAATCGTCTTGGAACAGAATCTCGCGGCACGGTGACCTGCAAGTGCCGACTGCGAACGACAATCGTCCGCCATCCACTACCTCAATGCTCAGATCAACTCTTGTGTAAATGCTGATGGCACCCCAGCTCTGAGACGCTGGCTTCTGCACGGAAAGCAGTAGAGGACGTTGTCAAGCAGCTGTTCAGGACAGCAGCTGCATATGTACACGACGCGGTAGTCGTCTAAGCCTTGCGAATGTACATCATACTGTCCATCCATCAGGAATCTGTCCGCATGTTTCTGAACACTTTCGCCACTGCCCTCGATGGCAATCTCGATGGCCAGACGCATGCCACTAACAAATATTACAAAGTCAATGGAAGGTGGCCTACCCTTGCGTCCCTTGCGAAGGGGATACTCTCGCAACACGGCATGAACACCGAGAGAGCAAAACATTGCGTAGGCGTCAGCTTGGACATCTGCTTCATTCAGCAAGCCCGCAGGCTTGCCGCTGGGCACGAGACCCTTCATCAGCGTTTGCGACTGAAGCCCAATAAGGGCGTTGATGCAAAGCTCGTCTGTATTCCAATCTTGCTGGCATGGCGTCCACAGTTACTCAGCTTGCCAACTCGTGGAAAATGTAAATTTCAAATCGCCCTTTCCTGACCTCTTGTCTTGGTTTGGCAACTTGACAAGGGATTCGCCGCTCTCTTCAGGCAGCAACACGGTCCTGAGGTATCCGAACCGCACTGCATCCGACAATGCTTCATTGCTCTTGCTTGCTCGGTCAAAGAGAACCTCACCTTGAGCCAGAAGGGTCTTGGCGAGCTGTTGACGGTCGGAGCCTTCAATCCAACCTCCATTGTTGCCATAGACGACACGGTTCGAAGAAGCGTCAATATCTAACCAAGGCAAGACACCATTATTCTGCTTGACTGCGCACAGGTAAGCGACAAGCAGGCCCACATGGCGGTCACAAAAATCAAAAACTCGTTTAGAAAATGTGCTCTTGTCACCGACGTCGACTTCGGCAATTGCACGCTCAACCCAAGCTGCCACGTTGGTGTCATCCATGACTGGTCCATTGAACCAGAATCGGTGAGGGTCAAGTGACTCTGGGCTCATGCCCCATTCTAGGCTGCTGGGCCTCTGCGTTGTCAGCAGGACATACTTCAAGTGGGTCCGGAGCGGCATTTTCAGTTCGTCTGCGAATGTACCGTGTGCGAAGGCACGGTGTGCCTCATCAACAAAGAAGATAGTGCTCTGTTTGGTAGAAAAGTCAATGTCTTCCACACAACGGCAATACTTAACCGTATGACCTTGTGAGTTTATCTCAACCCCAGTGTTGGCATAAAACTCATCTCGCCGACCGAGCGAGCTCTTCCCACTTTGGCAAAGTCCCATAACGTAGGCTTTACCATGCTGAACCGCATACTCGCAAAGTGTCTTGATCGCGCCCGTCGGCTCCAAAATGCTGTCCCACGCCTCGTGACTTCCCACAGCCATGGAGCTTTGCAGGATGGGCTGCGGCTTTCCAGCAGTCGCCTACAGGAACTGTTTCTGTTGCTTCCCCACTTGATTTATTGTCCTAGAATCCTAGAGAGGGGGCAGAACAAGTCGAGTGTCAAACTTCAAACATCACAATCAAAACCAGTCTGCGGAAACACAAAACATGCATACCGGCCATGTCCTGTGCTGCAGGCTGAGCCGGCGTATGAGGACGTGCAGAAAAATGCCGATTCAAACGCGGAGGCTCCTGCACGCAGGCTGTCAGCACAAGGTTTGGCGTGTTCCCCGACAGTTCGCAATTCTATCGACAAATGTTCCAAACGTGTAACTGGACCTTGAACTTCTGCCACGTCCACGCCAGCGGCCGCGCAATAGCCTGACAACGTGCGCGAAACATGTTTAAACCGCTTGCCGTATAAACACAGTATGTGGCTTGGCACCTGCCGGCTTATGTCAATGAATGTTGTGATCTCGAACGGCCAAGGCACAAAACCAGCACGGACATAGCTCTGCAGTGTCAGCATTCTGGCGTTCTGCAAGGCCATTTTCTCGTACCGGCAAAGCTGAACACAAACTCTGGCTGATCACATGCCGTAGTCAGTTCTTGCACATGCACAGCATTGCTTCTCACAAAACTCAACCAAACCTGAGCAGCAATGGCAAACGGTGTCGTATCAACGGTGGCAACCGGGCAGCTGTGCTTAGTGGGCTCGAAGGAGCACAAACTAGCAACAATGATTTTGCACATTCAGCAAAACTGTCGCGTATTTGTCGTAAAGCTACGTCAATATCAAAAATCCAGCGCAACAGAAGGTGCATGCACCAAAATCCAGGCAACTTTCTTACCCCGAATTTGCCATCATTGCGGCTGCATCAGTCACACCGGATGCGGTTGGTTTGCACCTTTCCGATCCACCTGATGGAACCAACTTTTTCGGCAGGAGTGACCCGCAGTAACCTGTGCAGACCTGCAATGAGGAAATCCAAAAATTGGAAACATAGATTTTTCGTAAAAAGATTTGCCGGTGCGGCGTCAGAACTCTACCATTTGAATCTTCACAACGTGCTTCAGATGAAATCATCCTAATGAGCGAGCTCGGATCATCGCGATGTCGGACAGAGGAGATGTGAGAATGAACCCGAAGCAACACAGTGTGAATGCGGATGAACTTCATCGTAGTGACCCGCAGTGATCACTACGCGTGTCTGGACACTGAGATACAGCGCAAGGCACGAGCGAAAAAACGATTGGCACGCTGTTCGAATTTGCTCGAATGACGGTTTTTCACATTTTTGACGCGCAACATCTGAAACACAGCAGCGGCTGAACTTTCTTTTTTGACTTAGCCAAAGCCAGTCGTCCGCTTGACTCTTTTACACACAGGTGAAAACGGCGCTGCCACGTGTTCTCCAGGCAAACAAAGTCAAATCTCAGTGCTCGGGACCTACAACACTTGCACCTATAGCAAGCACAATCACTCCCACAGCTTCCCACCCAGCACCAACCACATTCCCCACAACTCAAGCACTTCAAAGCGGCTCCTGCTTGCAAGCACCGCCCCGAAGTGACGTCTGCAACAAGAGGCTGTTGTGGTGAACAGAGGCTGTAGTGACATGGAGTGACGTTGCAGCGACGTTGTAGTGACCAACCATGCTGCAGAAGACTGTGGTGATGGCATGACTGCAAAAGACTAGTGACATTGTAGTGACATTGGAGTGTTGAGTCGACCCGCACTTTTTCACATTGCAGGTTTCAGCAGCACTTTTCAAGTTTTTGGGTTGGGTTTATTTCATTGTAAGGCATTAACAGGTGGTTGTTCAGCTCTCCGGTCTCGAAAGAACTTTTTCAATTTGAGTTCCTAAAATCTTTCTTGTTTGTTTTACATTCCGTCTGACTTACAAGATGCACGCAAGACTGAAAAAATGTCTAAGTTGCAGACTTGCAATGTGGCCATCCAGTTTGATACTTTTGTATTTTGTTTGTCCAAAATTGAGATTTCAAATTTGTTTGAATCAGATTTGATTTTTTGGACCGTGTGTGAAGTTTTAAGTTGTATTTTGTATGAATGGCACCCTGAGTCTCAGCCAAAAAGCAGGAAACTGCTGCAGCAAATCTTGACTAGTTTGGCTGATTCATCTTCTTTTGTCAAAGTCACAGGGGATTGTAGTTGATATGGGGTGGGAGACATTGTTGTGGTTTTTGTTGTGGTTGTTGTGGTTGTGGTTGTTGTGTTGTTGTGGTTGTTGAGGTCTTTGTTGGTGGTTGTGGTTGTTGTGGTTGTTGTGGTTGTTGTGGTTGTTGTGGTTGTTGTGGTTGTTGTGGTTGTTGTGGTTGTTGTGGTTGTTGTGGTTGTTGTGGTTGTTGTGTGTTGTGGTTGTTGTGGTTGTTGTGGTTGTTGTGGTGGTTGTGGTTGTTGTGGTTGTTGTGGTTGTTGTGGTTGTTGTGGTTGTTGTGGTTGTTGTTTGGTTGTTGTGGTTGTTGTGTGTTGTTGTGGTTGTTGTGGTTGTTGTGGTTGTTGTGGTTGTGTGTGGTTGGTGTGGTTGGTTGTTGGTGTGGTTGTGTGGTTGTGTGGTTGTTGTTGTTGTGGTTGTTGTGGTTGTTGTGTTGTGGTTGTGGTTGTGGTTGTGTGGTTGTTGTTGTTGTTGTTGTTGTGTTGTTGTTGTTGTGTTGTTGTTGCTTTGTTGTTGTGTTGTTGTGGTTGTGTTGTTGTTGTTGTGTGTTGCTTGTTGTGGTTGTGTGGTTGTTGTGGTTGTTGTGGTTGTTGTGGTTGTTGTGGTTGTTGTGGTTGTTGTGGTTGTTGTGGTTGTTGTGGTTGTTGTGGTTGTTGTGGTTGTTGTGGTTGTTGTGGTTGTTGTGGTTGTTGTGGTTGTTGTGGTTGTTGTGGTTGTTGTGGTGGTTGTGGTTGTTGTGGTTGGATGTTGTGGCGGTAGTTGTGTTTTTGTGGCGTTGCGAATTTTCTTTCACATTGCTCTGGTTGTCTCAGACAACGAGCAGTTTCCAACACTTGCACTGCACATGGAGCTACTTCCCACCTTCGCCTCCACAGAACTGAAGCTCGACGATGATCTCATCTTTATACAGAACACGCATCTAGGCCAGCAAGGGGTAAAGCTCCAGT
The DNA here is from genome assembly GCA_905221605.1 of Symbiodinium natans. NCBI lineage: Eukaryota > Dinophyceae > Suessiales > Symbiodiniaceae > Symbiodinium > Symbiodinium natans. The sequence goes on from CAJNDS010002516.1 coordinate 343,970, forward strand.
TTCTTCAATCGTCGGTTGTCTCCAGCGTGTGGATCGTCAAAGATCGTTTCTGCGGATCGCACAAAGAGAATGCCCAAGTTAAAGGAGAAAATCAGCTGAACATCTTGCGACGCATCTCCTTGCCAGTAGTCCTCTGCAGTCGCCGTGCCGATGGTCGTAGTTTCGGCAGCCACAGTAGCAGCTAGCGAAGCGAACATGAAGATAGAACGTGACATTCCGGATGGAGTGAAGGCCTGTTGTAGAACGTACCTGTCTTTGGGCGAACTGCGAGAGAACATGTCACAAGAGGGAGCCAAAGCAGCTCCACATTAGGTTACGCTGCGAGACACTGCAGCACCAGTACACCGCCAGACAATTAGGGAACAAAAACCCAAAACGAGACTGGCATGGCGACGTCGATTCTGGCGACACTCAAGCCATGGGTCCCATGTAGACTTTCAAACCAGGCAATCGGGCACGGGGCTGAGATTGGAGCAAACACTGTGCCCGGCGCTGCCTCACCTTCGCTTGCTGTCATTGCGGACAGGCTGTCGGTACCAGACGCGTGGAGCTGGCTGTTGCTGTTGCGTTGCTGTTGCCATTGCTATTGCTATTGCTATTGCTGTTGCTGTTGCTGTTGCTGTTGCTGTTGCTGTTGTTGTTGTTGTTGTTGTTGTTGTGGTTGTTGTGGTTGTTGTGGAAGCACTACCAGCTCAAGCCGCCCGCGCATGGCAGCTGTCGAACCGGCCAAGGCCCCGAACTTCATCTCTTTAACAGTTTTCGGGGCCCTCTAACATCTAAGGCTTTCTAGCTCTCGCCAGCTGATGGTCACTTTGAGGCATTAGCCTCAAGCGTTTGAGATTCCGCCGCAGACAGCATAACCACGTGCTGGCCCGGTCCCAATTCCGGGGGGAGAAATAGGATCGTCCTAGACTGCATCCATCACTCCTAAGTGTGAGGGTTCTCGTCTTTCCGCAGGACGAGGGGAGTCTGACCGTGCCTCGGCACTTCAGGCAAAACAAGCGGATGGCAGAGGGTAGAATTCGTAAACTTTCCTATCGTCGGGCCTGTCACCGAGCCTTAAGGGACGGTTGCGCAGTACCATATCGCGAGATCAATTTGCCTCTAAGCCAGGCACAGGCAAGCGCAGGCATAGCTGCACCCAGTGTAATCCATGAGACACAAGAAAAAATGCATGCCCAATTAGTACCGCAGCTCCCTCTCAGGCAGCCGCGAAGGCGTCACCCTAGAGGCGGTCGTGAAGCCAAACCACTGCGAGTTTTCTCGTGGAACGCAGGTGGATTAAGCCAACAATTGTGGGCAGAGTTCAAAGAGTGGCTGCAACACCAGCAGGACCTAGATGTTATCTTTATCCAGGAAACCCACTGGACCACCTCCTCCCAATTCAAAGTGCATGGCTGGACAGCCGTTTCAGGCGGTCTGCCGGATGAAGAGCTCGTGAGGTCTCCTCCCGCTCAAACATCCCAGTCGCCTGAACAGCCAAAGCACAGGCGCTCGGCAGGTGTTCTCACTCTACTATCGCCAAGCATAGACTCTGCAACACTGCGCTGGCAGGATCTACACCCAGGCCGCGCTCAAGAGGTTCACTGCGAAGTCCGAGGCCAGCCAGTGCTCCTGCTAAACTGCTATCAGTACACCAAGCAGCGAGGCATGACGGAGCAAGATCACTATGCCACCCAGAGCAAAGTTCTCTCCTCCCTAAGCAGGTCCCTTTCTAACTTGTCACAAAGAACTGTTCCGGTGCTAGCGGGGGACTTCAACTCTTCCCTAAAACCAAATCCCCCCTTTGTAGGGGGAGTGGTGCCAGCAGGATCTTCCCAGCAGAAACCAGTTCAGAAGCAGTTCCAGAAGTTTCTCCAGCGAAACTCCCTAGTTGCGCTTAACACATGGCAGGGGCGCAAGGCAAACACCTTCACCTCGCCACAGGGCAGCTCTCAGATTGATTTCATCTTAACTACCAAATTTTACGCTGCTCAGCTAGCCCGGAAAGTGTGTGTCCTCAAGGACTTTAACCTGGGAGCATGGCGGAAAGGAGGCAAACACACGCCACTCCGGACGGCAATACCTTTGAAGAAGGTCTGGAGACACCCGTTCTCGACCCAAACTGCGCCAGCAGTCCCTTCCAAACAAAAGTCTATACTGGCCCAACATGTGAGACAAAACACTCCTCTGGCTCAAACCCTGCGTGACCAAGTTGCACAGGAAGTCGACAAACTCCGAGCGCAGAAAAATGGAAAGCCTCTCCACCCTGACGCGAGGTCAACGAGCTCCTTCTCGAACACGCCAAGACCTTCCGGCCGAATGACCCAGAAGTAAGCCGAGCAGATGCAGTCCCAACAGCCCAGCCTCTGTGGCGACTTCATAACCATCGACAGACTGCACTACGGAACCTCAGACGGGAGGCTGACGTCATAAATAAGATGGCTCGTACCGAGCACTTTAAACAGGCTCAGCGCTCCCTAGAAGAGGCAGCCAAGGCACATGCCAACCAGATCAAGACCCAGGCCCGAGAAAGGACTCACCGCACTCTAACAGAGATTTCTGAGAAAGTCAAAAGGGATCCACATGCAGCATATCGCTCCTTAAAGCATGTAGCTCCTTGGTCTCCTGCACCTAGAGTCTGCCTCAGATCCCCATGTGGCCGCATTCTCACTGAGTCAGAGGGGTTGGCGGAGCTAAAGAGACATAGTCTTTCCATCTTTTCCTCGCATCCCCCCCTAGCCAGCGATGCAGGCCAAGCCTTACCCAGGCTGGACAGAAGCAGTCTGTCAAAAGGCATCGCCTCTATAAAGCCGGAAAAGGCAGTACCACAAGGTTCTGCCCCAGCATCAATGTATCGCCTTTGTGCTTCAACAGTGGCAAATAACTACTGCGACTACCTGGAGGCAGTGCCTCCGCCTCCCGCTCTGCCTCCTCCGGCGTGCGAGGTCACCTCCTGCCAAGGGACGAGCGAGCCTCAGCCTAGCACAACACCAAATCTGACCGAGCTGCCCTCGCTGCCTACTACGGCCAAGTCAGCAGACCTTAGCTTCATACCCAAGCCCTCTAAGCCTGCCTCTAAACCGGAAAACCTACGACCGCTAGGCATCATCAGACCAGACGGAAAAGGCATAGCCTCTGAGGCTAGGAGACGGCTAGACCCCCTCTTTAAAAAGGCTCACTATGCCTCCCCCCAGTTTGCCTACATTCCAGGACGCGGGATAGCCGACGGTCATGCTAGGCGTGTCCGTGCCATGCTTCGCTCCCGAGCACCAGACAGGTTCTGCACTCCCAAGGGCAGGAAGGGACGGCCAGATCTGATCGGAGGCTTCACCTTCTCACTAGACCTTTCTCAAGCTTTTGACAAAACTAGCAGAGAAGCTCTTTTACGCTCACTTATAACCTACGGAGCCTCACCAGAGGACGTTGAACTAGTGGCATCGCTTCATAGGGAAGCCCAGTATAACTTGCGGTATGGCAGAAGCCAGGACACGGTAACCTCAACCAGAGGTATCAAGCAGGGCTGCAAGCTGGCCCCCTCGCTTTTCTCCCTGGTCATAACGGAGGCGTTCCGGCTTATGGCAACCCACATAGGGTTCCCTCCCATACAGCAGTTTCTCACAGGATTTGCGGACGATCTCGTCATTCACCGGGACATCCACAACTGGTCCGACCTCTACGCAGCTCATGACATGGTAAGACTGTTACTGCACTATCTGCAAGAAGCCGGACTAGAGGTCAACTATGCAAAGTGCAACATTATGGTCAAATTGGCAGGTCGCCACGCACAGCAGGCCAAGAAGCTCTTCAAATCCCAGGAGCTGCGCTCGGGCCGGAAAGTTACAGTTTGGAACATAGATGCCCCAAAACAGCCTAGGCGGCCAGTTCTAATGTCAAACTCCTCTGTTCTTCCCCCACTTCCCTCCCTTCCTTCCTTCGAGCTGGTAGACTCCTTTAAGTATCTTGGGGTCATGGTCAGCTACTCAAACCCGGAGGATCTCACTTTCTCCTTAAGACAAGAGAGAGCGGCGAAGAAAAAGCAGACGGTGCGCAAATTCATCCACAATAAGCGCAACACAAAAACTGCATCCAGGCTGCTAGTCTGGAGGGCCACCGTCTGGTCCACGGCCACCTTTGGGCTTGAATCTGTTGGCCTTTCAGGAAGGCGGGCACGGGCTCTTCGCTCATGGCATGCCAGACAGGTGAGAGCGGTAACACACAACCCTGTGCATAAGACTCGAGAAACCACTGTAGCCCTCTTCACACGTCTTAAGCTAGTTCCTCCTATTCAGCAGCTTCATGATCGCTCAGCGCAGCGTCTAGACTCCCTTCGCAAGCGCCAGCGCGCAGCTTCAGCGAGTGAGGTCACCTCCTGCTCAACATCCACGTTGGCCAACACGTGTTCTTTGCCCTCTACTCAGCCCGGCGCCTGGCCTAACGAAGAAAACCTAACCATTCCTTCCACTCTGCAAACGGCGGAGGATCTTGTAGCCTCTTATCGCAAGCTGCTCACGGAGGTCGACAACGACCCCTCTCCGGACGTACCCATGCATGCCTGTTGTGGCAAGGTCTTTCGCACTGCGGCAGGTTTGAGAACACACCGGACGGTCAAGCACCCGGCTCCTACCCTGCCACCTCTTGAATTCTCACGCCTAAAGCACTCCGTGGGAGGCATGCCTCAATGCTCTAACTGCCAGACGAAGTTCAAAAACTGGCATAATCTACAGCAACACGTTGAGCGCAGAGTCTGCAGACAGGACGGCTTTAAGCTTTCTCGACCTGCGGCAGCCACCCTGGCGAACGAGGTTCATCCCAAGGCGAGTGAGGTTTCCTCCAGCCAGGAGATTGAGCCTTCATCAGACCAGCGGGCTGCAGCTGCACCCTCGGTCCAGCTTACCTTGCAGCTAGACACAGCGCCGCTGACCTCGCGCATGTGTACTGAATTGCTGCAGCAGGCCGGAGGACAGACCTTCCTTGAGCTCATCACTGGCAACCTCGGCCGGCAGCTTACCAGAACCTGCCTGCTCTGCGACTCATGGATAGCCTCCACGACAAAAATAGCCTTCCACCTCACAAAAAAACACGGAGCAGAATGGGATTCTTACAAAGCCTCAGCAGGGAATAACACCTCTAAGATGTACGCGCTAACCCGCCTGTCCCCCTGCCCTGCCTGCGGGGTGAAGGTGGAGAGCGTTCCCAGACATACAAAGCAGTGCCCAGTCATTCAGCAATTGCAGCTCTTCTTCTTCCTGCACCCTGAGGCCCCTCTCTCCAGATCCCATTCAAATCTCCCACAAACTCAGATTTCACACCTTTCACCGAATAATACTGAGACTGGGGCGCCTCTATCTGCGGTCGCCACCCCACGGCTGCACATGGCCTCCTCCACGCAACTGAAATCCCCGACGCAGGTCACCCCCCTGCCTAAGGCACTACAACATACCCAGCAGGCCGTTAATAAAACTCCCCAGTCAAAGCAAAGCCAGCTTCAGAGATGGTTTCGTCCAGGGAGTGCTTCTCAAGCTACACAGCCGAGTGCCAGACCTGGCCAGCCGCCTGCGACAGAAGTGGATGACCCCCATGCTCCGCTCTCTCCTGTAGCTCTGCCTATGCCGCAGTTGATTAATCCGCACAACTTGTGCTACGCCATTTCAGTCCTGCAAATGATAAGTGCTCTGAGGGAAGACGCCTCCGTGGACTGGTCGAACCTTCAGCCACTCCAAAGAGAACTTCGAGAAAGGGCATCGCGCCCGATCTCCGTTCTGGCACTTGAATCGCTGCCACATTGTCACCCCGACTGGAGGCTTGCCAACCGACAAAGCGATGCGCTAGAGTACTTGACGTCCCTGTTGGCTAATCACCATGGCTCCTTACAAAGTACTCCCTGGAAAAGGGTCTATGATGCAGACATACCCGACTCAACGGGCTTCTCCCCTCTCATACTAACCTTCCCTGAAGGCACTGACCCGACCAGGTTGTCACAGCCTGATCCCCTGGCAGCGCCCTCAACCTATTCGCTGTCCTTCTTCGTACACGAGTGGCATTCCCCTCATGACTCCACGGCAGCGCTGCTGTACACACCCCCATATATTTTTGTGTCCCTGCCAAGGTTCACGAATGCCGGAGAGAAGCAACACTGGAGGCTTACAGGCTTGCAGGACGAAATACAGCTGCCAGGCTGGACTCGGCCTGACTCTCAATCTTTTGTTCGCTACAAACCAGCTTCGGGACTCTTCCATATCGGGCAGGAAGCCACCTCGGGTCATTATAGATCCTTCACCTTGATTCCGTCTCTGAAGGTCGGGGATGACTCCAGCCCAGGCTTCTCTCCCACAAGTCAAGAACGCGTACAGATGGAGTCCGGAGCTTATCTCCTACTCCTCCATCGACTGAACTGATGCTCAAGCTTCACCATTCGAGTGAGGTCTCCTCCTGAACGGTGGGTAGGTAAAATTTCCTCACGTGACGCTGCGCAGCATCACTCAGCGCTATGGAGCAAGCCCAGCAAGAGCTGCTGAATCACCCTGCACTATGTCAAGTGCTCTTTAAGAACTTGCCACATCTCGCTGCCTCCTCCATGGCTACAAGGGCATTTGGCCCAGACGAACGCTCAACATCCCGAGAACTGGTTCCAGCTCATGATCGAGAAAGGCCCTCAAAACAGCGTCGCCAGAAGAAAGAGTCGGACAAAGACGAGGACATGCCGCCGACCCGCTTACCTTCATCATCCAGGAAGCCTAGAAGGACGGGACGCCGAAACGGCTCGAGACAAAGGGCCTCCCGCAATGGCGTCCAGCCATCAAAGCAAGAGGCCAAGCCAACCGCGGACCTCCTGGCTAGCATCATCCTGGCCCTCTTGAACCACGAGGATGAACTGACAGCATTGAGACACCACCATGGATGGATCTTCTACGCCACGGTACACCAGACGACGAGCGTGGTCCCTCCCTTGGCAAAAATTCAGCAACAATGGAAGTCTGACAGATCCCAGGAATCCCCTGGGACGCCGGTTCGTCTTGCCTTGTTCGCTGGCCTTCTCCATGAGCTGCACACCAGGGCCCAGAGCTTTGATCACGTCGCCTATGACAGCACGAACCAGGACAAGGAGGCGGCTCTCATCACTCTCCCCGGTGCACTCACCTCTCGAGGCAGACATCACACGGACGAGAACCCCGCCTTCTACTGGAACTACATGCGATGGGACTCCAAGAAGCAGAAGACTGTGATTGACTCCCAACGCCCTCCTCTATCTCCCAAGGTCGTCACCACTCACCTGGCAGCGATGCTCAAGCTTGATCAGGACCAGCTCACCAAGTTTAGGCCGTCCAGACCGCTGAGGACAAACTTAGCGGATGAAAAGCCGGTTATAGCCTTCCTCTTGGAACTGGCCCTGACCATCGGTGATGACCACGAAGCCATGCATGCCTTTAGGCTTCTGGCAAACAACTCGATATGGAACCTAGTTGGAGTCACCATGCGTAGGGAAGGTCTCAGACGCTCTCCACAGATGCAGTCCCTCCGCGACCAGCTAGAAGCACTGAGAACAGGAGGCAATGAGGGCTAAACCAGTTCTCCAATTCATCCGAGTCGAGGTCTCCTCCTGAGATGTCCACTGCCCTTACTTTGTCTCCATCGGGGAACTGTAGCCTCCGATACTCAGCCTCAGTCACTTCCTCTTACTCTCGTGTAGAGGTCCCCTCCTGAGAGATAGAGGAAGTTGCTTAGACAGCTCACTTCTCCTTCCTTCTGGATCTCGGCGTGTACAGAACCTGCTGGGAAAGAGTCTCTTTAAACTGCACATATAACTCCCTTGACACAGCGGACCTGCTTCTTTCTCCATGACCAGACGTCAACTGCTTGACCTGCGCCGGCCGCACAACAGGCCCTTGAACGCTTTAGCAAGACCTAGTACCGTCACTGCTGAATTTTCATGACTGACCGACTTTCCAACCTAGCTTCGGCACCAGCCGCTCTGCTCACATTGATCCCCGAGCTGAAAGCCCCTCCACCTTCATCGTGCCATGGCAAACATCCCGGAGGGCACGATTCTCGCCATTGAAAACGCCCCGGGCACCTACACTCAGACGACGACTAGCCAGGCAACAGCATCCCAAGCCTTGGCCAAGGCATCGGCACCTCCGCCTACCCAGCCATCATGCGGTGCAGGCTGTGACCAATGCCACAGTGCCCCGTGTATTCGACATAAGCCAGGACATCTATGGCACTGCTGCTTCGCGTGCAGGGACTCCTGGGCGGTGCAACAGGCCCGCTCCAGGTACTGGTAGACTTGAGCAGGGCAAGGCTCGACATTTTGCGACCAGCAAGTGAGGTCTCCTCCTGCAGGTAAAACGCAGCCAGGCCAACTTTGCTTACAGCTGCACGCCGTTGATTGAGCCAGCCGACTTAAAAGAAAACAGTCTGCCCTAGATCCTTGCCAGCAATAGGAGCCTCAAATCTCCCCCTTCCTCCAGCGCCTGCACAGGCTCCATCGTGCCGAGTCAAGCCCTCAGAAAGTCCTTGCTTTCTTCTTAGGAAAGTGCACAACTTTCACATTCCTACAAGCCTCTGTGCTCAAGACCGTCAATTCGAAGTCTCCAGCGCAAGGCAGGCTAGGACCATGCCTCCGAGGAAAGACAATCGAAGGCTTCGACCCTACCCTCGTTTGACCTTGCCTCCAACATCTGCACAGAAGCAGACAGGCTGCTGCCTTCGAACTATGTCCCCATCTCGCACAAGCGGATGGACGAAATCAGAAACTACCGATGGGAAAAAGGTCTCAGAGCCATATCCAGAAGCATGATGGCTCGCCAATCGACAAGGCCAGTCTCGAGCCAGAGACAAGCAGACAAAGAAAGCAAGCGAGTAGAGGAGATGGGAATCAAAAAGCCAGGACTTACTGCTGAGGACTTGGCGGCCCTCCCTACCTCTGATGTCTACAAGAATCTCTCATCACTCTCCTTGATTTCGGTGGATACCTCCCCGCCAGCCAGCTCCAGCGTGAGGTCGCCTCCGAGGAGCGGAAGACAACAAGCGAAGACAGAACCTTCTTCCTCGTCTGCGATTAATGCAGGGGCGGAGAGGATCTCTTCGACTGAGCCATCCAAGGAGCACACGCCACAGCCCTATGCAGGACAAGGCGTGGGCAGGAAAGAAACCTGCAAGGAAGACTCGGACTCGGACATACCACCATGGGCGGACTCGAAGAGGTCACGACCCTCCCAGTACACTGGTGCGGGAGTCGGACAAAAGGAGGCCTTTACTAGGCAGCCGCCCACACCTCCATCTCCTCCCACATTGCGCGCCTCTCCCCCACAGAGGATCTCAAGGTGGTCAATCTAACGCAAGCAGCTCCTCCTCCGCGCGAGTTCTTGAACTACCCGGTACATCAAGGTGTGATAGTGCTTCCGGCAGCCACAGTTCAAGCTCGCGTGGCCAGCAAAAAGGAACAGGATAGAGGCAAGTCGGTCATTCACTCTTTCCCCTATTCTTACCCGCAGGAGTTCCCTTTGGAACTGGAAGTCCATGTGCAGATTCAGAAATCGCAGGATGAGCAGGTCAGTATGACTCTGAAGTTGAACAGGACTGCATCCATGAAGGGCGTTACCAGGGCGGTATACAACTTTAAGGGCGGCGAATTCTACTCCGTCTTCAAACTGGCTGTGGTCGCCCCCCTAGAGGAACAAGCCCAGGACGGGCTTCAGGCTCACGAAGCGGAGCTTGACCTGTCACATGTCTTTCCAGAGATGGTCCCAACGGTGGCAAACGTATTTGCCATTCAACTCAGGGTAGCCTCAGCGGTCAATCCCCTGGACTTTCCCAGGTCTCCCACGCCGAGTGAGGTCTCCTCCTGGCGGGGAGACTCGGGTCCACCGAAGTTCCTTCTTTTTCAGCAAGCCTACGGCATAATGGTGGAGAAGGTCCAGCCACTGGACAATCTCCCAGCCCATTTACGACCCAATATGGACGAGTGCTACCTGCTCATCCTCCTGGTTCTCAAGTCGGCACTCCTGGGCTACTATGTACGCGATTGCGGATGGGGCAACCTGGGCAGGAGAATCTCGCCGGAATCAAGCACGGATCTACCTTTCTTCCTTGCTCTTGACACGTCAGCCTGGCACAAGCGAACTCCTCCCATTCCTCATCAGGCCACAACCTCTACATCAGATCATGTCAGGGGACTCTTCTCGGCCCTAGAGTACCTGGCAGAGGACAAGCAGGCCATCCAGGCAGCCAAACATGCTTTCACGTACCATCACCGACAAGTCCCTCCTCTTGTACAGCACTTCTTCTCCCTGCTCAGAACTCCAGCGGGGAAGGAGAAAGCAGAGAGAATTTTCCGAGATACATCTCTCGCACTCTCGGCTGAAGTATGGGACTCCTTCACTTAACTTACATTCTACAGGCCTTTCGTGTGAGGTCCCCTCCTGAAACGGTCGACCGGGAAGAGCACCCCACATACGCACACTCTGTCAGACTCTTGACCCTGGTTAGTGCGCAAAAAACCAGCTGACCGCTTCTCCCTACGCACAGTCTACTGCCACTTCAAGCTGAGCCAACAAGCCATAATTGCATTTGCACCGCTCAGGTTCACTATTCACAGGTTCCGCACTCAGTCAGGGCATCTCCTCCTCTTGCGAGCAAATATATGGCTGCTGCAACAACACTCATGAATGCGACTCCAGTCAAATTTGACTTATGTCGCGTGAGGTCTCCTCCTGACAGCCCCTTTTTCTAGGCAACTTGCTCACTCTGCTCACCGCCGCCATGGATCTTGCTGCTCCATATATCCGACTTCGAGGCCCTGAACACAGCGTCTGCCTTGAACGAAACGGCCTCTTCAGGATGCAAGACCCGGAGCCACGTTGCAACTTCCAGCCCTCAATCACGGACGACAAAGCCATGGATGATATCCATGCGCAGACCCAGGAAGCTTACTACAACCGAGTGCACTGGACGACACAGGACCATAGATTGGTGTCGGAGTGGAGCACCCTCATGGCTGATCACCCAGATCACCCCTTCCCGAACTCAATCGCCTACTGGCCAAAATGGGACTCCACGGTCGTGTTCAGAGATGACTACTGTACGATTTTGCTCGGTACACAACGCACAGCTCTCGATATTCCTGAACTCAAGGCGCACCAAGTCGACATCATCGTGACTCTCAATGCTTCATCGCGCTTCAGAGAGAGCTATGCAACCGATGCAGACTGGCAGTTCATGTACCAAATGGAGGGCATCACCAACTTGCGCTATCACCTCTCGGACATGCGCATTTCGCGCACCGATCAAGGCTTTCATGAAGCGGTCGCAGATCTCGCCAGAACCTGGATCAGAATGATTGACGAAATTGAAGCCCAGGAGTGCAGCCGTACAAAGCCGATAGTCATCATGTTTCATTGCCTTGCGGGCATCAACCGATCAACATCTGCCCTCTGTGCCTACCTGATTGTCCGCTACCACCTCACGGCCCAACAAGCGATAGCGATTTTGCTTTCAGCAAGGCCTGGCCAACGCTACTGGCAAGAAAGAGACCAGTTCCCTCTTGCGCTTCACTGGCTCTCCAGAGAATGCAAGAAGTCAGTTCTGGGGTACCTATGCATGGCCTGCGGTGACTCCTTCAGACCAACCCCTGATGATGATCTTCAGGATATGGATGAGTTCGACGAGTGAGGTCTCCTCCTGTCAAACACTGATTCAAACAAACTGCACTGACAGAGAGCCTTTGAGGAAAATGAGCGCTTAATCCGAATAAACACTTCAGCACTTCTCCAGCAGTTGACAGAGCCGTCTCCTTCCTTTATCCCAGCTCTCGCTCAGGTCTATCAAAGACATCACTCTGCATCGGGATATCCGTCTCCGCCTTAACCAGCCTGCCTTTCCGTGCCTGCACCAACATGCAGATTATCTCTTCTCTCTCTGTTCCAGCATCCAAAGCTCAAGTCATTGCCAATAGCGGGCACCGAACGAGTGAGGTCTCCTCCTGTTCCACCGCTAAATAAGCCATGCCGACGCAAGAGGACAGTCCACAACATCGAGAAGCCCAACACAAGGAAGACAAAACCTCTAAACGAAGACACCCTCACAGCCAAGGGCATCAGTCGGCGGAAGCAGACTCGCGACCGATCACAGAGGCTGACCTGGACTCCGAGGCTTCTTCTCTCCAAGACGACGACGACTTGGTAGAATCCCTGTCAAGGAGCTCCTCGCGACGCACAACCTCTTCCCGGAACCAGTCAGCCCAGCTGCTGCCAGGAGGTCCCCCTCCTCCTACCCCCTTTTTAGCCGTGGCACCCTCACCAGCCAACCTGGCTCGATCTGCACCCAAAGCCACCCAGCAATCCTGCCAGCGGGTCCCCCTCCCCCGACTCCGACAAACCAGCCTTTTCCTCCGTCGGATCTCTCACACCACAGAGGCATCCCGAGCCCCCAGAGCCCCTCCTCGACAAGTGGCACTTCAACGTCGGGGGCCTCGATGTCTCCCCACACCACAGCTCAGCCTCAGCCAGCGCCAGAAGCAGCCATGCTGGTGGGTACGTGGATTATCACTCCAGGCCCGATTGTCTCCTTGGCACCCAATCCGTTCAGTCCGTGGACCCCTCCAGCGCGCACCTTGGCACTGTCGGCCACCGGCAACCCACTGCCACCGGGCACAGTCCAGACCTGGATAATCACTGAAGGTCCACTCGTTCCACGACGCGATCCACAGGCGTGAGACATTGCATAGAGTTCTCTAAATTTTGGCACTCCCCAGAGAGAGAGGTTTCCTCCTACAGGGGAGTGCAAGCGCACTGATTTCACCTGCACACCCCAGCACCGCTTCGGTGATAAAATTCAGCTGAGCAATACCTAACAATGTTGCTTCGGATATGTCTTGCAGAGTGCATCCCAGCAATATCTCAAGCTCTGAACTTCGGACAGCCAAGGTGAAATGGTCTGCCAACAACAACGTCAGCCCCTTACTCTCTAAGCACTGCCCCCTGCAGCATATGCTGCAAAAGCACTTCTAATCTCGGTAGTTTGGCAGGCACCGGAAGCTGAACATCCAACTTCCAACTAACCTCTGGCTCAAAGGCGGAAAAGAGAGGTCTCCTCCTGCTGCCCAGCCCACCCCCAACAGCTCGCGCAATGATGCATACATGCCCTGAGCTGCCACTACAGCCTGACTCGTCGACCATGCCAATGAGATCAAAGCTCGTCGCGCTGAATCTTTTCAGCAAGGCAATGCTTCACACAGGTAGGCGTACCCAAGATCAGGATGCGAACATCTACATCTCGGATGAAGCCAGGGCTCTGGCTCGTCGGGAGAACTGTGCGCTGGCACCCACTCTCAGACTGGCAGCGCGAAGCTACAACTGGATTCGAATTCTCTCTCAATCAGCTCAGCCGAATCTTCCATTGCTGGCTGAGGCCGAGATGGCCTCCCAAACATCACCTGCTGAAACTACTCCCCATCTGCAGCACTATGAGGCAGAACGAAGCTCCCTTACCTTGCAGATGATACTGGAGACAGTGCACATCTACACTGAAGAGGAGGTCATGGAGCCGGACGACTTCAAACTCGCTGCCCTTATTATCTCCCAGACCCTTTTCAACCTGGGAATGGGAGGACAAACGGTAAGGGACATTGTCAATGGAACGGCTCAGCATCTGCGTTGGATCTTTCCCAGCCACTCCACCAGAGTCCTGAACGGCATTCACCTTTGTCTTTTCCCTTCCGAATCTCGCTGTGGCCGCGAGAGGAAGACACCAATCCATATGCTCGACTTCGAGATGAACATGCTCTGGGCATTCTTGACGCTGAAATTCACATGCTTAAGCGAGCGTCCACGATCTACCGGACGACAGTCATGTTAGACAACATGGTCGCCAAAGCCAAAGGAGAACGAGTACCAGACGATATCTGCTCCAGCGAACCCTGGGAAGTCATACGTCAAGATCAAGCCTTGGCACTACTCTCCTATGCAGAACACTTGACGGCACTCCACGACCTCCTGCCAACCAACGCCTATCAAAAGATGAGGGCCGATCTTCATTTGGGCAGCACATGGCTATTACGGTCCATCACTGACGCGGAGTTGCTCTCACTAGAGGCAATATGGCACAACACCACAGTACCAGAGAGCTTTGCCAAATTTCATCTTGCCCTTCAACTCAAAGGGCAAATTGCAGTTCACCTTCCAGAAGATCACAGGGCCCAGGACAGACTACATGCCATTCTCTCTCCTCTGGAAAATGAAGTCCTGGATCAAGCGTTCCCCTGGATCCTGGCTTTCAAAATGCTTACGCCTGAGCGGAGGTCAGTATTCAGACATGCTATACTCACGGCAGCGGGCCTATCGGCTACAGCGCCAAATTCACCGACCGAGTGACGACTCCTCCTGGTCATGCACCTAAATACCTCTTCCTAACCCTAGGGTACGTCAAACCACCTCGCAGCAAAAGGACCGAAGACAATTACTGCTGACGGACAAAGACAACTCCAGTCCCCCCCTTCTCCAGCCTGTCTCACAACTACGTCCTGATCAGTTCGACCCTCCCTGTATCAAGGTCTCCGGTCTTCCTGCAGACAGAGATGTAACATGAAGCAGCGCGACGGCCTCAGCTTCTCTAAATTACAGCAATTCCCTTTGAAGGCTGCAGTCAACTACCTTGTTTGAAGCTCCCCACAGCCTGGCTCAACCTATCTACAGCCAATTGACCACGTGAGGTCTCCTCCAGGTCAACAAATTAGCCATGCCGCCCCTAACTCGCGAGGTTCTGCTTGAAATTCTCATGGAGTCGCTTTACACGCCGACCACCGTTCACTTACCGCGCGAACTCCGAGAACAGATGGCCACTCCGACCTCAGCAGACACCCCACTCGCCCCCAGGAGGCTCTCCTTTAACACAGAAGAACTTGAACCTATGGCGGAACGAAGTGTGAGGGTGGCATCACGACTATGCAGCTTTTTCCGTCAGCTGGAAAGGCACCTGGCCTGGCGCGAGGGAAGACACACTAATCTGCCCCTTGCTGCCAGCCCGCGTACCTTGGCAGGCAAGCGTAAGCACATTGATGAAGAGTTACCTGCAGCGCAACTGCTCCCAACCATGGATTCTCTTCAGCGCCAGCAAATTATATTCCTCTCCCTCATGATCCGGAACTACACCAATGATGGGGCAGGCTCACCATCATTCAGTACGTTTGACGCCAACCAAGCCTGCACTCTCACCTGGCATCATCTCACCAGGAGATTCTCGCAGGCGGAGCTCAATGCCGTTCTGCTCCGAACTCTGGAGCAGGCCAAGGTACTATTGCGATCAGAGTTTACCCCGCACATCAGCGGAACCTTCTGCAGATGCATTCCCAAATTACAGCGGCAAACTGGCAAGGCGAGAAGTACTTCCCCTTAGGTCTCCAGCTGCAAGACGCTCATCAGCTAGACCTCGAAGCATATGACTTTAGAACGCTCAAACGAGCATCGCTCCAATTACGCCTCATGCAACAGCTGCGGACCATCACTGCCTCCAACCCTGAATCAGCTATCGAGCAGATTCGAGAAAGTTGGGAGTTCCTCGAACAAGACCGGGATCTCTCTAGGCTTGACTACGAGGAGTACCACTCCAAACTGAGCCCCATGATCCCGCACTATCAGGACACACTCCGAGAAATCCTGACACTGTATCGTCTTTGGCTATCCACTCCATTGACAGAGGCAGACTTCTTATGGGTGCGCAATCTGATAGTGGGCCAGCTTCTTCCTAGAGATACTCTCCTTCGCTACTTCGCCGACAGCCTCTGGCAGCAAGTACGTCATAGATACGGCGGGGATCAAGGGGACCTGGAGCAGGCACAAGGAGTCCTCACAATCATTTCCCCGCTCCATGACCAGGTCTTTGACGACTACAAGAACTTTGCAGTGGCGCTGACTCTACTTCTAGTTCGACACCGTCAACATCTGAAGCAGATGCTAAATGATAAAATTCGTGGTTAATCCACCGACAGTGCATCCAAACGAGAGAGGTCCCCTCCTGTTACTGCACTATCTTCCCGAATCGCGAAAAGTCTCGGGCATCTTGCTGCATCAGACTCATCCTTTGCAAGTTCTGCCACACTGTTGCAGCTAGTACACTCAACTGTAAGTCTTTCACTTGTCCCTATGAACCGAGGCAATTGTCCTTGCTCAAGCTAACAAAAGAGCCAACATACGAGTGAGGTCCCCTCCTGTATGAACTCGACCATGGAAGTCATTCCTCCGGTGTTAAGTCGAGACCAGACCATGGAGGTGCTACTGGAATCCCTTTTCCTGCCGCTTCCGGTTTACCCTGTCTCTCTTTTGGAAGACTATACAGCCAGCAATCTGGAAATGGCGTCTGTACGAATCCAGGCAGAAGACGCCCTCCAGCACTCCGACCGCCAGGTACGTATAGCTTCGCGCACCTGCAGCTTCATGAAACTGCTCACGGAGAAGGTCAATTGGAGACTGGGCGACCTTCGACTCTACCTCCCCAAGACTGAGACTCGTCAGCTAGCAGCCAAACGTAAGCATGAGGAAATGATGCTCACCGAGCCTCGGGAAAACACTTTGACCTACCATAAGAGGCGCCAGCTCATCTTCATATCCCAGGCGATCCGAGACTACACGAACGACGGTCCAGGCCAGAATTCCTTTCAGCTCGGCGATGCAGAGTTTACAATCCTACGTGTCTGGACATACCTGACGCGTCACTTTGCCAAGGGAGAGGTTAACTTCATGATATCCACCACTATTTCGCACCTTCATCTCCTGATGAGGTCAGCGACGCCACGTCTGTTATCAGGCATTGAACAGTCGCAGCCATCTCTGACTCCGGGACAAGGTCAGGGCTACTTTCCTCAACAACTTGATCTACCTGAAGACCAACACTTGGATCTTCACAACTTCGACCTGCAGGCGCTCCAGCGTGCATCGATGATCTATCGTGTACAGCAACTTCTTAAGTTGTCTCGTTCTACTACAGAAGGAGAATCACCAGTGAAAAATGGCTGGCGCTTCCAGCAACAGACGCAGCACCTCAACTCGCTGCCATACGACAAACATCTGCAAGCCTTGCTACCCTACCTTCCTGACTACCAGGATCAAATCCGAGAGAGCCTGGTCATGTACAGACAATGGCTCCTACGCGAACTCACTGCCGAAGAGATCACCTGGCTCCGTGACGCAGTTTCAGAGTCAGTTATCTCACGAGGAGATCTCCGAGAAATTTTCGAAGAAGCTCTGCTCCGGCAGATCAACAATACGCTCCGGGCCAACGCCAGACTTCCCAATCCTGCAGACCACTCTCAGGATTTTCAAAGCAGCATGGCTCTGCGCTTCTATCAAATCATCAATCAATCCACTACATGATGCAGTATACGAAGAATACAAGCCATTTGCGATCATCTACAAGATGCTCACTCCTCTGAACCGCCAGCGTGTACAGTCCCTTCATCGAGCTCGCAAAGCAGCAAACCTAGCCTCACCTTTTCGCACGCCAGCCTAAACAGCATTGCGAGTGAGGTCTCCTCCTGCAACGCGGAGCACCAGCTCTATCGCAGCTCTACTGCAGCTCTTGTCCAACAAGGACAACCAGTCTACTGACCAAACAACTGAAGCAGTGGAAAAGTCACCAGCCTTTGACTTCAGCATGGCTCAGCATGTGCTGCAATCCGTGCCGCTGCCTGCCTGACAGTCTGCCTGCTGAGGCCGAACACCGATCTCGTAGCAGCCTGCAGAGACGCGCAACCTAGTACTTACGTAGCCAATCCCCGAACCGGACAGGTGCCAGATGTATAGGTCTCTCAATTTTCACCCTCGATGCCCGCCAAGGTGTGGGACATAACCCGCACATGCGTTCGAAATGAAATGTGGTTATTGTGGTTGTTGTTGTGGTTGTTGTGGTTGTTGCTGTGGTGGTTGTTGTTGTTGTCGTAGTCGTAGGGTTTTTAAGGGTGGTGTTGTAGGTCGTCGCCAAAGTAGCAGGTGAGCAGGTGGTGTTGTAGTCGTCGTCATCGGAGTGGTCGTCCGCCAAAGTAGAAATGGTAGTGGTGTCGTAGTGGTCGTGGTTGGCAGTAACTGTAGCAGTAGTTGTAGGAGGGAGTAGTAGTAGCAGTGTTCGTCGCAGCAGTAGTAGTAGTACTGGTAGTGGTAGTCGTAGTAGTGGTCGTAGTCGCAGTCGAAGTCATCGTCGTCGTAAAATTGGAAGTGGTAGTGTTGGGGCTTCAGAGTTTGGGGTTTAGGTTGAAACTTCAGATTGGTTCCAGCTTCCGAGCGAAAGGTTTCCCAGTAAACAAAGCGGGAGAGCGCGAGCCCCCATTTTGCCGTTAAGCAAAAAATCCAAGTTGTAGTGACATTGTAGTGACGTTGTCGTGACGTTGTAGTGATCACTACGTCACTACAATGTCACTACAACGTCACTACAATGTAATAAGTTGCCCCCTTACATATTTGTCTGACTGGCTACACACCCTCAGTTGGCCGCTCCGCTTGCATTGCTTTGCTCATGCCAGCATGATGTAGAACGTTTCAATCATGACAGCAATTTTGCAGTGTTGTCCAGCCCTGCCGTTCTTCAACTTTGAGTCTTACTTGTTAGCATGATTTTTCTGGCGGATTCGTGAATGAAATTGGAGAATCCGTGCTCGCAGCGGTGCGGGCTCTGGGTTTCACTCGTCAACCTTCCAACGTGCATGATGCAACAATCGTCGGTGTGGCCATGACGCTTCGAACGTGCAGCAAATAGTGAACGATCTCTACTTCGAGGCCACACCAGTTCTATGTTAGCCTGCTTGTCGAGTTGGCGGCTTAAACAGTCTGCATCCTTTGTTGTGTTGAGCCTTTCGCGCGCGCAAGGGTACATAAGCCGCGCGTCAGCGATGAAGGGCGCACTGATTTGCACTGCAGTCTGACACCACTCATCGCTATGGCCCTTGTCGCTAATCAGTGTCTCACACAGACAGTTGCAGCGACCGCATCAAATCTGAGAATACTGATTTTGAATAGGATTAGAAACACAAGATAGACCTTTTTGCGCTGTGACACGCATCCGCCCGATGGATCCAATCATTTCCCACATTGTGACCCGTAGACCCGTAGTGACCCGTAGTGACCCGTGGCGACCAGTAGTCTGTCGTAACCGCGTTGGGGGCGGTCCTCTTGATCAAGCCAAGCGCTTCACATCTTCCTTCGTAATGCGTGGATCTTGCAAGCGAGCTTGTTTTTGGGTTTCTGCTTGATTGCCGAAGCCGGTTCTTGGAGTTTCGTATACCTGCTTAATGATATTTGCCCTAGCCTCTGCCATGCTTTCAAGGGAGAGGCTTTACCGCTCGGCGGCTAGGCTGGCGTGGCGCGGAGCCTTTGAAGAGTTTGGGCGTAGTGGACCGCATATTGATACCATAGTGACCACTTTGATCCGTAGTGATCCGCAGTGACCGTAGTGACCCGTAGTGACCCGTAGTGACGCGTAGTGACGCGTAGTGACCGTTACAGCAGCACCACAAAGAACAGTCGTAAAAGCGCAGCAAACTGCAGTATGATGCAGAAGCACTTCACTGCAGAGACTCGGTGAGAGACTCGGTCTTTATGGAATCTTTTCCGGTGAAGACTGCAGTCTTTTTGGAGTCTCTTCGAAGTCTGCCTACTACTTCTACTACTGCTCTTCTACTGCTGCTACTTCTGCTTCGAGGAAAGATTGCACATTATTGAGTCATTATTGCGACATTATTGAGTCATTATTGAGTCATTGTTGGCTCATATTTGACTTATTCTTGAAACAAACGAAATTCTTTTTCGCTCCATTTTGACAACACAACGCGGTCACAACGCGGTCACAACGCGGTCACAACGCGGTCACAACGCGGTCACAACGCGGTCACAACACGGTCACAGCGCGGTTGCGGTCACAATGCGGTCACAACGGTCACAACGCGGTCACAACGCGGTCACAACGCGGTCACAATGCGGTTACAACACGGTTACAACGCGGTCACAACGCGGCTTTGTGGTGTTTTTTGGAATAAGTTACCATAAGTGGCCCCTTACATATATGTGCCCGGAGCTTGTGCGGATGGAGTGGAGGTTCCTACACGGTGGACCCCAGACTTCGACGCCGGAGAACCGCAGTGTGGATAAACCTCCATCCAGCATTTCCTTGCCTGCAAGCTGGTGCATGAGCTTGCTCTAATCGACATGAAAGTTCTGTACGAATTCCCGTCGCCAGACTATGGTTGGCCATCTCCAGCCAGGTAAAATCCAAGTTGAGTCTGGAGTTCAATTTTGAAATTTAGGTTGAACCTGGTGGAAGAAATGGAAAGAAAAAAAGAATCCGCAACCCTTTTTGGCTCAAGGCCGCGTCTGCTCAAGGTGGTCAAGCCACCAAGAAAGACGTAGGAAGGATCTGATCTTTATTGCCGCAACACGATGGCAACAATCAAGAATACGCCAGGTCTGAGAATGGTTTTAATATGCTCTGTCGGAGCAGAGTGAAAGACGGGGGTCACAAGATGCACCAACAGCGTTGCAAAGGTCCCTATGGCTGGAATGACCATGGTGGTCAGCTAAGAGGCCCAGCGGAACAAGAGTGGTGGGCGAACGACAACGCCGAAACACACGGTCACTGGATTAAAAACGTTGGAGACAACCTGAATGAAACAGCAAATCAA
This sequence comes from Symbiodinium natans, assembly GCA_905221605.1. NCBI lineage: Eukaryota > Dinophyceae > Suessiales > Symbiodiniaceae > Symbiodinium > Symbiodinium natans. The sequence goes on from CAJNDS010002516.1 coordinate 364,608, forward strand.
CTTTTTTGGCATTTTCAAGCTGACGAGCGCGTTTAAACCTCTCAACTATGCTCCAGCGCGGTCGACAGCTTGAGCCGGAGGCTCTTAAATCCAGGCCCGTGGTCCAACTTGTCAACCATCGGATTTACATCTCCAGAAGCTCTAACAGGCAGCCATGCTCCGTTCTTCATCTGGTAGCGTCTTCTTATCCACCGATCCTTCAGCTTCTTCTTCGCATAAACATCTCATAAAATCGCCGATGACGTGATTGTCCTTTGTGTGGCTGGAACATTCTGAATAAGAGGAGGGTTAGCTGTGGATTGAGAGAGAAGAGGAGGAGAAGTGCAATACCATTGATGCAGAAGACATAAGGGACAGTGCTGATGCATTGGAGGCACACAAGGATACTTCCAGAACACGAACCCGAAGTGCGGTGGATCAGACGAGTAAGTTCAGGGTCAGCAAAGAAAAGAGTGGCAGGCAAAAGGCCGAGGCAAGGAAAGGACATGCCGAAGGTGCCCTCTGCGTTGTGAAAAGTGCGTCAAGAGTCCACATATCCACAACTTCCTGGCGAAACATTGGGAGTGGAAGAGGGTCACACATACAGGAAAGAGGGGAGCAGATCAAGATCTACTGGTACGCGGCCTAGTACCAGGAAAGGCTCTCCGGAAAAGAGTGAAGGAAGAGGTCAAGAATGGGTGAAGGAAGAAAAGGCCAAAGAACCTGAAAAAGGAATACTGAGATCGAAACAATAACGACGAGGGGAGGCAAAAATAAAGGATTGAAAAAACGGATAACATTTGCACGTTTCCACACAAGCTGGGCACCCCCAAAAAACTCAGATGTTTTGTTTGTGTTTCATTGTTCAAAAATCAGAGAAGTGGCTTCCTTACGAGCTCCTATATTGCCTCGACCAGAAATCTCATGATCGTGCTAGTCTTCGAAACAGAGATGCACTGGAAGCAGACGAAGAGGCATTCCTCCGACGAGCTGCCGCCTTCCTTCCGTGGGCCTCTGGGGTGATGGAACCCCTTTAAACAGGGACCGAACCCAAGTGGTGGAAGTCCTTTCGATGAATGTCCTGAGCTGCAGCTCTAGATCGGACACTCGTTTCCCGCTCTGCCTCGTCCAGAAGCACCTCATGGTCAAAAACGCGACCTGGAATTGCATCATGGAGGTTGTGGCCTGGAGTTTTCGTTTCGCTGCTGCAGGTGTCTTCCCCAGCCATCGACACGATGGCTCACCGTGGCATGCGTGCGCGCCCGGCTTGAAGGCAAGCCCTGTCCTCGAGCGATTTTGGGGCAGGTCAGAGGTGACTGGGCATTCTTCAAGCAGACATTGTACCTGCCTGCATGGTGGCTTGGCTGATCTTGATGCTCGCAGCCAGGAGGATCATGTCGATCCTCCTAATGCATTTGTTTGAATGTCTAAATGTTTTTTCTTATGATCAAGCTTATTTATAGTATGTGTGTAATATATTTATTGTTATATAATCCTAAGCTTAAGTAAGGAACGAAAATAGAGGCTGCTGTTGGTGCTGCACAATGGTGCCAGATCGGGTTCACGAGGTGTCGAGCTCGGCTTTCTGGTTGCGACCCGAAAATAGACACAACCACTGGTCAACCCTTTGTTCTTTGCAGGACAAATCCCCCCTGCTGGGGTGTCCATTTTTTAAGCTTTCAATTATTCAGCTTGATTGGCTGCATGTCTCGGACCTGGGCATAGCTTTGGACTTTATTGGCAGCACCTTGAAATATATCTGCGACAAGCACATGCCAGGCAACAGTTTTGCTGAACGATGCCGGAATTTGCACCGGGAGATGCGGACCTACTACGATTCCAATGAGGTAACAAGTCGAGCTCAAACCCAGCATGTTGAAGCCTGAGGGGAAACCTTTTGCAAAACTCAGGGCGAAGGCAGCTGAATCCAGGGCCCTTGTGCCCTTCGCGATGCTTCTTTGCCAGAGCCTCATGGATCCTAGCAACGAGTTCGAGCAGACCCTCTTGGCAGCAACCCAATATTTCAATGCTTGCTACGAGCAGCTCAGCCCCCAGGTCTTCAACCAGTATACACTTGCAACGAAAGGGCCGAATTTGCCATGAGCTATGCAAGCCTGAGCTCGCAAGCTGCTGCGATGGATCTTAAGCTTTTCCGCATCAAACCGAAGCTCCACATGTTTTGTGAGCTGACCTATGCAGCCACGGTGTGTCCCTCCCGAGCCTGGACGTACCGAGACGAAGACTTTGGAGGCAAAGTGTTGCCCAGCTTGCTGCCCGAAGAGGCGGCAAAAACTCTGCTGTTGCTCTGGGCCGCAGTTTTTTTGACAAGTTCAGCACCTTGCACGATGTGCCCTGCTTGTGAAAATATGTGCATGATCATGATCGGTTGCAGATAGGAGCTATTGAAAGGCTCCTGCATGTGCATGCATGGTTAAGATTCTGCAGGAGCATGCATGGGAAATGCTCCTTAATAATAATAATATTTTGCATGATAAGATAAGAAGTCTCATGTGCACGCATGTAAGATCGAGTTTTTTGATCACGAGGCTGTGTAGTGCACACAGCCTGGCACGGGAACACGATCGAGGGTTCATGGAGCGAACCATGGACCGATCGAATGATCAGATGCAATTGCAAGCATGGAAGCATCAAATCTTGAGATGCTGCAGCTGCACCCTTTTGATCGATCACACATGTACACGTCACGCATGCATGTTAATGATTTTTTTTAAGGTTATATATTTTCGGTGCTCTCATGAATATCCGGACATGCTGAATGAGAACAGAACTATGCCCATTTTTTTGGGGAGATGCTCCTGGCAGAGGCAGCGGGCCACGTCGTGCCTTAATGATATTTGGATGCATGAACAGTGATTCATGAGAACAAAACTATGCCCAATTTTTTGAAAAGATGTTGGGAACAGTTGCAGTAACTCACGTCGTCGCTATCTCTGCTTGCATGCCGGGGCATGCCGGTGAACCTTCCTTATTTTTGAAAAACTTCTTTAAATAAGGTCCGCACAAATCTTTCTTCATTAACGACCATTACATGATTTTAAAGCTTGCTGCCTTAAAATTTAAGGCCTAAAGGCTTTATTTACTTGCTTTTACCTTGAATTAGGGGTTTAATGCCTTGAATAAGGCTTCTTTCCCCGCTGCAGGCATTGCTTTAAGGCTTGTTTTCTTATTTAGAGTTCTTTCGGGCTTCTGGGGCCTTCTGCGTTTAACTTGATTGCCGCTCATTCCGCCAAGACCACCATACTTTCTTGGGCCCGCCAACTGGATATGCCGGCTGAGCCCAGGCGCATTCAAGGGCATCACCGGTTATCGGGTTCTGACAAATCTGTAGCGCTCTACAGCCGCGACGATATCGGCCCGATGCTCTGTTGCCAACGCACAGTGATTTCCTGCATACGTGCCGGGTTTCGTCCGTTACAGCCACTGGCCCGGGGTTGCGTTCATCCGCTTCCAGATTTTCCAGTTGACCTGCCTTCTTCTTCTGCTTTACCTCGGGTCCGCTGGTCCGCGACAAGGCCTGGCCCGCCCCCTACACATCCTGCCGATGACATGGTCGAGCCCTCGAGTCTACACCATGCTCCAGGCATATCCGAGGTCTCCGGGGAAGCCGACATACCATTTGTTCCGCTTTCACATGACCCTGACCCGCCGGTCTTGCCCGACCTTTTGCCGGACTACGATAGAGCCCCTACTCCTCCGGTCTCTAGTTGCTCTTCAGAGAATGATTGTGGGTCGGTCTGCTCGGAGCCGCCTTCTGACCCTGAGGCGCTGGAAGTGGAAAGCGCTGCTGCGCTGCAACCTCCCTCGCCATCCGCCTCACCCGCTCTCTTGCTTTACAATTCGCGCAGCAACGTGACGCATGCCGCGTCCCCGTGTGACCCCAATGCTCCACGCGCGCTTTGGTTTCCTGCCCACTTGTGCTGGCTCCGCCCGGCGTGCGGTGCTCAAACAGACAAGCTCGATCAAGCCAGCGTGGTTGAGTCGCCCCCGCCGGCCTGCACCTTGTGCCTCCGTACGGCATGCGCCAAGCGCTTTGACGCCTTGGATCAGCCTTCCTGACGCCGCAAAAACGCCACTGCCGCTGCGCTCTGCCTGCTCTGCACTGTTTTGGGTTGCTTGGGTTAGGTTTAGTTTGATGGGCACCCTCCCCCCTTTCGGTTCCCTAGTCCTGGCCCCCCCGCTCCTGAGCCAGGTGCTGCTCAAGATCGCCCAGCTCTCCGCTAGCCTCCTTGCGCCATGGAGTCCCAGCCGCCCACAGTGGACCGTGATGAGTCCGTCTTCTCCGTCCGCACGGAACGCCGCCGCGTGCAGCTGCCTGTGCCCGCGGAGGATGTGCCCGCTCATTCTCATGCTGCGCCGGCCTCCAATCAGCACACTTCCCCGCCGTTTGACCATGCACACCCGCATGTGCCTCCGTTTGCATCCTTTCCCGACCCTTCGTGGTCCGATGCCCAGCTGTCGACTTGGCTCGCACGCTTGGACCACCGTGTGATTGTCCGCCTGCGTATCTTGCTCCAAAGCCGTGACGCCGGCAATGCCGAGGTTATTCTTGGCTACTGCCAGCAACTCTGCCCCAACCTCTGCGGGAATTTCTGTGGTCGCCCCATGCTAAATCGCCCTCGCCCTCACCGAGACCATTTCTGTGGCACTTGCCATGCCGCCCGACGGGCTGCCGAAGCTTTGAGTCCGCACTGGGACATGCCTGGCGTCATCCGCCACCACCCTCGACGCCGTCAAGGTGGACGCTACCATGGTGCACCGCAGCTGCCAACGCCGGCGCCCGCCCCGGATGCCTCTGAGCCGTCCCCTGAGCCACCGGCTTGATCCGGACCGTACCGTTAGTGTATCTGCGTGTTTGTGGACTGTGACATGTTACTGTTGTGTCATTTCTTACTTACGGGTGGTTAGATCTTTACTCTGCTATTTTTCTGTTTCAGTTACAGTCCGCTGCCTCGCTTGGCTCGGACTACGCCCTTTTCGCACCCACCGTGTCTGCGGCAAAACGCGACCGCTGGGCATGCACTTGCTGCTGGCTTGTCCTCAGCTTGGGCGTTGGATAATGCATGTGCTTACTTGGCTTCTGCTTTCTTGCCCGTAGCCGTTCTAGTCTCCATACATGTGGTTAGTCTCCTTCAAGGGGTTACTGTAGTCCCTCCTTGCCAGGTGCCATGGCCCATCGACCACGCTTGGACGACCCGGCCGTGTTGGAGGCTCTCTTGGCGCAGTACTCGGCGCCCGACGATCTGGCTGCAAAGCTCAAGTCCGCCGGCTACAATACCCTGTCTGCGCTCGTCTTCGCGGCCCCCGACGTCGCTGACGAGCCCCAGTTGCTACGGAGCCTTCTGTCTCTGCCCGCTCCCACGGAGCTAACCACTCCAGCTTGCTCGGCCGTTCGCCGCCTCCTCATGGAGGCGAGGTTGCTTCTGCCTGGTGTGCCGCCCAACCTGCCTGCCGCCACCTCCGCGGCTCCTTCTGCCCCTATGCCATCGCAGCCGGCCGTGCCTAAACTGTCCACGGCAGAACTTTCCCAGCTCCGCACTGACTTCATGGCGGCCTACCCCGGAGAGCTCCTTAACTCTGCTACCACGCCGTGCTTGGAGATGTGCGCCGCCATAAAGCATTTACATGACTCCGCCTGTTCTCCCTGGCTGCCGTGGCGTCAGCGTGCATCGGAAGCCGACCGCGCCGCCTGGTCAGAATCCCGCCGTCCGCGCTCGGATGGCCAGCTTCTTCGCGCCTTACTGTCAGACGAGTTTGAGGCGCCCGCTCCTACCTCCGCCGCCGGTCTCAACGGCCCGCTGCAGTCTGTGCTTCGCCGCAACCTCTCCCTCTTCGCTACTGCCTTGGCGATGACGAAGATCACTCACTTGATCACCATCAAGCGCTTCACGGAGAAGTTCATATCCACTGCCCTGGCGGTTCCTCTTGACCCCTCACTCCGACCGCCGACATTGAATGAGATATTGGCCGCAGACCGCGCCGTGTGGATATCCGTGCATGAATTGGTTCGAGACCATAGTTGGTCGCTAGAAGACGCGCTCAACGAGATCTCCACTTGCCGCCAGGACATCTCTGCCCTCCTGCAGCCGCGTCCGCGAACATCCAAAGCGCACGCGGACCCTAACGCACCTAACCCCCGTGCCCCTAACAACCGCCGCCCGGACCGTTCCCGCTCTGCCCGCAACGATGAGGCTCGCAAGCATGCGCCAAAATCCAAGGGTCGGGGCCGCGGGAAAGATAGGTCCGATGCCTCTTCTTCTGTGCCCGGCTTCGATGCCGCTTGGTTCCAAAAGATTGGCAAACGTGAGTTGTGCAAGCGCTACGCTCTGGGCAAGTGTTTGAACCCAAACTGCCGCTATGCTCACCTCTGCCCGCTCCCCTTGCCGTCCGGCAAGCCCTGTGGGCAGAAGCACACCGTTGCTGAGCATAAAAACACCGCGCATTGACTATCTTCTGTTTCGGGCAACCCTTTGCTTGTGTCCTCTGACTCCGACACCGAGACTGGCAGCATGGCAGCCCCTACTGCCCCCCCTTCCCTGCCTGGGACGCGCAGCCCCGCTGCGGAACTCGCGTCTGCTTTGCCCGCACCGGGCGTACGCGCTCCTGCCGCGTGCCTGACTTCACTGCCTCGTCCGCGTCAAGCTGCTTTCCCGCCTGCAGCCCCCGCGTCTGGCCAGGCGCAATCTGGCCTTGCCACGCACCCTCAACTGCTGGCTGCTAATCACGGCCCCACTTGCGCAAAGGACCCGGCACGCCCCGCACCGCCGGGCGTTTGTGAGCAACCGGTGTCGCAGAATGTGTCCCCTGCCCAGCACAACACCTTCTCTCTGCCATCACATGTGCCGGCACGCTCGGTCGCCCCGAGCGTATGTGAGCAACCGGCTTCTGCCCCAAGCCTTGCACCCGCTCTGCCCGCCCACTCACCTTTGCCGGCACGCCCGGTCATCCCGAGCGTCTGTGAGCAACCGGCTTCCGGCCTGTTCAGCCCCTCGCCCTCTGCAAGCGTGCCCCATGACTGCTCCTCGGGTCACCACGGTCCCATTCCAGCCGTTCGCATGTTTTTGGACCTATTTTCAGGCTCCTCGGCCCCTGTTTGCAATGCCATCCGCACATTGCTTCTTGCGCGTTTTGAGCCGGTGGATCTTCTCGCGGGGTCCGCTTTAGATATTTCTGACGATGCCACGTATTCCACACTCTGTCGGCTTTGTGCTTCCGGGCTTGTGGGTGCCTGTTGTGCCGCACCTCCATGCTCAGCTTTTTCACGCGCACGTCTCCTGAAATCCGGTCCTCCTCCGGTGCGCACACCGTCATTCCCATTGGGCCTGCCCAACTTGTCTCCGCAGCAGCAACGCGAGCTTCACATGTCTGCGCTCTTGCACCAACGCACACGTCACTTGCTGTCCCTCGTGGCCGCACGCGGGGGCTTGATATTTCTGGAAAATCCGGCCTCTAGCCTGCTCTGGCTCGACCCCCGAAGTCATGGCCTGGGTTCGTGCATTTGCCCCTTTCGGCGCTTCTGTTGCCTGCTGTACCACCGTCCTCTGTCTGCACAACGGTCCGCGGATGGCATGTTCTTGACTCGAGCGACGGCGTGCTACCCGCCCTCCCTGGCTAGTGCCATTGCATCCCTCTGCGTCCCGTTTGTGTCCATAGAAGACCGTGAATACACGCTGTCCACATGGGTCGCCCTTCTGCCGCCGCGCCTGCCCTGGCCGCCATATCCGTTTCCGGTGGAGGATGGGGCTGGCATGGGCAGCACTGCATGCCACACTCGTCCCCAGAGTGAAGACCACTTTAAGGCCTTACGCCACGCTTGGTCTGCCCGCCTTTTAAGTTCCGGTTTGGTTCCTAAGATAGTAACAGCACTATCTTCCGGGTCTAAGTCCGCGCCCCTTTCTGAAGCTGAGCTAGCCCCGTTCTTCCTTGATCTGCGTGAGTTTTTGCAAGTCCGCCAAGATGACACCTGGACCGCCTTGCTTTCCATAGACAAGGGCCAGCCCTTTCGGCTGTCTCTCTGGCATGCCCTTAGTCTTATCTTTAAGGATGCTGACGCCGGCTTGTTTCCTCACTTACACGCTGGCGTGCCGCTTGGTTTCTCTGACGCCATTCCGCCGTGCCCGCTCTTGCAAGCCTCACATGCCTCCCCCCCCGCTGACGCCGAGTTGTGCCACTGCGAATCCGCCTGGAAGTCAGCGCTTGACAATGCTGAAATTGTCGACAAACTGCTACAGGAAGAGCTGGACGCTGGCTGGATTTGCGAGATTACGGGGGGGGATGACGAGCTGAAGCGGTTGTACAAGCACTCCGCCGTCGGCAAGTTGGGGGTAGTCCTCTCTGAGGGCCGCCCGCCACGACTTGTCGTTGATAGCTCCATATCAGGAGTTACTAACGCCACGCACTTGCCCAATCGGTCCGCAAACCCCACACTGTTAGATGTCCGCCGCTGCCTTCCGATCTCTGATGCCCGTGAGCGCCTCGTGGCTCTGGTCCTGGATGTTAGCAAAGCACACCGCCGTATCAAGATTTTGCCCGCAGATCAAGGCCTTCTCTGCTTCCGCCATCGTGGCCGCCTATACCAGTGCAAAACTTTGAACTTCGGCGCACGCGCCTCCGGCTTTTACTGGGCCCGCGTCGCAGGTTTGCTGGTCCGCCTTGTTCACCGTTTTTGGTGGGTCAGTCATTCTGCCCTGATTTACGTGGACGACCTGCTTTCCATTCTCGAAAAATCCTCTGCCCCGCTGCTTGCTGCGCTGCTGGTCGTTTTGCTCCAAGTTCTAAATGTGCCGATGAGTTGGCGCAAAGCCAAACTGTCTGCCTCCGTTGTCTGGATAGGCTGGCAGATGGATTTTCGCACTTTCACAGTCCGGTTGGAGCCTGCCAAACTTCAGCGGTTGTTGTCTCTGCTCCGCCAATGCTACCGGTCTGCGAAGCTGCCCGCCACTACTTTGGAAAAGCTTACCGGCAAGCGCTTTGGCTTGCTAACCTTTTCCGGGCGTTTCGACCATCTTTGGCTCCCCTGTGCCAGGACCAATACTGCCCTCCACTTGTACATGTGCCCCTTTCTACGCAGGCTTGGCAGCGCCTGCAAGCGGCTCTTTCCAATGACCTCCGGGTTATTGCGCCGTCAGGTCTTGCCTCTGCCCCCCTGGGGAGCCGATTACTTCGGGTGGCTCAAACCGCCGTGCAATCCAAAGAGGAATTGCCACAGTTTCCTCCTTCCGCACGCCGGTTATGGGTCCAAATCTCCGATCTTGCGCACCCCGATCGTGTCATCTCGGACGCTTCACGTGCAGTCATGGAGATGTGGCTCCAGCTCTGCCGTTCCGGTACTGACTTCAGATCTCTCATGCTATCTCCGCACTTTAATTGTGAGGCCTTTGCTGACGCGTGTGCGAGCAGTTCTTCTGCAGGGTTGGGAGGGTTTGTTCGCCTGCCCTCTGGCCAAACTCTCTTCTTCCAGGCTAAGTTCTCACAGGCGGAACTCCACGCCCTATTTTCGTGGTTCCCTCCGGATCACTCACCTCAACACTACATTGCAGCCTGGGAACTTCTTGCTCAGTGCGCCTTGCTGCATCTTCTGGCCTGCTTGTTGCCTGCTGGACATCCGCCTCTGCATGTCACATTTCGCTGTGACAATTCCGCTACGGATGCCGCATCCTGGAAGGGTCTCTCCCTTGCGACAGGCATGTGCGGCCTACTGCGTTCCTTCTTCCTTCTGCAGGAGCGGCAGTACATATCCGTCCACATAGACCATGTCCCAGGGTTTCGAAATGACCTCGCTGATGGTTTGAGCCGCGGATATGATCCTCAGCTTTTGGGGTTCCCTGCTTCGGCGCGCTGCCAAATTCCCTGGTCTGCCCTGCCTTCATCCTTTGCCTGCCACACATACCCTTTGGAGCTAGACCTTTCCAGCTGGCTGGCGTCTGCTTGAAGAATGCTGGTCCTAGTCCCCCTGTCGGGTCAAGCGTGCCGCCTGAAATATTTGGTGCTCTCGACCAGCATTCTGTCCGCTTTTCCTGCCCGGGTGCTTCTGCCCGCAGGCTGACCAGCCGAAGCACCGCCAGGGGTTCTTCCGCCAGCGTGGAAAAGATGGGAGCGCGTGCGGTCCTTCCTTTTCGGGTCACACACTGGACATTCGTAACGGACTAGTGCGGGTAGTGAACGTGGATGTACTTGTACAAGTGTGTTTGCTGCCCGCACGCAACGGCATAGCATGTCCCGCCTGTTGACTCCCCTCCCGCCTGCTGCGCAGCTGCTGGCTCGACAGGCGGATATGCTACGCTAGTCCGTTCGGATTCAGTTTGAACTTCCGCCGCCTCCCCTCCAACCTGCCTCTGTCTTCCTTGCCGCACGAAGTTTCTTCGCTGCCTCCCTCCGGTCCGATTGGTCCAAAGTGTCCACTCGTGCCGGTGTCGGAAGGAACCTCTCTTCGCTGTAGCTCCGTAGACTTCTGGGGTACTGTACATTCCATCTGAGGTCTAATCATTTTTCACATCATGCTGGTGCTCTCGACCAGCATTCTGTCCGCTTTTCCTGCCCGGGTGCTTCTGCCCGCAGGCTGACCAGCCGAAGCACCGCCAGGGGTTCTTCCGCCAGCGTGGAAAAGATGGGAGCGCGTGCGGTCCTTCCTTTTCGGGTCACACACTGGACATTCGTAACGGACTAGTGCGGGCAGTGAACATAGTATGAATCATAGGAAGATATATAGACAATGTAGCTTTTTCTTAGGAAACCCGGAAACGACCCCCCCCCGGCACAGGGTCCTCGTTCGCGATTTGGAATGCGTGGCAGCCACGCGGAAGACCGAATTAACCGAGAGGGTCCTCGTTCACGACTTGGAATGCGCACGGCGCCTAGGCGAGAGCGACAAGGCCACGCGGAAACACCCAGAGGGCCGTCGTTCAGGAATTGGAATGCGCACGGGGCCTGAGCCAAAAGCCCCAGCCAAAAACAAAAAACTCCCAGAAAAGAACAAAAAATCCTTATTTAATTTCGCGCCCGATTTTCAAGCTCAACGTCAACACAAGCAAGTCCATCAAGACCTGCCTGTACAATTTTTGGCGCGGACCCCCCGTGCAGGCAAAACTTACCGCCTCGATTTGAAAACGTTTTGTCAAACAAGCCTTGCAAGCCTTGTACGGGGTTTATAAAGTCGCTAGTGGCAGGGTGACCGACCGCTTTCGTCATCTTGGCTGCTTAATGTTGGGTGATGTTTGATAGATTCCTTTGTGTAGTATCATTTGAGCTGTGCAATTGCATTTGAAGATTTTTTTTGGAACCTGTGAAGGATCAGACCTGCTGCAAGTGACAGCATCTGGAGCTTGCTGTGAGCAGGCCCGAATTGATAGCCCCATGCATGCTTTGACCAGGCCCGTATCCGGAACACAAACTACTGTAATTAATGCTTGCGGCTCCGTTTCGTTAACCACAACTTTCGTCGCGTTCCGCGTTCGCAAACTTGACCTGAGCACGTTTTCTGTCGCAGACAATTGTCGTTGCCGTTTTGGCGACTGCACGCATACGTGTCGCACATGTCTTCCGCTATTCCCAAGTTTTGATTATGCAAATGTCGGATCGTGCATGCAAGCATTCTGTTATGTGGGATACCACATGAGTTGTCGTGCTTATGTTGATGTAAGGATTTTCCAGTGGCAATTCGCCGTTGATGTGGCAACGCAGCATTGTGGTCTCAAGCTGTCAAGGTTCATGATAGCACAGCAAAAGCGTTTTCAGCACAACTGTGAATCTTAAGCCAACGTCGTAAAAAGCCCAAAGCTTGATTGTTAAAACACGGGTGGACTTTGATCTTGGCTCAACAACACATAGTATCACATGCAATGCAGTGAACATGCCATATTTGGCTATTGAGTCCTTTTTACACCCCATCTGCACGCTTTAATTCGTCGGCCTTCACCAAATGTGAAGCATGGCCTTGAATACTGTCCTCGGTCAAGCGCTCTCTAGAAACAAGGCCAGCAGCATCATGACGTGTTCAAGTACTTCATATTCAAAGCATCAGGCTCATGAGAAGGTGGACCTGTGGAAGGAGCGAGAGATTCAGGAGCCACAAAGCATTGTATGATTGCTCAGATGCACAAGGTACTCCCAACATCTGGTTTGCCTTTCCGTTATGCAGGATAAGGGTAGCCGATGTACCATTTCGCTGAAGAGCCGAAAAGGTGACGTTGTCTGCACCTTGGAAACGGCACAATGCGCCCACTCCTTGAAAGTATTGGTTATTGTCTCTGAGGTCCGCCAAGTTACAAAGGTACCAGAAGGTGCAGAGGCCAGTGAAATTCTTAACCTCGAGTTTGTCGTGGGTTGTCCAACAAGAGTCAGGTGACTAGCAATGTTGTCAACCAGTTTGAGATTGCGCAGACCCCAGACAGGAATTCGAGATCACTCTTGGCAGGCATTGCGTGTCATTGCATGATTTTGTTGGCCAAGGAGAGAGAAGAGAATGCTGCCAAAAAGGAGGAGCAAGCCGACCGTGTCGCGAACCTTCGTGTTGAAAAAGGACACGAAGCGTCGAACATGCAAATGCAGGATGAGCTGCTGGCAAGACTCGCCAACGGCAAGGCGCCAACTGATGCATCTCGGGAGCTAGACATGCTCCCTGTCTGCATCGCGAAATTCCAAAGTTGCAGGATCCAGCTTGGCGCCCCGACCAGTACCTCTCCCAACTCAAGGGGAAGGACTTGAAAAAAGGGGTTCGCAGCATGAAACTTTGTCCGTGGGTGGACACGCAGCTCATTGTGCTGAAGTTGTCTTTGCAGGGACCTTCGAAACTGAAGCTGAGACCGCAAGACTACTTGCGCATGGACCCTGAATTGTTGCAGAAGGCCTGTCGGTTGCCGAGCAGGTCTTGCAAACTTTTGCCTTTGCACGGATCATGCTTCATGCTTCGGCATGCTCGGTTGGCAGGTTGTTGCCGAGTACAAGGCTCAGAAGAAGGCTGCCAAGAAGAAGAAAAAGAAGAAGCACAAGAAGGAAAAAAGGGCAGTGAAAAAAGACAAAAAGAACAAAACACTTGCAAAGGCAAAGAAGCGGGACAAACGCTGCACAGACACAGGAGAAGGCATCGAGGACACGAGCCGCAAAGGAGTCAAGAACGAGCATCACGAAGTAAAACAAAAGCGAAGAAAGCGGATATTGCTCGATGACACTGGTCAGCCTACTGGCAAAGAGGAGCTCGAGGTGCTTGAGGCGCTGGTCTATGCTGGTCTCTGGATGTCTCTGTGCCTCTTTCCATGATGCGGTGCAGGTCAGAAGCAAGATAACTGTGAGTCGGAAGAAGCACATCGTGCACCCAGTGGATGAGGCACGATTCAAATGCAACGCGCGAAGACACATGCAGATCTTGCTTTCTGCGATCTGGCCAGGCCTCCGTGGCTGAAGCGAGGGCCTGCGAGATTGCATCGAAACTTCGCAAGCAGGCCTGTTGCTTCCATGTACATGCTTTGGTGCCTGCACTGGTGCTTTGTCCATAGTGGGCATTGCATAAGCATGAGATATTGAGAGATTTTCAGAAATATTCCAAGTCTAGGCAAGTCTACAGCCGACGCAGAAGTGCCAAGCCTCGCCGAGCACGGGATCGATCAGTGCCTCGCTAGTCTCGTTTGGACTGGTTTCAGCTTGCATAAAGCAGTGAAGCGTCTTTGGCCGCGATGAGGCAGCTCAGGGTCATCGAGCTCAGAAAATGAGATGGAAGAAGTTCTGACTGATGAGGAGCTGGAGGAGGACACAACATACACAACATTGTTTGCCTTACCAGGTGCTGCTCGCTTTAATGCTGATATGCCAAGATATGCCAAGTGCAGTGAAGCAACAGTGAAGCAACAGCCCGCCAGGACAGCATCACGGAGTGACTCAAGTCACTGCCTCCAAGCTCCCTTCGCGGATGCAAAAAAGGCGAATGCCGAAAGAGGGTTACGGTAACAACATTTCAAGATGCTTCAGAAATTTCAGAGGGTTTTTCGGAGTTGTTCTTCACATGATGTACGGTTGAATGACAGAGAAATCTCCTGGCATCGCATCCGAAGCGCACGCTTTGGTTCGAAGTTCAGCCCTAGCTTGGGCGGCTCCCCCCCCCTGCTGGGGGCTTGCGGGGGCTTTTGGGGGCTCTCGCTCTCGTGTGAGCTCCTCGTGTCAGATGCTATCTCAGATTCAAACTGCTCCCTGGCCGCACTGTGCCACCTGTGCCGCACTTCGAAGCTGAGAATAGCTTAGCTCTGGACAGCCTTTAGCACTTGCACTCGAACTTCCATCTTTTCTGCCAAGCTTGAAGGGTGAGGCCTTAGCCTGCGTTAGCATTGTCTTCAGCATGCGTCTGCATTAACATTCAAGGTGACAACAATATGACATATGTTTAGCGTATGTGTGTGTGGACACTGGCCTACACATCCTGGCAAGGCGTCACGGCCATGTTCATATTTTGCTGCAGGGGCCCGAGGACCTTCCACTGGTGGATCGACAGGAAAGTCGGGCGCTTTTTGTTTGACCAAAACAAGGTTTTACGTTTCAGGCCGGTTGGGGCATCGTTGTCCATGAGGGCTCCAAACAGGTTTTCAGGTCCGTGAGCGCTAGTGCATATGCATCCAACGGTTTGCTGCAGGAACCATGTCTGTGCAGTGTGCAGTTCTTCGTGTCAGTAATGTGACGGTTCATTGTGCAAAAGTCGCATCTCTGTGTGTCTGTGTGTCTGTGTGTCCGTGTGTCAGTGTGTCTGTGTGTCAGTGTGTCAGTGTGTCAGTGTGTCAGTGTGTCAGTGTGTCAGTGTGTCAGTGTGTCAGTGTGTCAGTGTGTCAGTGTGTCAGTGTGTCATTGTGTCACTGTGTCACTGTGTCACTGTGTCACTGTGTCACTGTGTCACTGTGTCACTGTGTCACTGTGTCACTGTGTCACTGTGTCACTGTGTCACTGTGTCACTGTGTCACTGTGTCACTGTGTGTGTGTGTTTTTGCGGTCCTTTCGGATCGGCTTTCGCGACCGAACTTTGCAAAGGCTTTTGGTGAAAGCCCGAAACGCCTAGGCCAGCTCATGAACGTGCCAGCATAGGTTGTCTTGCACTTTGCACGTAGCAACGGGACCTGCTATCCAGCTTCTTACTCTGGAGGCCGTCTCAGCGAGGCGCAGGACATGACCCGCCGCCAAGACGAGTGGGAGCGGGAAATTGAAACCCTGGACCAGAAGGCATGGCACAGATGTCAATCGCTTGAACGCTAGCAGTGACTTGTGTTTGCTCATCAGGAAATGGAGCTTCACCAATCACAGTTGCGGCTGATTCGCGAGCAGACGGCGATATTCATCCGAGACCTTGCTGCTCTGCAGGGGGAGGCCGGGGGAGGCGTCGTGGAGGCACATGGAGGCCATTCCTGCATCTCTGAGAATCTTTTTGCTGGAGAGGTGGCCGCGTTAAAGGAGGGATTGACCTCCAATGGCACGCCACTGACACCGCTGCAGAACGATTTCAAGGAGCAGAAGGCTGGGTCTAGCAGCTCAAAAATGACGCTGTTGAATGTACGTTGTGAGTATGCGCTGGGTATCTGTTTGAAACTGCCGAAGGCCAAGCTGCTGGCTCAAGAGCAACTGACTGTGTCGATTCAAAAGCGTGCCAATCTCAATTGACACGAGTCAATACCGAAAACCGCATTGTGCGGCTAATCGCCACAAGGTGTTGACTTCCTGGAGCGTTTGCTGGGCGAGTCTGTTGACCGTCATGCGCAAGAGATTGAGTCAGCAGGTGACTTACGGAGGGCTGGAGCTTCGGCTTTGCGGCTTTGGCTTTGGCTTTGGCTTTGGCCTTGAGTTTGGCTTTCTGGCTGAGTTCAAGGCCAAAACGGCACAGGCAAGGTTGGCCGGAGAGGCAAAAGCGCGAGAGGCTTCCGCCAGAGATTAGTGAGCGCAAGTGCTCGCGAGTGCACGTATATTTGAATTATATTTGCTTATCACGTGATCGGGGTCGAACAGGCACATCATGCCTCCGTGGCAGATAGGCTCGGCTACATTGAGCAACTGGTCCAGCCCCGAGTGTGCACAGCTGCTGGTTCAACCTTTAGCTTTTGTTGAGCTTAGGTTGGCGACTCCTTTGACAGGCATTCTAAGGAGATCCAGTCGTCGCATTCCCGCTTGGAAAGCTTGTTCGGGCCCCTTCCCGATCACGGAGAGCTGACTGTCGCAGCTGCATCTGAACTTTTCCCGAATGCTTTTCATGTCCTTGCAGCCTCTTTCATCCTTTTTCATTTAGGCACGCCCGCCTTGCAGCCTGTGAGTCGCAGGCGGGCAAGCACGCGTGCAAGTATCTGACCCTAGAAGGTTTCCGCAGAGCAGGTCCAGAATTTGCTCATAACGCTGTGCTCGATTGCTCTTTTGCGTGTCAACACCTGCTCCCAAACGTTCTGGACCGTTTTGGACCCATGAATATCAGATCGAAGTCAGGCATTAGACTGATTAGAATGGGTCAGCTTAGTTTTTTCTTGGTCTTGTCGAGGCTGGCCAGAATTCACTGCGCGAGCGTGTGGACTTCCTGGAGAAGCTGCTGGGAGAGTCTTCGCAGAAGCATGCCGAGGCCATGGGCTTCGCCATGGACTTCTCCGAGCCCTTTGCAAAGCCCCCCTCTGCTGCTTCTTGCGTTTTGTGGGTCACTGGGTAGGCGGCAACTGCGAACCAAGTGGCACATGAAGCCAATTTGGAGCGCCTGCAGCACCTTCACGGCAGCTTCCAGGACCAGATCTCCAGCAGGCGCATTTTTGTTGGAATACTGGCAGTGTGATTGAGTGCGATGCGACAATTTGAGGCAGAATTGCACGCTCCAAATTTCAGAGTATTCCTGAGTGACCTGGTTGTAGAGTGTCCAGTCTCTAGTAGCCAGGAACGAGCAGAAGTTGATAGTACTTGATGGGCTCGTCATGAAAGGGTGCACGTTGGAGCAGCCTATTGCTTCTGTTGACAGATCCCTTTGTATCGGACATGTTGACATAATCAATTCGGGCTCCAACCTTGTCAACATGTGGGAACGTCTGCTTGTCAGGATGGAGAAGCTACATGGAAGTATTCAAGAGAGGCTGGAGCGCTTGGAGCATCAGCTTCGCTCTGAGTGTTTGTGGTGTGCCTGGTGCCGTGGTGATGCTGGGCTCGCTTGCGTGAGAGCAACCAGCAGTAACTGGCAGCATCTGCGCAGAAGCGATGGGAACAACCAATTACCGAATCAATTACCTTGGCTCGGCAAAGGGACGGAGCAGTGGCCCCACACGCCACCGCGATCTCATTTGCATTCAGATCCTGGTCGCCAGATGTTCAGTCTGGTTGCACTGTACTTCGGGCGCAGCAACGGCTGTCATTCCGGCTTTGCTTCTGCCCACGTCGGTAGTCTGAACCCATTCACCCAGGCCCTTTTTTTCAAATGTTTCCGAACTCTTGTGAGAGAACCTCGCGCAGAGCAGCGAGCAGAGACCAAGACCCTGCTCTAAGTCTGCATATGGTCGCACTTGCCAGCTGATATACGTGGAAAGGCGAGGTCTTCAACCACAAGACCCCGTTGCGTGACCAGCTTGTGCACAACGGATATGACAACCAACGTCAACGGCAGCAGAGCGCAAATCCCACGGTCTCGTTCTGCAGCGCGACTGCGCAATTCCGCCTCTCCGTTTCTGCGCCTTACTCTCGGCGCGTTCCGTCATGTATTCAGGCTTCAACTTGGTCTTGTGCTGCTGATCTTCCACTCTCGTGCCCCCTCCTCCCGTTTTCCGGTCTTGCTTTCTCTTGCTCTCGCGCTCCTCCTCCTGCCTCCATGCCTCCCCCTCCCTGCCTCCCTGCCTGCCTCTCTGCCTCCCTGCCTTTTTGCCTTCCTGCCTTCCTGCCTCCCTGCCTCTCCCTGCGTCTCCCTGCCTCTCCCTGCCTCCGTGCCTCCCTTCCCCCTCCCTGCCTCGCTGCCTCCCTTCCCCCTCCCTGCCTCGCTGCTTCCCTACCTCCCCCCCACCGGCCTCCCTTCCTGGCCCCTGCCTCCCTCCCTCCCTCCCTCACTCGCTCGGCTCTCTCTCTCCCTCTCCCTCTCTCTCTGCTCTCTCTCCGTCTCTTTCTGTCTCTCCTGTCTATCTCTGTCTTCTCTGCTCTTCTCTCTCTCTGTCTCTCTCTGTCCTCTCTCTGTCTCTCTCTGTCCTCTCTGTCTCTCTCCTGGTCTCTCTCTGTCTCTCTCTGTCTCTCCTCTGGCTCTCCCTGTCTCTTTCTGTCTCATTCCCTCCTCTCCTCTGTCTCTCTGTCTCTCTCTGTCTCTCTCTGTCTCTCTCTGTCTCTCTCTGTCTCTCTCTGTCTCTCTCTGTCTGTCTCTCTCCGTTTCTCTCTCTCTCTCTCTTTCTCTCTCTATCTCTTTGTATCTCTTTCTCTCTCTCTTTCCTCTCTTTCTTTCTCTGTTTTTTTTCCTCACTCTTTCTTTCGCTTTATTTCTGTATTTCTTTCTTTCTTTATATATTTCTTTATTTCTGTATTTATTTCTCTCTTTCTCTCTTTCTCTCTTTCTCTCTTTCTCTCTTTCTCTCTTTCTCTCTTTCTCTCTTTCTCTC